>JAXQQM020061843.1:0-50320 GCA_034641835.2 Pinus albicaulis | reverse complement strand
GGGTGAAGCAAAAATTTTGTGGTTCAGCCATTTGAGTCATGCAAGAGTGACTGCATATGAAAATTTTACTCAAAGGTTGATCAAGAAGTTTGACAAGAAGAAATCAGAGGAGAAGAAACTTCCACCACCACTTGTTGCAGGAGCACTTGCATCAGGAGAAAGAACACTTGCACCTTAGCAAAGTGGTCTTGATCTCTTGACATTTAGAGTCCCATGCACTATTATGGAGATGCATGAGGAGGAGGATACTTATACCAGTGCTAATGCAGCCATAGAAGAGAAACCATCATCATCAGTAGTTGGGGAAGCCATCACACTGGAAGAAGGAACCCTTGTAGCAGTACAAGATGTTCCCAAGCTTTACCGAGGTATGCATATGTTTCCACTTTCTATTATTTCAGCACATCATATGGAGGATTGTGGGAATATACCTTTGCATGACCTAGGGTCAAAGTACATTCTTGATTTGGAGCAACAGACTATCACTGCGCTGAGGACCCTTGATTTTTTTAAGGAGGAGATATACGGTCATCCTAGTATATCATTGTTGATCTGCACACAACTCTTGGGGTTGGAGTGTGGGATTTTGGCGGATGGGATGAACATTGACCTGAGCAGAGAAATGTAGAACTATGTGGTCAGCATTGAGAATAATCTTGAGACAGCATATGCACCATCATGGATATCAGCAACACTGTCATTGAGCAGCAGTGATGATTTTGGGGGGCAACCATTATTGGAGCATTCCAATGACCATTCTACATGTGTAGCAGGGGATAGGCAGATGGTTGATGAGAGACATATTATCTTCCATTGTAATGTTTGATCCTTCTTGATGAGCACTTCATTGCTCCATAAGGAGATTTTTCCTTTAGTACACTTGGATCCTTATGGGGTCAACCTGGTCATTGAATAGTGGTATTCATTTGGATATCTCCAGGAGATTGCATTTCAACATCCCATGAAATGAAAAGATAGAAATCTGATTTGGGAGGATGGTATTCTCCATTGGAGGAATGCCAATATTGGGCATGATGATAAACACTCACCATTGGTTGGATGGGTGATGTTGATGAGCAACAGGCTGGGAGGCCACTTGCATATCTATGACACAGGGTAGAAGGAGGCAAGGTTGCACTGGCTACTCTTGAAAGAGTTTGGTCATCATATGACACATTCTATTTCAAAGAGTATGTTGGTGGATGGGACTTGGTATGGCACTTGCATCATATGGAAGTAAGTATTTTGGGTGCATTGTGTTGATATGACATTCTTCATGTCAATAATCATGTTTTCACCTCATGATTTGTATGATGGAGGTGTGGGGAGGCAACAAGAGTTGTTGTTGCTTTGGAAGCTCTTGGGAGAATATGGGCTGATTTTCTCCCATGCTTTGCATGATGTTGCAGGAGTAGGTGATGGCACTATTATGGTGCAAAGGGGATACTCCTTAGCCTTGGAGGATTAGGAGGTACTTACAATTTGGAAGGAAACTCCTGTATATAGCAACATTATGGTAGATGACTTTGGAATTTGGCATGTCAAAGAATGGAGCTATAAGATGACAGGAGCCTTATTACAAAGGCCAATAACGATATCACTTAGGCACTTGGGTTTGATGATGGAGTGTTCCTAGGATCACTTCACATATGATGCACTTGATGGAAAAGTATGAGATGAGAGTGATGGAGTAGTGGATGGAGACATCTATTACCATGATATGATCTTCTTGACTTGGATCTCCAAGCATAAGAAGAATGCTTTTCACACAGCACATGGTTCATTCCTTTTCATGGAGATATGTCATCACACTATGGAGGGATCATTCATGGATCTTATTATCAACATACTCTCAGTACATGGTAAGAATTGTGTTTTCTCACTTATTGATTACCTAACACAGTATTTGCATTCTCTTACCATCTCTATACAATGCATTGCTCCACAAGAGGGCAAGCCTCTATTTGGGTTTCATGGTCATTTTGGGACCAACATCTATGATGGAGATAGCCATTTCTTGTATGGCTCTGGGAAAGTGTTGTACTATATTTTGTATGCTCAGTTGATATACAATGCCATTTACTATTTACTAGTAGATGAAATGACATGCACAACTAGCAAATTGTTTGGAGACAACTTGCCATATTATGTTCTAAAACAACAGTTATCAAAACTGCGTCGTGACCACTTGGGAAACTGTTGGTACCTTCTAGCACTACATGAAACCTTCAATATGTTTCTCATTTGGATTCCATATGATGATAATTTCATATTCATTTTATATGGGTTGATCTGGGCAAGAACCAAAGAGTGGGTCTTTGAGGATCCAATTTCCTTTTTGCTTCATGAAGGCAACATTATTGCAGCCCAAAATCAGCAGCAGCTCTACAATTATCACAATTGGAGAGAGAGGAAGTGTGGGGTAGGTAAATTGTTCTATCATGTTCAGTTATGCAACCCACCTACATTACAGGAGCCAAAGGTGGAAGAATTTTTTCATGAGTTACCATTTTGGAGGGTGACTCACTTTGTGTAGATGATAGCTTGGGGCTTGGTGCTTCACATGGGAAGGAAGGTTCCCAATCATTTTATGTTCCCATGCCTCAAGAAGGCCTCTAGAACACATATAGTTTCCTCCATGGGAATTTCACTTTTTCATGATGATAGCTATTTAGGATTGTCACCAAAAGCTAACGTGTACACTTGGGAGGATAAACTTGGAGACTTATTGATGAGACATCATAATGTTCATTAGAGGAAATTATCATATGAGGATGCTACAGGAGGAAGAGGAGAAGCTCTTCAGTTATATCCTTGCAGTTGCTTGAGAACAAGCAACATTTGGGAGGGGAGGACTGTAATATTCCTAAATTAGCACACAGCTAGTTGGAATATTAAAATTTTGATTTTTCTCTTAGATAGAGGAATAAGAGGGTATGGAGACCCATAAATCTCCTTAGTAGGAATAAAAGACACTCCTGGTGTGAATGGAGGTCATCTAAAGGCTGGATTGAAGACCCTTAAGTGTGAAAAGGGGCTGGAGCATGAAGACTGGGTCAACTTTGACCAAATCAAATAATGTTGTTATGGAGGAGTGGCATTCATGGTGGGACAACACAGTTTTGGAGGGATATTGATTGCATGGAGGTAGTGACCTAATTGAGTGGGACCAAGGGTGAGGAAGCTCATAATTTATATAAGGAATAGGATGGAAGCCATATGGGTCATGATTTGGATTATTATTTTGTATATGGTCTGTTTAGACTTATTTCTCTCTTCATCTTTTTAGCTAAGATTCCAGTGTTGTTTAGCACAGGGTGTTCCCAGTCGAGAATCCCATCTCTTTCCTTGAGAGGCCTCTTGGGAGAGTATTGCACTACCTTGTCCACTATCCGGCGTCAGGACAAGCTACATCTTTGTTGTACAATGTAGTTTCTACAAAGCATTTTGTTGTGTTGCAAAGTGCAGTCGTGGAGAGTTGATTTGCCTCACTTCCTTGCTTGATTTCAGTTGGAGGAAAGTTTCCTTCAATTGGGAGACCAGAAAAGAGAACCCCTGAGCCTTATTTCATCATCTAGAATCAGAATAAGGTATTTTTATCAGTTATAGTGCAATTTTTTGAAGAAACTGCGTTATTTCAATGTGCAGTTGTAGTGAAGGGTTTGGAGCCCTAGTTGGGGGATATAGATTTTTAGTGAGGGGATCAACCTCTCATTTGGAGAATAAATAGGAGGATTTTTAATACATCTCCAGATCAGATCAGAAACCTCCTACCATCTATCTAGTTGTAGAGATTATTTAGCCCTAGGGCCATATTTGTATTTCTGCATTTTTGTGTATTTCAGGAAACCCTTTCTGGGTTGTCTTGGAAATGTGTTTGGGAGCTTAGATATCTATTCCTGACATTGTTTGAGCTATATAATAGTAGATCCTTAGTGATATATCCTTTTTGTAGTAGTCATGCCCTAAAACTGTGTTGTCATGGCTCATGGCACTTGTATGGCAGTATTTTTACATGTATTGACATATTTGCCTAGAGGAAGCTTGTCTTGTATTGCTTGAGTGACTAGATCCTCAAGATATTGTGACTATTGTTTGCTGATATGTTTAATAATATGGCTATACATTTTTCTCATATCATGGTGTGTTGAATTATTCACTGCTATTTCCAGTTTTGTGTTCATATATTGCTGCTTCCCCATTTGGGAATATTACAACCAAATGGAATCCTTGCATACATGAAGGTGCCCCAAGGCATAGTGACAGCAGTCTTCTTCTGATCTTCTTTTTCTACTGATTTCAACCATAAACAACCCATGAGCTCCTGCCACTTTCTGTAAGACATAATCCATTTTTGGCAAATGATAATTATCTTTTAGAGATGCTCGGTTCAATTTCCTGAAGTCTACACACATTCTTATCTATCCATTCTACTTTCTTATAGGGACCAGATTAGAAAACCAGTCTGAATATCTAAGAGGGACTATAATTTTCGCCTGCAACAGTTTCTTCACTTTTTTTTCGATTGGAACTAAAAACAATGGATTGATCTGTCTGAGCTTTTTTCTGTGTGGTTTGAGTCCTTCCTTCAATGGAATCTTATGCTGAATAATTCTTTTGTCATATGTTTTCAGGTCTTCATATGAATAGGAAAACACATCCATATATTTCTTAAAAATATCAATTTATCTTTCTTTGTAGTTTTTGGGAACACCTTTGAACAATTTTACTATTTTGGGTTCCCGCTGAGTTCCCAAATTACAATCTTCCATCTCTTCTTCATGATGTGTTTTCTTTGAATCAACAATGACATCATTAACATCGAATAATATTTCAAGGGGAACCAACCCTTTGGGGAGCACATTATCTTCCAATTGGATAATCTTCTGTTCACTTATTTAATGCTTAAGGTTTCTTATTTCTGCTTTCTGCTTTGTTTGTTCTTCCTCTTGGTCTATCTTAGTGTCTTCAAAGTTTCCAATCATGGTCAGGAACTGACTTATATGTTCATCATCATCAAACACATGCCAATGTTTCACATTATTAGGGATAGAAGGTCTATGCCTAATTTCAATCTCATTCCTTAACCTTGGATTTATTGGAGGTTTGAAGGTGATGGCTGCAACTGCTAAAGAATCATCCAATATATTCTCCTCCCTTGGAATATATTGAAGATTGAATGCTTAAAAATAGTTTTCTACCAGATCCCACACTTCATTCCTATATGATCTCAATCTCAGATGCTTGGTTTGACAATGGTTTTTAATCTGCCTTATTATCAATTCAGAGTCACCAAAAATTGAAATACATTGAACTCCCTTTTGTTTAGCAACTTGAAGGCTTGATATGAAGGCCTCATACTCAGCCACATTGTTTTTTGAATCAAATTCTAGTTTAAAAGAGAAAGGCATGAGGTTACCTTCTGGTGATATCAGCAAGAATCCAGCACCTACGCCCTCCTTGGAGTAGGCACCATCAAAGTAGCACTTCCAAATCTTCCTTGGGTGCATCTCATTATTTAAAACTACTGAGAGAGTTGCTTCCCTGTGTCTTCAGCAAATTATGCCTCTTCATGCAGCATGAAACAAGAAAGGTCTTCTTTTACTTAACTATAAATGGGGGAATTTCCTGCATCTTTCTTGGTGGTAGTCTTCAAAAACCTTGTTTCCCTATACAACCTCATTTCTTTCCCATTAAAAACCGGAATGATAGCATAAGTGAAATCTAATTTTAGTACACCTCCCAACTTTCCTCCCCAAGATCTTGGCAGGAGCATTCCAAACTTGGCTGGGATGTCAGCAACCACTACATCCATGACTATACTCTTTGCTGGGATTTGTGCCAACGAAACTACTACATCTTTAATTAAGGCAACACATTTCACCCTTTTGGAACCAAATGAATATAGATTCCTATAAGGTTTGGTAATTTTCAAGTTAAGTTCCTTCATAACAGAAAATGGCATGAGATTATGGGACGCTCCTGAGTCCAACATGCAATTATGTAGAGTATAATCATGAAGCAACAAAGAAATATATAAGGGTGGAATAGAGGGATCCATTTCTTCTACATGAGAACCAAAGGTGACGACTGGCTTTTATTCTTGTAATTTCACTGTGTCGCTTATGTCTTCCACCTATGTGAGATTAATAAATTATGAAATTTCTTTCTTGTAAGCTGGTATTTTGGCTAATTCGAGAAGGGGCACCTAAATTTTGACCTTCTCCAACCCTTTTGTCAAATTGAAAGCATGAATTTTCTTAACGTGCTTTTCAAGTTCTTCTTCACTCTTTCTAGAATTTGTTGCTTGTTCGGGTACAAGAAAAACTCTCTCCAATATATTAGTGTCAACTGATTTGTTCTAGGAAGATTCACGCTACTGCAAATTTGTTCTATTAAGTGAATTTACAGGTTTTTTCTTATTACTAACCTATTTCATAGGGTCCTTTTGTAGTGGAGTCACCATTGGAGGAGGAATGGAACCTTGTTGTTCACCTTCATTATCCTGCACTCTAGATTTCTATCTAGACCTCAAATCATACTTTTTATGTAACTCAACTTGCATGAAATCTGTGAATTTCCTACAATATTCATCCATTTCATCTTGATCAAAAGAATCCTCAGCTTCAAGATATTCTCCCTTGTAACCTTCCTCTTCATCCTCTTCTATTGCATACATAGCAGATACCTGATCCTCGGCCTCCCTTTGGTCATCTTCTGCTAGCTCTCCAGGTGTTGCTTCTATATACAATGGAGCTTGAACCTGGTCTTGATCTCTTCTTTCCCTCTGCAAGATTTGCAAGGGATGTCTTCTAAATTGAGGGTTAAACCCCCCTCAGTTTTGTTGTACTTGTCTTTGGGAGTTTTTATTTTCCAATTCCATCTTAGCTAGCTTATTTGTTAGAATTTTGATCACCTTTGTCATATCTTAAATTCTTAGATCTTCTGATGATTCTTCTTTTTCCTTCCCCTTCTCTTGGATTGGTTGTTTCCCTTTCACCTTTCCTGCTATATTCATATTAGCTTCAATCTCTAAAGCATCTGTCTGTATCTGCTCAAGAGTAGGGGCTTTTATCTCTCTCATTGTAAATCTAAAATCAACTTCAAAATCCCCATCAAAAACTACCTTTTCTCCTATAGGGGTGGCTTCATCTCTATAGGTAAACTATTGTACAATCTGTTGAACCTTTTTACAAACTTAGAAATGTTTCCATTAGGCTTTATTTTAATTTCATTAAACTCTATCAATGAGTAACCATGATATCTCTTCTCTCCCCATCTCTGAGTGAATTGAGTTTCTAACTCTTCCCAGTAATTTATGGAATCATTTGGTAAACCTTTGGACCATTTCCTAGCCTCTCCACTTAGAGATTGCACAAATAGTCTCATCACAACATCAAGATGTTCTACATTTAAATTCTCAAAAAAAGTGAAAAACAAGGGTAAATGTTGTTTTGCAATTACTTCATCTTCTCTAGTGAAACGAGGAAGTAATTTGAGGTATTCTTGAGGCATGGCATTCATTGGTTGCAGAAGATTTAGTGGTGCATATCTATCCATTAAGAAAGTTGGTGCTGCCATATTAACAACTTAGTAAACTGCTCCTTGGGTGGTTGAGGTTGATGAACCTGCTGTGAAAGTGAATGAAGGTGGAGGAAAAATTGATATGGGGTGGGATGATGGACAATAGTAGAGGGAACAAAAACTATATTTGGTTGAGCTTGAGTGGAGGTAAAAGAAGCAGACTCGAAAGAATGTTCTTCTAATTGAGGTTCTTGAAAATAAATGGGTGTGGAAGGAGTATCTTGTTCCCAAACAGGGAGTTCCTTGGAAATATCTTCAAACAATGGGTTATGAGAACTGCTGCCAGGAGTAGGCAATGTAGGATCAGGTACTGAAGGAGTTTTGGGTTTTTTAGCCTTTTTAAAAACCAATATTTCTAGATCTAGAAAAGCAGGGACTATCTGCTGTGAGGTATCTGACCTCGTGTGAGGCATTTTGAAAGCCAGAATTTTGAAAATAACAACCACAACAAAATATTTCCTCCTCACTGAACAAGCAGAGGAAATAATGTGAAAAACCCAGGGAAAATAAACTTCGTTTCATCGTGCCCAGAAATGACGCCAGAAAATGTTGTATCTCAAGAATCAATCCCTTGGCTGTGGTAAGGAATCAGTGCTCAAGATATTTTCTAAATGTATGTCACAATTATAATATCAAATGGCCTCTGCTTAACACCTATGGAATCTAATTATTTAATACACTCAATAATTTGATATATTGAAAGTCTTCAAAATGCCATATACTATTGATACCTGAATGAAATGAAAAGAAGAAATGTAAAGGAAAATTGAAGTGATATGCTGAGAAACATAATCTATCACTTTTAAGTTTTAGAGGGAATTTATGGACAGAGAGGAAACTCGAAATAATATGTTGCAAACACAGAATCTATTACTTTAAAGTTTCATCAAGATTTTGTGAATAAAGAAGAGATGAGGTGAAGGAGCACAAAAAAGGTTGTTTAACTCTTACTCACAGATGTAATTAAGAGACCGTTTGCTACATTAATTCACTTCATTCAAAGAGGAATAAACAAAAAGCAAAACTGGAAAGACATATCAACATCAACAACTGCAGGAAACTTGATCTTCTTTCATTTATTTATCAGAAAATTCAGTACCAAATTAAAAATCCTCTAGAGGTCCAAAACTTGGAACCCATTTTCTTTATTTCTATCTACTTAAATACATCACAGTGGTTTGTAACTCCTAAAATTATTGAAACTATTCGACTACCTAAACTGTTAATATTACTTCTGCAATCATACTTGAGAAAACAAATTAAAACTAGAAATATTGTTCGTTTTTTTGAATCTAATGTTGCTAATGTGTCCTCCCGAAGTGCCGAGGTGTCCTTTCTGGTTATGATGCAACGACTTCACAGCTTTGTAACGACACTTCAGTGCCCGACTTGACCCAAATATCATGCTCCCAATAGGGCCTCTATACGTTCTTCTACCCAACTCTTCCTATGCCCATGTTATTTAAACGTTGTCAATCATATCACCTGCTACCCGACTCTACCTCTTCTCCTTTGATTTGCATCGCGTCACTTACCCGAGTTTTCCTTTCGTGTTCTAACTATTTCTTCATAAAATGGCTCATAACCGCATAATACTGGACATGAAATCCTTTATATTTCATCTTGGAACCACATCATGTTCATGCCAACATCGCACTTCACATTTTTTCGTCTTTAAATTTTCCTTAGCATTTATCTTTTAAAACTTGCGATGTGCACTATGTCATCGAGTCCCACCTGGCATCGAACATTGCACTTCGACGACCTTATCACTTACCTCCTGCAGTGAACCTTTAAAAATTGCGATTCACGATTTCTGATTTAATCTCCGTCGTATATCTCTCCACTCCAGTTTTGTGCTTTGATCCCAACCATCTGTTTTTCCCTTTGCCCCTCCAAAACTCTTAAGTGTTTAAGGGAAATGTGCCCTTTCTTTGCCTCTAGGAAATTAGTTTTTTTGCTCCACAGTGTAACCCTTATGAGCTTATCTGATGTTCTGCCATGCTCATCCCTCCTGAGATTTCGAATGAGCCCGACTTGACCCTATTCGGCGTGCAATGTTCTGAGCGTGTCCATCGGTCCGGCTCTTGAACTGTTATGCACGTGAATGAACCTGACTCGACTCACCTTCACATCTCATCACATAATGTTAATGTACCAATATATAAATCAAAATTCTTTTATGACACAAAAAATTTTACATTTTCTATCATATATGATTTTTTGGTGTTTTGAAAAATATTTCAAAGGTAAATGTAAATGAGCCACAACAATATGTAGAATTTGTATAACTTCACTTTGATATGTATGAAACTTTGAGAGCTAATTGAAGAACCTGTTCTATCTCCTTTTCTGTTTCTGTATGTGGTGAATGGTTGATTGAGTTTCAGCAGCTTAAAGTACTCACAGTGTGTGAGGCAAGGGTGGAGGCTCCCCACACCAAGCTAAGTGCACTTAGGCTGGTTAATTTAGTTGCAATTTCCTGAACTAGTTAATTTGTTTCATGCTTAATCAGTTAATTAGATGTATGATGATATGTTATGATTGTTGATGAATCTATTTATAATTTCTATTATGCATATGAAGGATCAACCCAGTGTTTAATTTAAACATTCCTTCTATCTGATCAAGAACTAGAAACTAGAATTCATCTTTCTTGCTTTTAAGTGATTTTATGAATTTACTGTTTTCTAAAAATGGCATTAATGATGAATGAATTTGTAATGAAGTACAACAAGGATCTCCTTAATTAGGAGCCTCTTCAATTATTCTTTAATGCATCTTGATCTATTTTTCATTGGTGGTTTTTGGTTTTTGATTCATGAAATAGTATTTTAGAGAAGGACAAACAAGCTTCTGAGTTATGAGCTTTTTCTTCTGCTTATTACATAATTGAATTAGAAATTATTTAGTTAAGTTTTATATTTGTAATATGCATTTCCTTTAATATTAATTATTCATCATATAAACTTGACTATAGCTAAAATCCATATACTTTGGAGATGCGTCTAAGTTCTACAAGCCCGGATTGATAATAAAATACTTGTGTTAGTTTACCCAGTAAAGAGACCCAACACATAGGTTCGTGTGATTTTGACAGATGTCATTATATCGGGATTAATTGATCGACGATTTTGATTGTTGGCGATTTATAATGCTCAAAGCCATCCCCGATACGTGAAGTGTGACATTACGATGTTTTGAGAAGGTATACGATATCGTCATCTGTCAGATGACAGTTTGCAATTTCGACATCTGTTAAGT
This sequence comes from Pinus albicaulis, assembly GCA_034641835.2. Lineage (NCBI taxonomy): Eukaryota > Viridiplantae > Streptophyta > Pinopsida > Pinales > Pinaceae > Pinus > Pinus albicaulis. The sequence continues at coordinate 39,472 of JAXQQM020061843.1, read as the reverse complement.
GACAACTTCACTACTTCATATTTTGGCGTTTTGAAATTGTACATTCATTGCTTGGATTTTGTAATGCGCTATTTTGGAGATTCGCTGTTCGTGATTTCGCTGATATTTTCCCCCCGCTTATGTGCCTTTTCATTTTGAGGGTGTTTTTTCTTTATTTTATAAAGCTTAATCTAATAGAATCCTATCTTTAAGTTATATTTCTAAGATAAAGATTAACCTAAAAAATTTAAAGGGTCCCCATTATCCTTTCTATTATATTTTACTTAGATAATGGGGAGTTGTTGTAATACTACAACATTTGGCGATACACTGGATGAATATAGAATCTCTGATAAATCTTAATACTAAAGACAATATTCTAGGAAATTTATAAATAATTAAAATGTGAATCTAAAATAGGTAAATTCTAATCTAAATACCCTGGTTTTACTTGAAAAAATTCCTTTTTCTTTTGTGAATGAAATTTCTCTTTAAATGAATCAAATCTCAATAAGTTGAAAATATAAGTAGGGATTTAATCAAAGCTTAGCTTATTTGATAAACTTATTAGTCACTAGTAGAGCCATTGCTGCCAGCAGACGTTCATAACCTTGACAGGGTTACTATTTAAGAAAAAAATAACCAGTATCCCATTCATAATATAATAAACATCTCCAAAGGTAATATAATTACTTATTTTCTTTGTATAGTTTTCTTATTTTGCCACTTTAAAATCATTATCATGGTTTGGAAGCTAGAAGTGATGATGTCATTCACTGGTTATAATGAATTTGAACAAGTTGACTTGTGATGAGATCCATTGTCTCAAGGTTTTTAGGCCATGAGTCATTATCTTGGTTTGGTAGCCAATTGATAATGTCAAGTTTATTAGTTTCCTATGAACATTATGAGTCTACTCGTGATGAGATCCCTCAACTTTAAAGTTTTCTACATTTTTGAATTACAGTTTGAAAAATTATATCTAATATATAAATGAATGGGGAGGTTGTCATTTTACTCTTTATGAGCTTTCAAATGACCATTTGAGTAAAAGATGCTAATTCTTCAATAAAATTTCCCACTTTGAAAAAGTAACTTTTCGAACATGATTCATGTCAAAATAATCTTTCAAATCACATAAGTCAGAAGTATTTTTCTTTCTAATCGGCTATTTAAATCAAAATTTTCCAAAAAACTAGAAAATTCAATTCATGATTTATTTCCTTATTTTATATATTTAAGGATTAACACTTCCATGTTCAAGAAGAATAAAAAGTGTTTCACCTTTTGCATAATATTTCAATAACTTAATTTATTTTAAATTAAACCTATTTACATATTTATACAAAATAACAATTGTTCTTTTAAGAAAAATATTTGTTAAGTACAATTCCATTAACAGGAAGAGTTTCCTTCTTCTCTTGTAAATATTGCAACATAAAATTTGATGGACCTATGTTTTCGATTATTTGGAAAGGGCCAAGCCAAAGTTTTTGAAATTTTGTGTGTTTTCCTTTATCCTCATGCACTTTATCCCATTTAAATTCCAAATCTCCAATCTCAAACTGTTTAGTTTTGATTTTAATTGAATCAAACAAAATTTTTATCAACTTTCGATGATGACTGTGTACCATTTTTGCTTTCTCTCTTTCTTCTTTCATTTTAATAATTTCAGACATTCTTAATTTTAATGAAGAGAAAGTTTTTTCATTAATGAATTGAACTAGGGTTGTTGATGGGATATCTATATTCAAAGGTAAAATTTCCTCTTTCCCATATGCCAATCGAAAAGGAGAAGTTCCTATTGAAGCTTTGCTAGTTTTCATATCTGTCCATTATGAAAAAGTTGAGGATTTATGCCAGTTTTTCTGGTTTTGATCAATAGTTCGTTTAATTATCCTTATGTGGTTTTTGTTTGTTGATCTCGCTAGACCATTTCCTTGAGGATAATAATATGCAGAATATTTTAATTTAAAACCTCCTTTCAAAGAAAATTCAGGCATGGCATTACCTGAAAAATAAGAAGCATTGTCAAATACTAGAGCGTTAGGAACACCAAACCTTAATGATGAATTGATCAATAAACTCAATATTTTTTTCTGAATTGTTTGTCTTAAGAGGTATTGCTTCTACCCACTTTGTAAAATAGTCTGTAGTAGTCAATATATATTTGTGATGTTTAGAAGAATGAGGAATGATCTCACCTATTACATCAATTCCCCATTTTTCTAAAGGTTGTTCCATATCGACTGGTTGAAGTGGTATTGAAGCTTTTCTTTTTCTTCCTGCTGCAGTTTGACAAATCTTACAATTTTTGACATAATTGTGTGCATATTTGAATAATGTTGGCCAATAATATCCTGCATGTAAAATTTTATGTGGTGTGGTGTCTCCACCAAAGTGTCCACCTGCTGGTCGATCATTAAGTTCCTGGAGTACATTAGGTATTTCAGTTTTCTCTAAGCATCTGAGTAAGACAGAGTCATAATTTTTTTCTGAATAACACATCATTGACTAATTGATATTGATTAGATTTCAATCTTAATGCTCGTTTTCTTTTGAAATCCAAATTTTGTGGAGCATGATTGTTATTTAAATAAAATATTAAATCAACAAATTGAGATTGAGGGTTAACGTTGAGTACATTCTAAAATTTTCAATACTATTTGTTACCTCATCCGGTGATGTGTCATTCATTCCTGTAATCAACCTGCAAAATCCTTGACCTCTTACAATTTTAGCAGGTTTTATCTCTAAATCGTATTCTTGCATTGTTGTTACCTAGTTGGTCCTTTTTTCTGCTAGTTCCTTCTGTATAAGTATTTGTTTAACTAATGAGAAAGGAATTATTACCTTGACATTATTTTTCAAAATAAATGGTCGAAATATTTGACTGCTTTATAAACTGCAAATGCTTGTTTTTCGGCTCCTGAATAGTTCAATTAAGCTCCTTGAAAATTAGAACTGAAAAAAGCAATTAGGGTTTCAACTTTTTTATCATCTAGTTGAGTTAAGACCGTTGCATATGATAGTTCTGAGGCAAAGGTATATAAAATGAAATCGTTGGAAAATTAGGAGTTGAAAGAGAAGGAGCATTAGCGATTGCTTGTTTGATTATTTGAAAAGCTTCATTTTCTTCTTCTCCCCATTTAAACAATGTATCTTTCTTGATCATTTTTTGTAGTGGAATAACTACATGTGAACAATCTGGGATGAATCGTTTGACAAAATTTATCTTTCCTAAAAAGGATTTCATTGATTTATTGTTATGTGGTAGTGGAATTTTTGAAATTGTTTTAATATTTTCTGGATCAATACAAATTCCATTCTTTAAGACAATAAAACCTAGAAGTTTACCTTCGTTTAAAGCAAAAATTTGACTTCTTTGGATTAAGAGAGATCTGAAATCTCCTTCATCTTTCAAATATATTATTTAAGTCATGCAAGTGATTGTTTCTATCTTTTGAATATATGGTTATATCATCAAGATATACTACCAATGTTTTGTTTATCAATCCTTTGAATGCAATATCCATGACTCTCTGAAATGTGGCTCCTGCATTCATTAGTCTGAAGGGAGTCTTTTGATATGCATAAGTTCCCCATTTGGTTCAAAATGTTGTTTTCAAACGATCTTCTGGATGAACTGAAATCTGGTTATACCCTGAAAATCCATCTAAAAAAGACATTAATTTAGAACCTGCTATTTATTGTAAAACTTGTTCCATTGATGGTAAAGGAAAATTATCCTTTTGACATGGTTTGTTCACATTTCTAAAATCAATACAAATCCAAATATCTACTCTTTTTCTTAATAGGTACTAAATTAGAAACCCATTTTGAATGTCTAACAGGAAAAATGATCTTGGCTTTCAATAATTTGTTTAATTCATTTTTTATTTGGGTTTCCAAGTTTGGATGAATTTTCCTGAGCTTTTTTTGAATAGGTTTAACATCAGGTTCCATAGGAATAGTATGTTGAATGATTAATGGGTCATATGTTTTAAGCTCTTGGTAATTCAATGCAAAAATATATTTGTATCTTTTCAATAGTGAAATGAACACATTTCTTTCTTTCAATGAAATGCTAAGCCCTAGATTTATATCTTTATGTAAATCAGTAGATCCTAAGCTAACTAATTCATACCTTAGATTAGAACTCTTTGGTTTAGAATTGTTGAATTTCTTGAATCTATCTTTTAAATCATATAAATATTCAAGCTTGACCATGGATTTTGGCAAAATATTTTTATCAGTTTGTTTCTTGATTTTATTATCATGTTCATCATCGTCCACAATTTGATCATCATATGATTTCTCAGAAGTAAGATACTTAAAATATTACTACCGTCATTAACAATCCACCAACTAATAACATTATCTGGTATATATGGTTGGAAAATTAATTCAATAGAGAATCGGTCAGGACTAAAATCTTCAGGAGGAATAAGCTTGGAGGCAACATTAGCTAAAAGGTTGGCATTGGCGTTCTATGATCTAGGAATAGGAGAGATATTGAATGCAATAAAATGTTATGTGAGGTCCTGAACCAAAGATTGGTAATGTTTTAAGTGAATTGAGAGACAATGAATAGTATTTCGCACTTGTCTTACCACAATATTTGAATATCCAAACACCTTAATATATTACATATCGAAACTAATTTCTTTTCGGAGACCTTGAACCAATGCGTCGTATTCAACAATATTGTTAGTGCATTCAAATTCTATCCTACAAGCTAGCATGGTTTTCTCGCCTTTTGGGCTAATAAGTATGCATCATGCTCCTGCTCCATCACTGGATCTTGATCCGTCAAAATAAAGTTTCCAAAATGGAGATTGGACTATAGTTTCCTCTTTGAAATTGAAGCATCTAATAGAATCATTTTGAGAAAAAATTTCAACTTGTGATTTAAAAGAATTTACTGAAAAAGGTGAACTTTGCACATTGAAATTTCCTAAGAATGAATCTACAAAATAATTGCCCAAAATGTTATTGTTAAATGCTATGGGCTAATTTTCTTCCCCAAGGTCTGATACTGAGTAATTCATATGTTTTTCACGATCGACTCTGATTTGGTTTGGATTTCCATTATATGGAAGCCACATATTAGACCAGTTTGTTGTAAAATATCCATGTAATTTTTCAAACCAGTATCGGCTAAGAACTAAATCGTAAAATTCAGAGATGTCTACAATCAGTATATCAATAATCTGAGAAACTTTTGGGTTTGATGACAATCTAATACTTACCGAGTTAATCTTTCCTAAGACTTTAACCTTTTTTCTATCTAATTGAATTATACTAATTGATGACTTCTAGGGTGCAAAGTTTAATTTTTCACAAATTGAATATGGCATTATATTGGATGAAGCCCTAGAATCTATCAAACTGTTATGAACATTTCTATTGCATATTTCAAAATTTAAAAGAAAATTAGGAGTATGAGAATTAGATCTATCACCAATAAAAATGGAGTCTGTAGCATTAACATTATTTGAATTGTCAATCAAAGGTTTTCCTATTCAATTAGAAGCTTTAGCTACAAAAGTTGGAGGAAGATGGGATGTTGTCACTGCATTCAACTCTTTCAATAAAATTTTCTACTGTTGTTTTAATTTTCTAACTTCATAAAGAGATATATTGGCTTTAATCTTCTTCATATACTCGACTATATTATACTCAATAGTATCAGATAATACTAAATTTTTAGATTGAATATTGGGTGTAGATTTGATTGGATAGGAATCAGTGATAACCTGCTGAGATGATTTGACTAGAGGTTTTTTATTGACAGGTTTATCTTTAGCAATAGAAGCGGGGATTTTATGTTTTTGTGTTGATTGAGTTGGTTCTATAGAATTCCTACTTCTAGTGCTAACAAGAATGGGTTCATCTTCTGTCTCTTCATCGGACGAAGGTAAAATGAAATCCCATAATCCATGTAATTCATCAATTTCTTCATCTTGGGATTCATCAGCAGAAACTATGTTTTATTCTTCTTCTTCTTCTTCTTCTTCTTGGTCAGATTAAACATTATAAATAACGTTGGGTGGATGATAGATAGAGGATTAATTTTTTCTAAATCGTCTAAAGGTTTTCTGGTAGAGGTTTTAGAAATTTTTTTTTTATTTTCAACCATATCATTAAACATAATTTTCAGATATTTTTCAATCCCTTGAGATCAAAAATATCTTTAGGATTTTTCTTCTTTAGCTCATCTTTGAAGGTTACCTTTTTAGATCTTTTATCTTCAAGCTCACTTTTATTTTCTAAAGAAACAATTCTTCTCTCAATAGACAAAGCTTATTTCATGTTTTCTATAAGGGTAACTTTATTAGCTCTATCTACAAAAATTTCTATATTAGAAGGAAGAGAATATATGTACCATTCTATTTGTACATCCAATCCAGGCTTAGAGGCAGCCAAAATTTTATTCAATAACTTGTTGAATCTGGAGTTGAAGTCTTTGATCTTTTCACCTGTATTAGCTTTTAAATTAGAAATATCATTGATTAATGACACAATTAATGGCAGAAGTGTTCTCAAAAACATAATTTTATTAATAGGAAAAGAAATTACATGAGAAATTTGCAAGAGTTTACACTTGTAGACTCCAACACTCTTGCAATTAGGAGAATGAGCTATATATAAGATAAATTTCCAAACCTATTTTAGTTATGGATCACTTATTAAAAAAACAAGTGTCCATTTACAATAAATATCCTCCTAACAAATCTACTAAAATTTTTCCTATGTTAGAGCCTAAGATACGACACTTTTCTAGAGTCATATATTTTGTAACAATATTCTATTTCTAAGTGTCTCCAATATTAATTTAAATATTATAATTTAATAAATATTTTATCATAGCTTTAAACTATGATATTTGTATTTTTTTTGGATCATCTAACATTCCCCCCTATGATCCAAAGATACATTAAAACATATACCAAGTTCATCCCTGAAATTAGTAAATTTTATCCTGCTAAGTGGTTTGGTGAAGATATCGGAGATCTAATCTTCTGAAGGACAATAAATCGGCTTGATGACATCCTTTGCAATGAGTGATCTGATATGACGATACTTGGTGTCCACATGCTTTGTCTTTGAATGAAATTTTTTTTTCTTGGCGAGATTTATGGCTGACTGGCTGTCGATGAATAACGATGTAGATTCTTCTTGAGAAATTTCCAAGTCCTGTAAAACTCTGCGCAACCAAATAATCTCACATGTTGCTTCCCATGCTAATATGTACTTTGCTTTTGCTGAAGAAGTGGCCAATGTAGCTTGTTTCTTGCAACTCCAAGACAATGCAGCTAACCCCATGTTCATTAAATAACCTGAGGTGGATGCCCTATCATCAATACTGCCAGCAAAGTCGACATCGAAAAACCACCAAGTACAAAGTTTTTATTCTTTTTGTAAAGAATACCAAAATCTTTTGTTCCTTGGATATAACGAAGAACTCTTTTGGCTGCATTTTAGTGGTTGTATCGTGGTTCCTGCATAAAGTAGGAAAGAATACTGACGGCATAAGAAAGATCTGATTGAGTAGTTGTTAGATAAATCAGGTAGCCAATCAACTGTCGATAAGTAGTGTTATCCACCATTTCCCCCCTTAAAATTTTGAAATTTCCATGGGGGTAAGAATAGGCTTGCAATCCTGCATTCCAAATTGTTGAAGAACTTCTACTACATACTTACCCTGAGAATGAAAATACGATGTCGATGTTGCAATACTTCAATTCCATGATAGTTGTGACATAGTCCCAAATTTGTCATCTTAAAACCTGCATGTAACTCCTTTTTCACCTATGTAATGTGGTCATCATTGTTGCTAGTGATGATTAAATCATATACATACATAACTAGAATCACTATATTTTTACCTTGTTGACGTACATACAAGGTATCATCAGATTCCTTTCATTGGAAGCCAATTTTCCGAAGGTATTCGTCCATTTTGGCATACCAAGCTCGTTGAGCTTGTTTTAATCCATATAAATCCTTTATTAGTTTGTAGAATTTATGTTCTTGTCCTTCAATTTCAAAACCTAGTGGTTGTGTCATATACACTTCTTCCTATAAATTGTTGTTGAGGAAGTCACTCTTTACATCCATCTGATGAAATTTCCATCCTTTCTAAGTTGCTAAGGAAAGTGTTAGTCGAATGGTGTTCCATTTAGCCTTAGGAGCAAATGTTTCCTCATAATCAATTCCTTCCTGCTGCGCAAAACCCTTAGCAACAAGTCTTTCTTTGTACTTGTCTATAACGAAAATTTGCGTGTACTTAATTCAGTAAACCCATTTTCATCCGATGGGTTTAAAATTTTGAGGAAAATCAACAAGTTTCCAAATGTTGTTGTCTAGAATCGCTTGATATTTGTCAACCATAGCTTGTTTCCTTTCATTATGTTTTACTACAAATCATTTGTTATCAAGGAAATTTTTCCTTCACTTATATGTGACCCCCTTGTTCTTGTTTTATTTTTCTCATCGAGCCTTACATATTTCAAAAGTTAAATTGCCCATTTTGGAAATTGATGTTGAACTCTGAGTTAAAGTGAGTAGAGGTGAATCAGTTTAACACATACATGAACTTTTAAAACTTTTCTTTTAAATCTAATTTACACCTTCATTTCATGGTCAACTTAATATGTGAGCAACAAGTATTACTATCAAGCAGATTTGTTAATGTAATAGCAGATTGAATATGGGAGCAGCAAGTATTAAGCAGATGAGATAAATCACATCAACACATAAACATCATGCACAGAGACACCAAATATAAGTGGAAACCCATAAAGGGAGAAAACCACATCTTATTATTGTTGTGATGAAAAGGCAAGCTCCAACTCCCTCTCACCACTGTTTTCTGCAGGCACCAACCTACAGGAGGCTCTATCCTCAATTCTGCAAGCTACAACTTGCAAGGAAGCTCCAACTCCCATCAATTTTCTGCAGGCACCAACCTACAGGAGGCTCCAACCTCAGTCGGCTACAACTGACATTTTATCAAGCTACAACTTGATGTGGAAGCACCAACTCCCATCTATTTTCTGCAGGCACCAACCTACAGGAGGCTCCTACCTCAGTCAGCTACAACTGACATCTATCAAGCTACAACTTGATAGGGAAGCTCCAACTTCCTTACTCTTCCAAAAGAAAAACACTTGCTGATTTACCTTGGATATCAGCTCTGTTCTGTACCTTCTTCTCTGCTGTTCATCAACTCTTATATCAGACCCGCATCATCTCTGCTCAGCCCCTTCTTCTTCTTTGCTCAGCTCCTCCTTATTCACATTCTTCTTGCAGCTTGCTTATTTTCTTCAACTCTCTTTAATTCTGCTGCATACTCTCTTCTTCTCTCACTCCTTTTTCGTCAACTTTCTCCTCTTGGATATTACCCCCTTTTATACAAGATAGCTTCATGACTATTTGTATTCTACTGGGAATTCGAAATGGACAGTCATGTCTCTTTGCCTTCTGCCTTCTCATCTCTTTTCAGCTTACTCAGAAAAATGTAACTGTAGGTGCTTATTTTAATATTACGGTGGGATATTTTCTCTCTTCCGGAGACTTGCCAATGCATCACAAACAATAAAAACAATTAAAACATTTACATTCGAATTACAATGTGAACTCCAGCTCACTCATTTTGTCTCTTGGCTTGCTGCGCATTTGTCTTTTCTCTAACTGTCTCTTTGTCCCTTTCTCTTCTATGTATGCCTTTCTGTTTATGGCTGCTGCGTAACTCCTGAATTTATGAACTGCATTTTTTATTTTAGTTTTATACCAGCGCTTTATATATAAATGAATCTGCTGACTGTAATTCAATCCTTTACACGCAGCAAGTGTCTTGTTGATGTGGCGAGTTCCGCAGGCCGGAACATACATATATTACAATTGTATTACATTAATAATCACCCTCCCGTTAAGCTGAGGCCCGTGGGTCTACAGACCACGCGGCATGTTTTAATACAACCGCAACCATGTTTTATATATCTCACAACAATTATTTTATATAAACAATCGCCCTCCACCTTAAGCCTTTGGTCTAATCAATTCTCGGCCTGTACATATATAAACCCGCGTTCACATATTCCTTTATTACAGCATCCTTCAATTATTAACGAAATCCTACAGCAATCGGCATTCCTTTATTAACTCGTAATCCTTAGTCAAACAGTCCCGATCAATTAGAACTTTGGCTTGGGACCCACACGTACAACTCATTTGCCAACGTGGAGTCAACACTCAACCATTCGTATGCGCCTTATCATATATATATATATATATATATATATATCAATCAACTCACAACGCCCCGTAATATACATTGAACCATGCAACATATTAATTCAGAGGCGGTAAGATTCCGATGGGGTAGTAGACTCGAGCAGATAGTGGAGGGAGACCCCCTCGGAATACATGACGTCATCCTCAGCTGGGCCCATGGTTTCGCTACAGTGTTAAACTATGGTTTACGCCGGCTGTACAATCTCCTCGCCCATTAACTCGGGTTCGCTACCTCCGGTTTCATTATTTATTTAATCTGACACAGGGTTCCAGCCTATATTCCAAGTTCTGGTCCGCATTTGTTATTTATCAAAGTGTTCACTTTTCAATGTATTTTTATTATTCGACTCCGCTCCATTCAATTATATATATATATATCTATAACATTTCATCGTATTTCAATGATATATATATATATATATATATATATTCGCCTCCGATGCGATGCAAATCGACGATCGCAAATCGCAATGTTTGAATTCCAAACCGGTTAATTGTTCCACAGCCCGATCCGATTCAATCGGATATCGCCAATCGCCTGAATTGATATCACTCAACTATTGCAGCTCCAATGTGCTCCGATTGCGATTCAATCGGAAATCGCCAATCGGTAATTGCAATGCGCTTCCACCTTTGGACTCTTCACATTTCCGATCCGATTGGGGAGGGGTCCCACCTTATAAAACTTTGTTTTATGCACTCCATAATATATATGCCTTGGACCTTTGGTTCTTTTGTTTTCGGGATTAATAATATGAAACTTATAATAAAGCGCTCCTCTTGTATGTAACTGATATATATGTTTATATATATATATTTTTCCGCTGGAGTGAAGCGATTCCCGGAATTATGTTTGTATATGTTATATGTGCTCCGCTTGCATATAACTGATATATATGTTTATATATATATATATATTTTGCCGTTGGAGTGAAGCGATTCCCGGAATAATGTTTGTATAAGTTATATGTATAATGCCGGTTGGAGACTGTGATTCCCGGAATTTTATAACAGCTCTCTGCCTCTGTCTCTGCCTTTGCTGCACCGGTTGGAGAGTGCGCTTCCTGAAATTTTATAACGGCTCTGCTTCTGCCTCTGCCTCTACTGCTCCTATCGCTCTGCCTCTGCCTCTATTGCTGAGATAACGGTTCTGCCTCTGTTATATTCGCTTCCTCTGCCTTCATTTGCTTCTTTGCTGCCTCCATTGTATTCGTTGCTTCTTTGTTGCCTCTATTGTATTCGCTGCTTCCTTTGCCTGTTTCTGCTTCAACGCTGCCTCCTTTACCTGTCTCTGCTTCAGCACTGCCTCCTTTGTTTCCTTCATGTGCTTCTTTGTTGTCTTTATTTCCATGATAACAGCTCTATCTCTGTAGCTATTTGTCTTACGCTCTCTCTTTTAATTCATCTGCTCCTTGACTGATGCTACTCCTTAATTCTCCTTTTGCTACCTTTGCTTCTTTAAATGAACTTGTCTCTACTGCTCGACTCTCTCTACATCTTGCTGCTATGCTGCTCTCTTTGCCTTGTTGCTGCCTCAGATGTTCCTCCTTTTCCATCTCCGTTGCCATCAATGACAACATTTCCAACAGTCTCCCCCTTTGGCATTGATGGCAACACATCCACCAATAATCCAATGCTTCCTCCAAGTTTTTCTCTGCCTGGCTTCTTTTAGAAGATCCTATCTTCTACTACTTGCTTTTCCTCCCCCTTTGACATCAATGGCAAAGGGTTGCACATTTCTCAGTGTAGATTTTGTCTTTGCATTTCTTCTCTCTGATATGTGTTTAGGCCTTCTTCTTCTGACTGTGTATCTTGCTGCTCCAAACTGGTGTATAAGGTTTGTTGAGAGAACACTTTTGAGATTATTTGAACTTGTATATACACATTAAGTTGATATCATTTCAAAGCATAGACTTCTTGCACTTGTATAGAGAGTAGGTGATGACAGCCATATATAATCAGACTTGTATAATGCGAACTGCATTATTGGATCAAGACTTAAGGATTGTGAATGCTCCATGTGACATAAATCTTGCTTCAGCTATATTATAATCTTCATTTGAAATCCATATCTGTTGAGGAAATTGTAGTTGGAGTATGTCTTCTACTGCAATACTCATCTGCAGTACAGTATTTGTTCATTTGTGATGAAGCTAATATGTCTTTTATAGCTGCGGTTCACTTTCCTTGCCTGTTGGTGATGATTTGAGCTAGGATGCTGATAATAATCTTGCATTAAATAGCTACAGATCCTTGTTACTGATATGAATCAACCAAAATTTGATCTAAGAAATCAACTCCCTTTACTGCTTCCATAATGTACTTTCACAACAAAACCTTGAGGCTAGATACATTCAATTTATTGTTTAGACTTACTTATCAACCAAGCACTTTTCTTTATGACATAAGGGGTTATGTATGTCAGCGATCAATCTATTTTCAATGGTGAGATGTTAGCAAATCCTTTCTGCTGAAGTATGTTCGTGATAAATCAATAACAGATTTTTGAGCTTCAGCTGTCACAACTCATCCTTCATACTTTCGATACTTTAATTGTTCCATCATGATGATCTTTCACACGTATATATTCAAGTTGTTTACTTGAGATTTTAGCCAACAGGCTTCACCCAATTTGTGAACAATCTTCAAAAACAGGTCTTGAAGATATCTGTACTAACTTCAGGAGGGCATGCAATTATATATATAGAGACAGATGCTGCTTCAATGCATAATATATTTCTTCAAATGTAAACCTAACGCTGATCCTTTAGCAATGCTGCTGACCTTTTCATGCTGAATGCAGATAATACTGGGAATATTACCTTGGGGTTCTTTTGCCATAGTTCTTTGATCCTGTGGACCTGTATCATACTGCTGCTCTACTGATAATTCTTGGTAATATGTTGATAAGCATGCTTCTTGTACTTAACCATCAATAGATATTATTTTGATAAACCATGCTGAGATTTCACTTTTAGCTTGCACATTTATCCTTAATTAAGACATCCTTCATAAATTCTACTGTAGAGTTTTCCACTATTCACACCAACAGTTATCGATATCCTGAAATTTATCTTGACATATTTAACCATTTGCTTATTCTGCCATTCTGTTCAAAGGAAGGCCACTGCATTTTGTTTTCTAGGACTGCTCCAGAATCATTGCTGCTTTTCATACAATTCAATTGTTTTAACATAATGAACTTCAAGAAGACACCTTCAATTTCTTTGCTTGGAATCTTCATGGGCAGATCACTCAGAGGTTTTTCACTCACTTAACTGCATTTCGTCAAGGGGACTTTTCATAGATGAAAGATGTAATGATATAATGATGATAGGCTCTTCTCTTATTCCTCCTTCTTAAAGTGGTTCACTTGTTCATTCTGGCTGTATGATGCACACTGTGATCATCACTTATGTTCTGGTGTCTTCTTAGCTTACATGCTCATGGCTGATGTTCTCTCTACCACCAAGGCTTCTTGTTGTCTTCTCTTCTTCCATCAATCTGTTAGCTATTTAATATTTCAGATGATCTTCTTTCTCTTTAGTTCTCTGTTAGAGAAATTGTCCTGTGCATTCCTGATCTTATAGCTATCCTCATTCCAAGGAGCTCTTCTTAGACTAATTTCATGGGGACTTTTTATGAACTGCTCTCCCCCTGGGATGTTGCTTCATATTTGTCACTGATTAGATATTTTCTTTTCTTCCTAGAGCAGCTCCCCCTGAGACTATGATGTTTTACATTATGTTATTGAGATGATAGGCTCCCCCTTTCTCTTTACTTTCCATACTTTATTGGGGTTCTTCATAATGTCTGCACTCCTTTCCGATTCATAGTTTTGTTTGATTGGATTGGATTTCATCATCTGTCTGGAGTTCTTTAATGTATTTGGCAGATTACAGTCTTTAGCTTTGTGACCACGCTTGAGGCATACATAACATCTTATTTGACCAAGGTGCATTTGAGCTGATGTATAATATTTCATTCCCCTTTTTGAACATAATTTACAATCAACATATTTATGTCCAAATTCATTGCATGCATAACAGTAGCCATAGAAATGATTTGTGTACCTGTTGGAAGATTGTCTTTTCCCTTTGCTTGCTTGAGGGTTTCTTCTCTTTTGTTGCATCCTTTGCTGGTTGGACTGGATTGGCTTTGTCTTACAATATGTTGCATTATGTCCTGGTTTATGACAAGATAAACATGTGCTAATTTTCATAGGAGGGAGGAACCTCCTTTGACATCTTCCGAATTTGTTCAATTCATCCCTAGGAGCATATGAGCCTTTAGTAGCTGATTGTTTCATCCTCTCATTCTCTGCTCTTTCATGTTGCTGCTTGATTATGTTTGTTTCTTTACAACTCATGTTCTTGCTGGTTTCTGCTTCTGTAGGAATTTGCTGAGCTGTTTCACAGTTCTTTACAGCTTTTACAAAAATGATTTTCTTGTTATCTTCAACCTTGGACTTACTGGTTTCACCTTCATATCCTATCCCAGCCTTTATGAGAGGTGACCTTTGAGCCTTTAGAATCTGGTCCAACTGTCCGGAGCTTTTCATTTGAGGAGTATTCATTAATAAATCTCTTTAGGCCTTTTCTAATTTCTTTCTTAGGTTCACTACTTCTTCTTCCAATTTTTCACATTCTAGATTTTTCTCTCTCATTTGTTGCAGCAGCATGTCTTCTATTTTCCTTGCTTCTTCAAGGTGTGTCTTCAGGCCAACAATTTCTTTCTTATCTTCATATTCTCTCTCATCACATATTTGCACCACTGTCTTAAGGTCTTTTTTTTCATTTTTCAATTTTTCTATTTCAGTCAAAGCAGTGTCAAGCTTGGCTTTTTCTTCAGCTGTAATTTCTTCATGGTTCTTATCTCCATTCACACTAGCAGGTACTTCATTTGATTGAATATTGTCCTGTTGACATGAATTTTTCTTCTTCTTAATTCTCTTATCCTTCTTGTCAGTGCCGTCCTTAGTGTTTACTCCATGCATGAAGTGCAATCTATCCCAGATTTCTTTTGCAGAGGTTAAATCCATTATCAACTCAAGGTCCTTGTTATGGAGACTGTTATATATTACACATTTTTCCTTGGCATTCCTCTGTTGTTCTTTCACCGTGGGGGAGTCTGTGCAGTAACCATCACATACAAGCTTCCATACTTTAGGTTCATAAGCCAATAATCCTGTTTTAACCTTATCTCTCCATTCAGGAAAGTTTGTTGTATTTAACACAGATACATTTTGATAGTCCATGACTCAACCAAATCTCCTTCAAGTTATTAAGCTTACACCAAAGGAACCGCCTCTGATACCAATTGTTGAACCCTTAGTTAAACTGAGAGGGGGGGGGGTGAATCAGTTTAACACATACATGGACTTTTAAAACTTTTCTTTTAAATCTTATTTACACCTTCATTTCATGGTCAACTTAATATGTGAGCAACAAGTATTACTATCAAACAGATTTGTTAATGTAATAGAAGATTGAATATGAGAGCAGCAAGTATTAAGCAGATGAGATAAATCACATCAACACATAAACATCATGCACAGAGACACCAAATATAAGTGGAAACCCATAAAGGGAGAAAACCACATCTTATTATTGTTGTGATGCAAAGGCAAGCTCCAACTCCCTCTCACCACTGTTTTCTACAGGCACCAACCTACAGGAGGCTCTATCCTCAATTCTGTAAGCTACAACTTGCAAGGAAGCTCCAACTCCCATCAATTTTCTGCAGGCACCAACCTACAGGAGGCTCCAACCTCAGTCAGCTACAACTGACATTTTATCAAGCTACAACTTGATGTGGAAGCACCAACTCCCATCTATTTTCTGCAGGCACCAACCTACAGGAGGCTCCTACCTCAGTCAGCTACAACTGACATCTATCAAACTACAACTTGATAGGGAAGCTCCAACTTCCTTACTCTTTCAAAAGAAAAACACTTGTTGATTTACCTTGGATATCAGCTCTGTTCTGTACCTTCTTCTCTGCTATTCATCAACTCTTATATCAGACCTGCATCATCTCTGCTCAGCCCCTTCTTCTTCTTTGCTCAGCTCCTCCTTATTCACATTCTTCTTGCAGCTTGCTTATTTTCTTCAACTATCTTCAATTCTGCTGCACACTCTCTCCTCTTCTCATTCTATTTTCATCAATCTCTCCTCTTGGATATTACCCCCTTTTTATACAAGATAGCTTCATGACTATTTTTATTCTACTGGGAATTTGAAATGGACAGTCATGTCTCTTTTCCTTCTGCCTTCTCATCTCTTTTCAGCTTACTCAGAAAAATGTAACTGTAGGTGCTTATTTTAATATTATAGTGGGATATTTGCTCTCTTCCGGAGACTTGCCAATGCATCACAAACAATAAAAACAATTAAAACATTTACATTCGAATTACAATGTGAACTCCAGCTCACTCATTTTGTCTCTTGGCTTGCTGCGCATTTGTATTTTCTCTAACTGTCTCTTTGTCCCTTTCTCTTCTCTGTATTCCTTTCTGTTTATGGCTGCTGCGTAACTCCTGAATTTATGAACTGCATTTTTATTTTATTTTTATACCAACGCTTTATATATAAATGAATCTGCTGACTGTAATTCAATCCTTTACACGCAGCAAGTGTCTTGTTGATGTGGCGAGTTCCACAGGCCGGAACATACATATATTACAATTGTATTACATTAATAATCGCCCTCCCGTTAAGCTGAGGCCCGTGGGTCTACAGACCACGCGGCATGTTTTAATACAACCGCAACCACGTTTTATATATCTCACAGCAATTATTTTATATAAACAATCGCCCTCCACCTTAAGCCTTTGGTCTAATCAATTCTCGGCCTGTACATATATAAACGCGCGTTCACATATTCCTTTATTACAGCGTCCTTTAATTATTAACGAAATCCTACAGCAATCGACATTCCTTTATTAACTCGTAATCCTTAGTCAAACAGTCCCGATCAATTAGAACTTTGGCTTGGGACCCACACGTACAACTCATTTGCCAACGTGGAGTCAACACTCAACCATTCGTATGCGCTTTATCATATGACACACACACACACACACACACACACACAGATACATATATATATATATATATATATATATATATATATCAACCAAATCACAATGCCCCGTAATATAAATTGAACCATGCAACATATTAATTCAGAGGCGGTAAGATTCCGAGGGGGTAGCAGACTCGAGCAGATAGCGGAGGGAGACCCCCTCGGAATACATGACGTCATCCTCAGCTGGGCCCATGGTTTCGCTACAGTGTTAAACTATGGTTTACGCCGGCTGTACAATCTCCTCGCCCATTAACTCGGGTTCGCTACCTCCGGTTTCGTTATTTATTTAATCTGACACAGGGTTCCAGCCTATATTCCAAGATCTGGTCTGCATTTGTTATTTATCAAAGTGTTCACTTTTCAATGTATTTTTATTATTCGACTCCACTCCATTCAATTATTTATATATATCTATAACATTTCAAAGTATTTCAATGATATATATATATATATATATATATATATATTCGCCTCCGATACGAAGCAGTAAGTGATCATAAATGTGATATTTGAATGCCAAATCGGTTAATTGTTCTTTGACCCGATCAGTTCAATCGGAAATCGCCAATCGCCTGAATTGATATCACTCAACTATTGCAGCTCCAATGTGCTCCAATTGCGATTCAATCGGAAATCTCCAATCGGTAATTTCAATGCGCTTCCACCTTTGGACTCTTCACATTTCCAATCCGATTGGGGAGGGGTCCCACCTTATAAAACTTTGTTTTATGCGCTCCATAATATATATGCCTTGGACCTTTGGTTCTTTTGTTTTCGGGATTAATAATATGAAACTTATAATAAAGCGCTCCTTTTGTATATATTTATGCTTTGACCTTTGTCTATATGATGCGCTGCACATATATGTAAGGTGATGGATATATATATATATATGTATCCTCCATCGGGGTAGGCAATTCCCGGAATTTATGTGCCTTGCCGCTTGGGGTTAAGCGATTCCCGGAATACGGTTCTGTGCAATTCCCAGAATATTTGTGTTATGTATAACACCGATTGGAGTGTGCGATTCCCGGAATATTTGTGTTATGTTAAATTTATAACGCCGGTTGGAGTGTGCAATTCCTGGAATATGGTTTTGCATTATATTCGTAACGCTCGGCTTGGGGTATGGATGTAGTCATTTTTTTATATTACTCACCGCCTCTGCCC
This sequence comes from Pinus albicaulis, assembly GCA_034641835.2. Lineage (NCBI taxonomy): Eukaryota > Viridiplantae > Streptophyta > Pinopsida > Pinales > Pinaceae > Pinus > Pinus albicaulis. Next base: position 20,932 of record JAXQQM020061843.1, on the reverse strand, counting down.
TCTGTTTGCTTAAATGATTACGCAACACTCTGTCTGCGCGATAACGGCCTCTTGCCTACTGTTATATTCGCTTCTCTGCCTTCATTTGCTTCTTCTGCCTCCATTGCATAATTGCTTCCTTTACTGTTTCTGTGATCTTGCCTCCTTTCTTTGTCTCTGCAGCAGTATTTGCCTCCTTTGTTTCCTTCATGTGCTTCTTTCTTGTCTTTATTGCCATGATATGACTCTGTCTCTGTAGCTATTTGTCTTACGCTCTCTCTTTTAATTCATCTGCTCCTTGACTGATGCTACTCCTTAATTATCCTTTTGCGGCCTTTGCTTCTTTAAATGAACTTGTCTCTACTGCTCGACTCTCTCTACATCTTGCTGCTTTGCTGCTCTCTTTTCCTTGTTGTTGCCTCAGATGTTCCTCCTTTTCATCTCCGTTGCCATCAATGACAACATTTCCAACAAATTGATGTTCACTTGTTTGAGATTTTGAAAAACCACCATCATTGTAAAGAGGGTTGATGTAAACAAATGTGGTGTTGATCAACCAAAGATTAAAGGGTGAAGATTCATTATTAGAAGAGCTATTCTTATGGGAGATTTGAATCAAGCCCTTGAGGAAGACCTAGATAGATGCTTTGGTGAAGTAGATGGACCCGAACGAATTATCTTCAGATGAAGGAAAATCAAGTTCATAACAATTTTGTGAATTTAGTTGAATTTGTATATTTCCTTTTCTTTTATCATATTTTGTTTCTAACTTTTGAAGAAGACTTTATATTTCTTCAGCACTCTTACTTTCAGTTTCATCAAAAATCACATCCCTTCTCACAATAAATTTTCCTTTGGAAAAAAGTCGGTACCCTTTCTTCTCATCGGAATACCCAATCATTGTGCACTTCAAGCTTCGTGAGGCAAGATTAGTTTGTTTTTCTTTCGAAACTAAGGCATAACATACCGATCCAAAAACTCGGAGGTGTTTAACTCGAGATTTGAAACCAAACCATGCTTCATAAGGTGTGATTTTGTCTAAAGAAGAAGTTGGAGATCTGTTTCTTAAGTAGACAGTTGTATGAATGGCCTCTACCTAATATATAGGACTTAACTTTTTGAAAGTTAGCATTGACCTTGCCATTCCTAACAAGGTGCGGTTCATTCTTTCTACTACTCCATTTTGCTGTGGAGTGTAGACATTTGTACGATGTTGTTTTATGCCATTATCCATGCAATACATTTTGAATTCATTAGAAGTGAATTCCCCTCCATTTTATGTTCTAAGAGTGCCAAAATTCTCCTTGACGTCATTTTCAATAAGTTGGCTAAAAGTTTTAAAATTTTCAAATTCTTCTAGCTTTTGCTTCAAAAAATATACCCAAGTTATCCTGCTAAAATCATCAACAAAGAGTAAGAAATATTTGCATCCTCCTAGCGAAGTTTGTAAGGGTCCACAAATATCACTGTGAACCAATTGGAAATACCTATTTGCTCGCCATGAACTTGTCGGAAAAGTCTCTCGATGTTGTTTTCCATAAATGAAAGCTTCACATTTTGAATTTTCCCTTTTGAAGGTTGGAAGTCCCTTAACCATTCCCTGTTTTTGTAACTGAGAGAGTCTCTCAAAGTTGAGATGGCCATACCTTACATGCCACAATCTGATTGGTGAAATGTCTGTACTTGCTACTCCTGCAAAGTCAGAGTTCCTTGGAATAACTGTCCCTTTCATCCTCAACTGTTTTCCATCTTCATAACCTATCGTTACTGTTTTGTTCTTTTTGACTGAGTTAATTTTAACTAAGCCATCCTCCATAATCACCAGATGTCTTTCTTGTCGAATCATGACTAAAGATAGCAAATTTTTCTTAAATGTTGGTGTTACACCATTTTTTGGTCATCTAACCCATTGGTATTAGATGGACCCAAGTACACCATGTAAGAACAATTTTAGCCTAAGTAAAATTGCATTCACTATGAAAAATAACTTAGTAATCCATAATTTATTAAGTTGTTTATGGTCTAAACAAGAAACCCCATGAGAAATAATTGAATAAATCCTTATTTGTTTGATTTTCCTCAAGGGATAATTAATTAAACCATGGTTTAATAAATACTCTTGGTCATATTTAACCCAAAATAGGAAAATTAATTAGATAAATCATTATTTATCTTATTATTTTCTAGGAATAATTATTTAAAACATTATTTAAATAATATTCCTTGTTAAATTTGACTAAATCATTTATAAATAATTGAATAAATAAATATTTATTTAATTATTACTCAACCCTATTCTTCAAATAATAAATAAATCATTTATTTATTTATTTTTTACAAATAAAGGGATTTCACCAAATTCAAATTCTTTTTACCTCCAACAAAAATAATAAAATATTCCATAAAAGTTGGATCTAGATTTGGTTAATAATATTTTAATTATGCTCCAATAGCTAGAGTAACTCAATATTTTGTTATAAATAAAAGGGTTTTTCCATTCATTCACTACCTATTGTTGCCTAAAGATCGCTCTGGATCTATACTTTTGGTCTGACTTTGATCCTCCATCATTGTAATATTTTTCTACCTTTTTGCTTGTGAGCTCCCCTTGAGTTCCATTTTTTGTCTCGGTTTTCTACACCATCAAGAGAGAGATATCTTAGATCTGAAGCGCTGAGGACATACAAGAACCCATCCCATTGAGGGAGACTAGTAACATCTTTCTATGTTCCCTTCCCAGGTGTCATAAATACAAAAATTCTTTAAAAACATTCTTGTCTTGTTCATTGGATGAATGGAGCAACTCTTGCTATTATTTGTTGTTTAATGTCTTTAAATGCATAGATCTGGATTTCTGTAGCATTTATTCTGATCAACTAACTGTAGATGTAAGGAATTGACAACCATATTTGATGTTAGGGCTCTTTGTTATCCACAACTAAAGTGAGTTTTTTTCATACGCTTGCGATTAGAATTCACACTAACAAGTGACGACTCCACAAGGGTTTATAATTATGACCACTATCATTTTTTAGATCCCTGCATGGCCAGCTACTTCAACCCCTAGGGATTTTCTTCAACTCCTTATTTTGCATTTCTTGATGTTGTTTCTAACCTTTAAAACCCTAAAACATTAAAAATTCTTACTTCCGTGTGTTTCTTGGCCTCTTGCACAGGTGACAGGTATCAGTCGTAGCTAAGACGAGACTTTTTTCTGAAACCTACTCCCAAGACAACTGGAAGTGTAGGTCACACTTTTTGGGCCAAAACCTATGACCTCAACCTTTAGGACATAGAAAACAACCTCAAACCTGCGACCTCTACTGAAAACAGGTCAGAACCTGCGACTTGTACTTTTTGCAGGAGTTTTTCTATGATTTTTCTGGGTTTTCCTAGGCTACTGTTCAGGGTTGTTTGACCTCCCTCTCCACCCGTCTTAGACTTGTACTTTATTAGTTTTTCATTTCGAAGTAAGAACCAAGCCCCTTAGGGCTTCAGTACGCTTCCACCTTTTCAGGAGGAGTTTAACTGAAGCAGGTCTTTTGAGATTTCAGTGTGTTCAGCCATTTTTCAGATATGAACCTGTACTTTCAGATCCATTTCAGATTGGGTATTCATCCACCCAAAACACCTCTTTTCAGTTTTGTTTGGTCCTCCTTGAGGGTCTTCTCCGTTTCCCTTCATGTTGTAGCCTTTCGCCACATTTTTTGTAGCACTTTTCCCTTTGGCTTTTTGTTTTTTTCTGCACCTATTTCCAGCAGATATGACCTTTAGATCCTTTTCCCTCCCGAATTTAGATCCATTTTCCATTTTGTGTGTTTCGACTAGATTTCGACCACCCATAGAATAGTTTTTGGGAAGCCCTCCTCCTTGGGTTTAAATTGATGCATCTTTAGTTGTTTATTTTATGTCATATTCAGTTTACTTTACTGTCATTTTAAGATTTATTTACAGTTATACATCATATTTTTTCTTTTTCTCTACATACGTCTGGGCTTAATTAAAATTAACACACTTATCACATACAGGCACACCCTAAGTGAAGAGCGCCTGGTTTACATGTCTAGGCCAAGAATATAACATTATAATCAATTGATCCTACACCTCCCTACCCTTGTTTCGACATTGTAATAATTTGATCCTACACCTCCCTACCCTTGTTGGTCTCTCTTCCTTATGTGATCCTTGTCTGTTTTTCCATCATTGCGCCCCCAAGGTTCTTATCCCAGAGACTCCTTGGCCTTCATCCTTAGTTTCCAGTAGGAATACTTACTCCTCCACGTAGGGTTCGAGCTCGTCCTCCACCAAGTCCACATTCGGAGGCTACGCTTTTGGTGTTGGGTGTGGAGCCTGATTATCTTGTTTACTTTGTATCACGGCATTGGACCCCTATACCTTCAAAGGGGCGGCAACGTCACCCGTAATTAATCACTGTCGTGGGGGGTCTAGGGGGGCGCGGCAATGCTTTTCGGAGCCCCCCCTAGCGGGGGTTTTCGGGGGCAGCGCCCCCGAAGCTAAAAACAGATGTAAAATTGCCTTGTAAAAGTATAGTAATTTCTAGTCAATCTGGGCCGTTCATTAGGCAAATGATCTGATGGTAGAAGTTATGTTTAGATTAGGGTTTTTTGCCCTAGAAGGCAACCCCCTTGTATATATGAGGGCATTGTATTGCGGCTGTGTATTATGAGTGTATTCTCGGAGCGAGAAACAGAGAGGGAGACTGTGAGAGAGAACAGAGGATATTACAACGGATCTGCTGTAGGTTTTGTCTCTTCATTTTTTGTTGGATAATAGAAAGGAAGGACTGGCTGTTCGGGGTGGACGTAGCCCAAACTGGGTGAACCACGTATATCTGTGTCTCTCTGGTTTTATGTGTTTTTTGTGTGCTTGTATTTTCCGCATATTTTATGTGTTGCATTGCTCCATAATATATAATTTTCTAACAACTAGTATCAGAGCCGAAGGTATATTTGGCTGATAAACTCGCAGGAAAGAAGGGTTCCTGGTTCGAGTGGGAGCAATGGCGGACGATGGTAAGTTTAGGGTCGAGAAATTTAATGGCCAAAACTTCCCGCTGTGGAAGATGCAGATGGAAGATTATCTGTATCAGAAATATCTGTACCTACCATTGAGCGGAAAAACAAAGAAGCCGGCGGCCATGACAGACGCGGAATGGAACATTCTCGATAGAAAGGCACTCAGAACAGTACGGTTGTGCCTTGCGGCGTCAGTCGCCTTCAATATTTCGAAGGAAACAACAACAGAGGGTTTGATGCAGACGTTGGCGAAACTATATGAAAAACCCTCAGCCTCAAACAAGGTATTTCTTATGAAACAATTATTTAATATGAAGATGTCGGAAGGTGGATCTGTTGCAGACCATTTAAATGAATTTAATATAGTTACCAGTCAGTTAAGTTCTATAGGGGTAAACTTTGATGATGAAGTTAGAGCTCTGTTATTCTTGTGCTCATTGCCAGAGAGTTGGAATGGTTTAGTAATGGCCATTAGTAACTTTGTCTCTGGATCTAGTACTTTAAAGTTTGATGATGTTGTTGGTGCTATCCTTAGCGAGGAAATGCAACGGAAAAGCTTCGGTGAGACATCAGGTAATGCTTTGAGTGCAGAGTCTAGGGGAAGAAGAATGGAAAGAGGAAAGAGCTCGAGATATCGCAGTAAATCAAGGAAAGGCAGATCCAAGTCCAGATCGGGGATAGTGTGTTGGAAATGCGGAAAGAAAGGACACCTAAAGAAAGACTGTAGATCTCGGAAGGGAAAATAAGGAGACACACAACAAGAAAACAATCATGAAGCAAATGTGACAGGTGATGTGTTACAAGATTCTTTGATTCTTTCTTTCGAAAATGTTACTGATTCTTGGGTTGTAGATTCGGGGGCTTCATTCCATGCCACACCTGATAAGAAATATTTTCATGACTATGTTCAAGGAGATTTTGGACAAGTTCGTTTGGGTGATGATAAACCCTGTAAAATTGTTGGAATGGGTAAAGTTCTTGTAAAACAACGGAATGGAAACCAATGGCTACTAAAGGAGGTAAGGCATGTTCCAGATTTGAAGAAAAATCTGATTTCAACAGGGCAGTTAGGCGGTGAAGGTTGTGTGACAACTTTCACGGATAAAACTTGGAAGGTCACCAAAGGAGCCCTGGTAATAGCAAAAGGCGAAAAGGTTGGTACATTGTATTTATGCAATGGTATTTCTAACTATGTTAATGCTTTAACTTCCAAAGGAGCAGATGCATCATTATGGCATCATAGGCTCGGACACATGAGTGAGAAGGGGATGAAGATTCTTCACTCAAGAAATTTGTTGCCAGGTTTGAAGAATGTTGATTTGGATTTCTGTGAAAATTGCATTTATGGAAAACAAAAGAGAGTCAGATTTCTCAGAGTTGGGAAAGAAAATAAGAGCAAAAAATTGGAGCTTGTGCATACAGATGTATGGGGACCTGCTCAGGTATCATCTCTCGGTGGCTCTCGCTATTATGTTACGTTTATTGATGATGCAACTAGAAAAACTTGGATTTATTGTATTCAAAATAAATCTGATGTATTTGATACTTTCAAGAAATGGAAAGCTTTGGTTGAGATTGAGACGGGAAAGAAGTTGAAGTGTCTCAGATCAGACAATGGAGGTGAATATTGTAGCAAAGAGTTTGATAGGTACTGTTCAGAGCATGGAATTCGTAGAGAGAAGACAGTTCCAAGAACACCACAAGAAAATGGTGTGTCAGAAAGGATGAACAGAACAATCATGGAGCGTGCGAGGTGCATGAGATTGCATGCAGGATTGCCTTTACAATTTTGGGCAGATGCTGTAGATACTGTTGTTTATCTAATAAACAGAGGGCCTTCAAGTTCCTTGGATGGTGGTATTCCAAAGGAAGCATGGACAGGTAAAAAGGTAAACTACTCTTTTTTAAATCCTTTTGGTTGTGAGGCCTTTGTCCATATTAATAAAGAAAATAGAACAAAGCTTGAGGAAAAATCAAAGAAATGTAGCTTTATTGGATATGGTGTTAATGATTTTGGTTATCGCTTATATGATTATGAAAATCACAAAATCATTAGGAGCAGAGATGTAATATTCAATGAAAAGGTCTTGTATAAAAATCAGTTGCAGGAAAAGAAACAGGAAAAAGAAAGCAAGGAATACGCGGTTCTTGATGAGATATCTGAAAAATTAAAGGTGCCTGAAAATAATAATAATCAACAACCATAGTAGCAGCAACCACCACAACAGCAACAGGCACCTCAAACACCTGAAAGTGGTGTTAGAAGATCTACTAGGATAAGTAGACCCCCTGAACGATACTCTCCTTCATTATATTATTTATTGCTAACTGATTCTGGTGAACCCGAATGTTATGAAGAAGCAATGCGGGTTAAAAGAAGGAAGAAGTGGGAGCTAGCCATGGAAGAAGAGATGGACTCCTTAATGCATAACCAGACTTGGGACTTAGTCAGGTTGCCTGCAGGTAAAACTACATTGTAGAATAAATGGGTTTACAGGCTGAAGGAAGAAGATGGAGGAAAACAGAGGTACAAAGCTAAACTTGTGGTGAAGGGGTTTGCACAGAAGAAAGGTATTGATTTTGATGAAATATTTTCTCCTGTTGTTAAAATGAATTCAATCAGAACTATTTTAAGTCTTGTAGCAGCGGAAGATTTACATCTTGAAAAGTTAGATGTAAAGACAACATTTCTCCATGGAGATTTGGAGGAAGAGATATACATGCAGCAACCAGAAGGATATGAGATCAAAGGGAAAGAAAAATTGGTGTGCAGGTTAAAGAAGAGCTTGTATGGCTTAAAACAGGCTCCAAGGCAGTGGTATCTAAAATTTGACAAGTTTATGTCTGAACAAGGTTATACTAGATGTCACTTTGATCATTGTGTTTATCTAAAAAGGCAAAATGGTGGCAGCTATATTATATTGTTATTGTATGTAGATGACATGCTTGTTGTAGGATCTAACATGCAGGAAATAAATGTGCTCAAAAGAAAATTGGCAAATTCATTTGCAATGAAGGATTTGGGAGCTGCAAAACAAATCCTTGGTATGAGGATAACTAGAGACAGGAAAATCGCAAATTAACACTGTCTCAGAATGAGTACATAGAAAAGGTGTTGAAAAGATTTAATATGCAGAATGCAAAACCAGTTAGTACACCTTTTGCTAGCCATTTCAAACTTAGTAAGGAGATGTGCCCCAAGACCCAAGAAGAAATTGAATATATGTCTAAAGTTCCATATGCATCAGCAGTTGGAAGCTTAATGTATGCAATGGTCTGCACAAGGCCTGATATTGCACATGCAGTGGGAGTTGTAAGCAGGTACATGAATAATCCAGGAAAAGAACATTGGATGGCAGTAAAATGGATTCTCAGATATTTGAGAGGTACCACAAATCAAGCATTATGCTTTGGTGGTTCAAACATTGCTCTACAGGGATATGTTGATGCAGATATGGCAGGTGACAGAGATAACAGGAGGAGCACTACATGATATGTATTTACTGTAGGTGGAGCAACTATCAGTTGGGTTTCAAAAATCCAAAGTGTTGTTGCACTTTCAACAACAGAAACCGAGTATGTTGTTGCTACAGAGGCTAGTAAAGAAATGATTTGGTTACAAAGGTTTATGGATGAATTGGGTAAGAAGCATGATATGGGCACACTATACAGTGATAGCCAAAGTGCTATTCATCTTGCAAAGAACTCAGCATTTCATTCGAGGACTAAACACATACATCTCAAGTACCATTTCATACGGTCAGTATTGGAAGATGGAGAGTTGAAGCTGGAAAAGATACACACTAGCCAGAATCCTGCAGATATGCTAACAAAAGTTGTAACCGGGGAGAAACTGAGAACATGCTCAGTTTCAATTGGTCTTCAAGGATGACGATGAAGATGAGAAACAACCAGGTCCAAAGAGGAGTCATTGTCCAGCAAATGAAGCAGCGATGGAGTTGCTACAATTAGTCTCCAAGTGGGAGATTGTTGGGTGTGGAGCCTGATTATCTTGTTTACTTTGTATCACAGCATTGGACCCCTATACCTTCAAAGGGGTGGCAACGCCGCCCGTAATTAATCACTGTCGTGGTGGGTCCAGGGGGGGCTGCAGCGCTTTTTGGAGCCCCCCCCTTGCGGGGGTTTTCGGGGGCAGTGCCCCCGAAGCTAAAAACAGATGTAAAATTGCCTTGTTAAAGTATAGTAATTTCTAGTCAATTTGGGCCGTTCATTAGGCAAATGATCTAACGGTAGAAGCTATGTTTAGATTAGGGTTTTTTACCCTAGAAGGCAACCCCCTTGTATATATGAGGGTATTATATTGCAGATGTGTATTGTATGTGCATTCTCGGAGCGAGAAACAGAGAGGAAGACTGTGAGAGAGAACAGAGGATATTACAACGGATCTGCTGTAGGTTTTGTCTCTTCATTTTTGCTAGATAATAGAAAGGAAGGACTGGCTGTTCGGGGTGGACGTAGCCCAAACTGGGTGAACCACGTATATCTGTGTCTCTATGGTTTTATGTGTTTTGTGTGCTTGTGTTTTCCGCATATTTTATGTGTTTCATTGCTCTGTAATATTTAATTTTCTAACATGTGGTTCTCAAGTTCCCATCTAGTTCTCCTCCCAACTCTCCTCCTATCACCTTCACCATGTTTGGTTTAGGACCTAATGCTAGTGGTAGCTCCAACCCTAATCCTCGGAATGCTACTAGTGGTTCCGCAACAGGAACTATCTCGGCTTCTCCCTTTCTCCCTTATATGGTAGGCCTCAGTCTTCCTAATTTTATCCAGTTCATTAACAACCCCATACACCATGATCCTAGTTGGCCTACTATGCCAACCAAGCTCCCTTCAAACATCCCCAATTTTGAAGGAATTTTCGGAGAGGATCCTACTAACCATGTTCGTTCTTTCCACATGTGGTGTTCATCTAACTCCATCATTGATGACTTCGTCCGTCTTTGGTTGTTCCAACGTACGCTTATTGGAGAAGCTTCCAAGTGGTATGTCGACAAGGCCTCCACCTCTCATACTACTTTTGTAACTCTTACCAGGGATTTTCTGTCTTACTTCCATCTTCCCCTTCACTATGACACTAGTACCGAACTCTTGACCTCTTTCCGTCAATCATTTGCGACCCGCCTATCTGATCATGTCCAAGAATGGTGGAGAATAAAGAGCCTATTTCGGGCCCCTACCTTCGAAGACTATGTCTACATGGACTGGTTTCTCAAATCCATTTTTCCTGATATTAGCAAATATGTCGCATCTCACTTCCCTCACCAAAGAAGTTGCCTTCAAGATTGCGTTGAAGTATGACCTGATCTACGCATAGTCTTGTTATGTTTATATCATCTTACCTGATCTCCATCGACCCGGTGGTGCCAACACATCGGGGGAATCCCATGTTGGCGATGGTATTGTTGGAGCCCTTTCTCATCTGTACACTCATCCTCCCATGGGTTATGGTTTCCCTCAGGGAGGGACCAACTCCTCCAACACTTTTCCCCCTCCTAGTAGCATGTATCTAGGATACGACATGCCTCCTCCTTTTGGCTAGCCTGTTTACCCAAATTTTTCCCAACCTCCTTATTATCCGTATCCACAGCCTGGTGCTCCAACTCCTCTAGCATTAGTACCTCAGCCTCCCTTGCCTTCTCAACCCCTGCAATAGTAGCCACCATCCCCTCAAGGTTAGGTGTATGCATAGCAAGGTGCGACTAATCCTCCTACTTCCAAAAAGAAGAGGAAAGGCAACCAAAACCAATCTGCCCCACGTAATCCAGTAAAAAATCCCCAAGGGAATGCACCTATCATTGCAACCTAGCAACAAGGCACTCAACCCAAGCAAGACAAGCCTATTTGCACGAACAAACATTTCTTGTTGCAGTGTCTATGGTCACTACATCCATGTTTGTCCTCTTTTACCTTAGATGTGTCAAATATGGGAAGCTCAAGCAACATCCTGAGGACAACAAGCCTCCCCTTTGGTTCCTCCTAATGTTGCCCCTACCCAACTGACTGTGTTTACCAATCCTTTCCCCCAGCAAGGATTCATGGCTACCCAACCCCTTAAAAGTCAGGCGGCCACTCAACCTCCTCCATTTGGTACCTCTGATTACCAGATCCTCATGATGAAATCTAACCAACCCATTACTGTTGACCTCAATATTCAGACTCGGTCCCGTCAGTACAACAAGCCCCCCGCTACGTCTGCTCCTGAGTGCCCTTCTTCAGGTCCCACAGAGCCTCTTTCAACACCCAATGGTCCTTTACTGATCCCTCAGCCTAAGGTAGAGGTTCATACAAAAATCTACAAGGGAAAATTACGCTGAAACACTGCTTCTGGTAATTCTTCCCACTCTTATAGTATAGTAGATGACTTGGCGCAATCCCCTGCTGCCATATCAACGTTGGAAGTCCTTCAGTCGTGCCCTTCATAATGAAAAACTAAAATAACTACCATGGGAATTGTGGATCCTTTAGATGATCGTTTTATTGTCTTCGATGTTGACTGATCAAAACATCCCCCTCTTCCTTCTTCCCTCGCCTTCCAAATTCCTATCAAGATCCAGAATGCCAACATCTCCCATTGTATCATTGATGAGGGGACATCCACTTGTATGATGTCCACTTCGGTTTGGAAGCAACTCGGATCTCCTGATTTAGCCCCTTCCACTATCACCCTCTAAGCGTCGGATGACCACTCTTCCTAGCTCCTTGGCATGTTCCGCAATTGTCCTATTACTCTTGCGGGCAAGACTGTTTGTGTTGATGTAGAATTCATTGATGCCCCCTTAGACTAGAACATTCTATTGGGTCATAGCTACACTTATGCAATGTTTTTTTCCCATCTAAGGTTCACCATAAGATGTTATTTCCTCACAACAAAAATATTTTCACCATCGACTAGTTGACATATTACGAATCGAAGTCTCAAACCTCCCCCGAGTCCATCATCTCTTCGGTGGCCAATAAAAAAATAGTCGAACCTCTAACAAAAGTCTCACTCAAAGTCTATAAATATCCCTCTTTTCTTGGTTCATTCCCTGGTCTCCCTCCCCCTATCTCTGACCTCAGCTCGTCAAATGTTTTCATGATGCAATCATCTCAGTTTGACCTCAAATGGACCGATTCGACTAGTCAACAGCCTGACCCCCTGCAACCTGCTCCTAGCACCTCTACTCAACCTTCAGGACCCCCTCCTCAAGGCCTCTCATCTGCAAATGGTGTCCATGATCCTATCTACCCTCTTGGAACGGTTCCCCCTGGCCTTAACCATCTCGGATCCGTCCCGCCTGGCCATTACCCCTCCGGTCAGATACAGTTTCTCACTCCCCCTCCTGGAGTATTTTCGGTACCTGTTATGGCTACCTTGTCTCTTCCTAACATGACCTTGGGGATCCCAGTTTGGTACATTGATCCCCTAGCCACTATCCCGCTTGGTCCGCCCAAACCCTATACTGCTTTGACCCGGGTCCAACCGGTCGCCAAGACCCCTCCCTTTGCTTCTATGCCTCAGGAACCTCAACAATAACCTACTCCCGTTGCAAAATATTCGAGTGAAGGGGGAAATCCTACAAGAAGGCACCAAAATACAAGGCTTCCCAGACAACCCCTGCTCTTCCTCAGCCTCCAAATCATACCCCCCCCCTCCTGTGTGTTTTTTGTGATGTTGTCGGTCATGCCACCCATAATTTTCCTGAATTGCCTCATGTCAAGCCCATGGTCAATGAAGCGTTTCCTAAGTCTGATATCCCAAAGGTCCATGTCACCTTACCTGATTCAACCAAGAAACTCAAGACTTTTCACACGAATCACCTTTTTGATTTGTGTGATTTCCATGGCCACTATACTCACCTCTATCCCCACCTCGATGAATTTTGCACCTCTCTAGTAGCAGTTCACCAAATTAATGCCAAGCACAACGAGTCCATTTCTCACTTACTTACGATTTTTGCTTCGGAAAAACTAGAGGACACCTACACTCCTATTGATATTCCCCCTCCCAATGTCAAGATGACGGAGTCTTCGGCGACTATCCACTACCTGTCATCATCTATGAGATCCATGGTGGAAGACCCTAGTGGGACTTCCCCTTTTGTTTTTCCTGACCTCCCTTTAGCGATCACGTTGGGCTCAACATCGGTGGATCCTTCATCTACTTGTTCTTTAGTCACCCTCTGTGACGATGTGCATGTGAAACTTTCTTCTCATGACGAAGAGTTAGGTAGCTTCACCACATAAGGAGGTTTTTCTTCCACCAGTCACCCCATATTCTATTACAATGACGACATTATGGAAGCAATCACCACCCCTGACTTTATTTATCCCCCCTTACATCAAAACCATACATTCAAACCACATACACCTTGTGGTCATTACATTGACACACAATGTTTTGGTAACGAGACACCCATATTTGAGAGCCCAGGAGAAGCAATTCTCCACCACCCTCATAGTGTAGCTGGTCGTGTCGACTCTAGTACCATCACTATTACCCATTTAGAAGAACCTATAGAGTCCCATATCACTTCAAATCACTCTAGGGATGATCCTCCTCATCAATCCTTCCTCTTACATCAGTAACCTAGTCCCATGAACATTGTTTTTGACCAACCTGTGTGCTTTCTAGGTGAGCACCAGTTCATTATCTCTAAATCTACTCTTTGGGATAGTGCCACCATGTATGTGAACCTAGAAATATAGTCCATTTGCTTCATATATGCAATACCAAAATATATTGGTAATACTCCATTCCCTTCTCGAATTGCATCTATCCATTCTTCCCATAGAAGATAACCATAACATAAACAAATGGTGAACCACATCATTAAAATGTGTTTATATTCCCCTTTTATAAATACATTTTGCATGACCATAACATGCTTGGGGGTACCCATGCCCCTCATCCATAAAAATCCCAGCTCTCAGCCAAACACAGCACTGAAACTCCTTTCTCTGACAGGTCACACTTTTCAGGCCATTTCCTGGGATAGGTCGCAGTTTTTTTCCCAGTATCTGCTACCTAGATCGCAGAATAGACCCAAAAAAGTGCGACTTGGCCTGTTCCTGGGCTCTGGATTTCTAATCTGAATATTTAATCCACTGAATTGAAAGAGTATGGTTAGGCCTCTTACCTGCAGCTGACGGATATCGATTCCAATGGTCAGTTTGTCTGCTACGATCACTGCAAGATTTAGGGCCTTTTCTCCTCTCTACATTCATAATAGCTACAATTTCAAAAGAATCAAATTGGAGGGAAAATGCCTTATTAAAATAAAAACCCGAGATTTTTCTTTCGCCAGTTGCGACCAAACCATAGCTCGGTTTGACAAACCATCAACACCATTGGAAAGCTCTCACCGAGCTCTCAAATGGGTATCCTTTAGTTTTTTGTGATATGATACTTCACCCAGACACATTGTTTCCAAGAAGGGTCATACATTGGAAATACTTGGGGGGGGGGTGAATCGGTATTCCTTTCGATTACTTCGAATTAGAGCATTAGTTAATCTTCAATTATTATCGGTGTTTGTACAATGATAGCAACAAACAAGAGGAACACAAATGCACATAGTTTTTAAGGTGGAAACTCTGGGACAAAAACCACCTAATGCTTTTCTAATAATTCTTTAATATTCAACTCCAATTGAAAATAAAGCTCCAACTTCCTAGAATCTAGAAAAGCATTCTTCTCCAGCTCCCACTGGATGGACGCTCCAACGCCCGATATTCTTCAGTAGTCAACTGAATGGATGCCCCAACACCCAATGAGCTACAACTCACCCTAACACCACCCTACCACCCTATAGAAGAATAAAAGAAGAATGGACTCCCGTACCAGGGAAAATGGTCCACTTTACAATGATATAGAATGATGTAGAAGAAGAATATATACTAGACCATAACCCAAACTTTGATACAACCACCTAATGATGATCCTAGACCTCCCAACACTGCCTCTTCAACCCTTGGTAGATAGACACTAGTACAATTTGTACAATAATGTATTTACAATGACTAAGTACAATGATACCTTTACAATGATTGTATGCAGTAATGCCCACTTGAAGACTTCACATGATGAAATTCTTGCTGCTGTTATGCACGTTGGTTGCTTCTCTTGTCATGCTACCCTCTGCTGCACCTTGCTTTGCTTTGCTGCCGTAGAAAGTCTGGTCCTTTGCAACCCTTGACAACGCATGATATAGCTTTTTCTTGCCTTCTAGGAGCTCGATATTGAATCTGATGTATCTCTGATATTTCAGATCCTCAATATCTAATTTTCGGTCCTATACTAGTCCTCTGAGTCATCTTTCCAATTCCATAGGTCTGACCCAATTTCAATTCTTCAAGAGAGAGTTATACCCAATCTCTCACAATGCCCTAATTATGGAATGTTTCAGTAGAGCACACTTGTACAGCATGCCACGTGTCACTGTCTCTTCATTTGGCTCTGAAATTGATAGAGAGAAAATTAAAGACTATTTACTATCTTCCAATTTTTACAGAATTCCAATCTGATACTCAGAGAGAGATTTATGACGAATTTACCAAGGTCACTTCTTTGAGATGAATTTCAGGAGCTTGCAAAAACCCTAATTTCCACAGATCATATCTCGCAAAATATTGTGTACCTTGATCTGAAACTTTTACAGAAGCTTCCTTAGGATTTTTATTCACCTCATAAAAATTTTAGCTTCTGAACCTTTTTAGAAAAAAATTTATAGCACAAATTCCATGATGACCTGTTTCAGATGGTGAAATCCCTTGCATGAGGAAATGAGGACCACAATTTATATAAATGCTTAAGTTGAGAGGGGCTTCAACAAGTGAGCGTGGGAGGGATTTTAGGAGATTAAAAAATATTAATTATGAATTTTTAATGACCCATGCCCCAACCGCATGGTGTTTTAGCCCACTAATTGGGGGTACAAAATTCAAACATGAATATCTCTCAAACGTGAAGAATTACATGGCGTGCCATATATCAACGGAAACATCTCGACAAGTAGAAACCATAAAAAGAATTATTGACCTAGAATATATTAATTTGGTAGGTCAAAATTCCCATGCAATATTGGTTTAGCCCCTGGTGCTTCTTGGGTTGACATCAATGACAACTGTTGATCAACAACTTCACCAATCCTCAAAATCGAATTTCTTCACTTGCAACATTTGTAATTGGGGCACCACTTTTCCTTCATACTTGTCCATGCTCGTGTCGATTTTTGTCATGAGTAACCATATTGTACTCATGTTTTTATGGTCCCCATCGGGCCTGTTCTGTGTGGCAGCATCATCGAGTCACCCTTGTTTAGAGCATTTGAGTTGAGTCATCATCCCATCCATGGAGTCTGTCCCAAGTCCCTTTGTATCCCCCCACAGTTCTCCATCCTTCATTACTTTTTTCCTCTCTCATGTCACACATTTTGGCCTTCATTCATACTATCCTCAATCCCCTCTAGTGTCGAGTCAGTATTTACAAGGTCATCCATGCCCTTTATGCTTTAACAAGGGAATTCGTCAGCCCGCTACTCAGTTCCCCCCATTCCACCATTATCCCTAGAGTCAGTCTATCAGTCGCTCTACTATTATCTATTGTGCCTTAGTTTAGGATCCATTATTGCCTCACCTATGGAAGACATCCTTCTGTTGACATCAACTTATTCATTACAGAAGACAGACCTAGAGGGCGATGTACCTTGGTTCCAGCTTCCACTCTTGTTCCGAGCCTCGAATCAAGAAAAGGGACTCTTTATTTCCCTTTGACTTGATTTTTTCTCAGCTCGAACTCCTTATGGCATGATTGAGATCCATATAATTGATGGTTCAGTGATGCAACAGATTGTATCGATGATTCCTAGGTGTGTGTGAGATGTTTTAGACCTCATGAGGTGTTGGCCCTTCAGGTAGCCCCCCACATACCCAGACGACTTCTATACTAAAACCTTGGATGCAGCTCCATAGATTTGATGGTTCTGGCCTCATCCACTTGTAGCACCTCTTTATTTTGCATGTATCATTCAGATTTTCAGAGCCCTTTCCTATTTTATAGGGCCTCTTTGGTTGTACTTATATCTCATGTACTCAGATATTATTGTATAATTCCTCATTGTTTTCCCAGGCACAATATGTATGTGGGATCCATTATCATGTTTTTATCTGGCCCATGTTTATGCTAGCATGTACTATATAGTTCATCCCCTTGTTTACTAGAAGCATCATTATTCTTTTTACTTTGTTATCTCAGCGGGCATAGGTATGCCTCCCCCGCCTAACGTAGAACAGGTACTCAGTCATAAAAGAGACTTGTCGCACCTGTAAGTCTTGCCTCCTCAGGATCTTTTCCTCTCACACTTTAGTCTACCTTATATTTCTCTCTCTCAAACTCCCCTTCGGGGTCTAGTGATTGAGTTCTTACATTGTACTTCAGTCATACGATTAGCTCCTAACGCTCGCACGCTGGGGGGCAATTTTTTACACTAATTTTTTGTCATCCAACCTGTTACTATTAGATGGACCAAAGTACACCATGTAAGACCAATTTTACCCTAGTAAAATTTCTTTCACTATGAAAAATAACTTAGTAATCCATAATTTACTAAGTTGTTTATGGTCTAAACAGGAAACCCCATGAGGAATAATTGAATAAATCCTTATTTGTTTTATTTTCCTCAAGGGATAATTAATTAAACCACAGTTTAATAAATATTACTGGTCATATTTAACCCAAAACAGGAAAATTAATTATATAAATCATTATTTATCTTATTATTTTCTAGGAATAATTATTTAAAACATTATTTAAATAATATTCCTTGTTAAATTTGACTAAATAATTTATAAATAATTGAATAAATCATTATTTCTTTAATGATTACTCAACAATATTCTTCAAATAATAAATAAATCATTTATCTATTTATCATTTACAAAAAAGGGGATTTGACCAAATTCAATTTCTTTTTCCCTCCAACAAACATAATAAAATATTCCATAAAATTTGGATCTAGATTTGGTTAATAATATTTTAATTATGCTCCAATATCGAGAATAACTCAATATTTTGTTATAAATAGAAGGGTTTTTTCATTCATTCACTACTTTTTGTTTCCTAAAGATCGCTCTAGATCTATACTTTTGGTCTGACTATGATCCTCCATCATTGTCATATTTTTCTACCTTTTTTCTTGTGAGCTCCCCTTGAGTTCCATTTTTTGTCTGGGTTTTCTACACCATCAAGAGAGAGAGATCTTAGATCTGAAGCACTGAGGACATACAACAACCCATCCCATTGAGGGGGACTGGTAACATCTTTCTATGTTCCCTTCCCAGGTGTCATAAATACAAAAATTCTTTAAAAACATTCTTGTCTTGTTCATTGGATGCACGGAGCAAATCTTTCTATTATCTGTTGTTTAATGTCTTTAACTACATAGATCTAGATTTCTGTAGCATTTATTCTGATCGACTAACTACATATCTAAGGAAATTGAAATCCATATTTGATGTTAGGGTTGTTTGTTATGCACAACTAAAGTGATATTTTTTCGTACGCTTGCGATTAGAATTCACACTAACAGTTGGTACATACCATACATTTGAAATCATTTTTCTTCAATGCTAGGTAGAAAAAATTTAACTACACCTTTTCCATCATGAGTATGTTTTGTTTTATCAGCAAGATAGATTGAATTGAGCATTGTTGGAAGTTCCAAAAGAAGTCACGTCGAAAAGTCATGTGTTGAGTTGCTCCTGTATCCAAAATCCATGCATATTTATTCACTTTTAATAAATAAACTCAGAAATAGGTTATTCCTCTCCTCTAAAAACTATAAATCTGTTGATTCTATGTTTATGAAGACATATTCTGATCCATCTTAATCATTTGCAAACTATGCAGTGTTTTGATGAAACTTTGGATTTTTTTCAATGGAAGTTCTACAATCCTCAACAAAATGACCAACTTTGTTACATCTTCTACAAATAATTCGACTTAAATCTCTTCCTTTGCCTTGAAAATTGCTCTACCCTTTCATTTGTGGGCTACGGTGAAATTGTTTCTCTTAACAATAATTTGTAACAATAAGCCTTCTTATGGACTATGAATTTGATTGAAATGATCTCTTCCTCTATTTCTAGAACTATCAGTTGAGGATTTACTTATGCTAGCCTCTGTGAAGAATACATCTTCCCCAATTTGTTTCTTCTTCTCAATTTTTTTTAATGTTGGGCTAACATATCACTCAACTCATCAAACTTGATCTTCTCTAATTTTCTAGTGACTTGCAATGTTTCCAAAAAATGTGTGTAAGAAGATGGCAATCCAGCAATTAAAATTGTAGACAGGAAAATTTCATTGACAACTTGAAAACCATAAATTCATTATTTCTTTCTTGATGTTTTTAAGCCATGCAATGTATTCAAGAACATCACCACCTTCAGTTAAATTTTTTTGGAGAAATTTTAATTGAAGATCAACCTTTTTTGATTCAGGTTGGGTATAAAATAGATATTTGAATGTATGCAAAGCAATCCATACATCTGAGGCATTTTCAATATGAATGTAAATTTCATTGTTAATTGAAGACTTTATAAGAGATAGTGCCTTGGCATTTTTGACTCCCCATTTTGCAAGTAAAGATGCATCTGTTGGTTCATTAGGCTTAATGTCGCCATCACATATTTCATTCCATATTTCATTATATATAAGAGTGTTTTCAATTAGAAATTTGCATGTCTTATAATATTTTAACCCCTCTAGATTATCAGAATCAAAGAACAGATTAATTAACTTTGACATTGTAATGTTGAAGCAGTGCACCAAAATAATCAAGCACAATAAAAATGAGAAACTCGTCACATGAAACACGTTGTGCAATTATGATATATCGGGGCTGGGCATTCACCCTCGTATAGTCGTTGAAAAAAGGAGAAAAATGACTAAGCTTTGCACTTGGCTCTAGTAAATTTCTCTTTGAGAGTTTACAATGATTTTTTTTCAAAATTTTACCTGTGTACAATTCCCTTGCAAATTTTCCTTAACAAAATGCTGAACCCCCGCCCTCCCCATCGAAGTAAAAATTGCACTGATTCTGATATCACTCTTATCTTGTTAGGGTCCTCTGATTTGGCATATTGGCTAAACCAAATGACAGGGTAACATCAAACCAGTCTTTGGAGTCCTAGGACCTAGCCTTCCTGGAATCAGAGAGGGCTCTCTCTATTGTGCGAAGGATGTGAACTTGTTCCCTTCGAATGATTGATTTTAGGCTAGTTGTTAAGTGCAATTTGTTTGTTTGTTTTGGGTTGGGGTAAGATGACTAAGTATGATAGGTGGAATAAGAGGCTATTGAATCAATAGGGCTATGGGGTGAGATGAAGTCGAGGGTGTCTAAATGATGAAACATAGTGTATTGAAGGGCCGATTTAGCAAGGTTAATGGATCCTTAGGTGATGATGAGGTGTAATGAACATTAAGTTTGGGAAAAAACTAAGAGGTTTTGAACATATATAGTCTGAAAGCAATAACTCACGAGGTAGGGAAAACCATTAATCTCTATGAACAATACTCAAACTGATAAACATGTAAGATGAACATTCTGGTGAGACATAGAAGCATTAGAACTCCTAACTTTAGAAATTCACCTTCAGCTTTTTGAGAAAACGCATAAGATAAACAAAAAACTCAATATATGGAGAGGGAACTCCTAAACAACATATATCAAACTATCGGGAACTCTGAAACAAGTTGGTAAGCATGGGAAAAGGGCAAGATCGAAACAAGGCCTCTTTATCTTAACCTAATCAATCAGTGTTTCATAGAAAAGCTTCACAATAGAGTTTTGAAAACTTTAAATAAGCAGGGCATACCATGAATCATATTTATAAGCTAACATACTAACCAT
>JAXQQM020087727.1:0-30082 GCA_034641835.2 Pinus albicaulis | reverse complement strand
GAGTCCACATTGTAGGATCAGCAAAGGGAGGGTTTGATTGTTGCATGGGTGGGAAGTTCATATGATTAAAGGGTGGGTATTGCATTTGATTAAAGGGAGGGTAATTTGTCTGACTGAAAGCAGAATAATTATTCCAACGATTAAATGGCATACTAGAATTCATACCTTGTCCTTTTGGTTTCCATTGTCTTCTTTGTGTTAGCTAGTAAACTGCTTCAGCTTCTTCTTCCGTTGGCTGCAGTGCTGCCTTGATTCCTGGTAGAGAGGGACATTTTTGTGTTTCATGATCTTTCTCACAAAGGGTGCAGATTGGTATTTTGTCCAATGGGCATTTCCTTAGTGGATGTTTGTCTCTACATTTCGGGCAAAAGACAGCCAGAGCTACTTCTGCTTCAGCCTGCTTCTTTTTAACCTGCAAGGTGTCAATTTGTGAAGCAAAAGAATTTAGCATCTCAGTTTTAAATTCTTCAAGTAAATTACCTATTTTAGCTCTTGTTGCTCCCCCACTGGCTGATTTCTGCACTCTTGAATAGGTGGGATCTCTATTACTTACTCTGTTCTTTGCAGCTCCTCTTGAACATCTTTTACAAAGTTCAACAATCTCATCATATGATTCTTTAGATATATCTCCCTTGCCAAGCATGTTTAACATGTCTAAACAATCATCCCTTAATCATCTAAGTAATATTGTTTTTCGAATTTCTTTACTTATATTCGGATGATCAGATCTCTGTAGATTATACTGCAGCCTTTCCACATAGTCCTCCGGATTCTCATCTGGCTTTTGTGCCATGTTGAATAGTTCGTCCCTCTTTTCTCTCGTCCGAGAATAATCTTGATATTTAAGCAGAAATTTCTATTTCATCTATTCCCATGTTGTGATTACCTAACTTCCAAGGCTCATGAACCATCTTAAATCATTTCCTTTTAATGTTGCTGGAAACAGTTTCAACTTTTGAGCATTAGTAACATAATCATAACCTCTGCATAATATATCAAATTCAAAAAGAAATTCATCCGAATCTTCAGAGGATAAACCATGGAATTTGGGTAAAGCTGACAATGGAATATTCTTCATAGGAGTTGTTCCTCTACGGAGATCACTGATAGGAAATCCCAGGGTAGAGAGAGAATTTTCATCCCTTCCTTCTCCTTCAGGATCTACACGTCCGCCACCAAAGAATTCTTCGTTGTTTCCTTCCATTGGTTGTTCTCCTACTGCACTTTCTCGATCCTCAAGATCTTCTACTGGCTCCTCAATGTTTTCCACTGGTCGTCCAACACTCTCTATTAGTTCCTCAACGTGCTCTGCTAATTTGCTAGCACTTTCTTCTGACTCTCCAGCACTGATTGCTGGTCCTTTAATATCTGTTACTAGCTCCTCTATGTTTTCAGGGCCCACGACTTCCTCTGTTTTGTAATCCGATTGAGGGGAGTGCTGAAGTTTTGGTCTTCGAGAACTTAATATTTGTGATGATTCAGCCTTTGATACAATCTCGTCAATGAAAGTCTTTCTTCCTCCCCTTCCTTTTCCCTTGCCACCTGTAGGATTAGTTTTCTTCTGGGTTCCACGTCCTCTCATACAATCTGCACATCTAGAAAGAAAATATTAATGCTTTTGAGATATATAATTGCCTTCCCCGGCAACGACGCAAAAATGTTGGTCACTTTAATTGTTTTAACAATTCAAGCTCCACATAAATTGTCAACCCAGGAAGGTCTGTTTATTCCAAAGACAATCACGCACTGAATATGCTCAATTCCAAAAGCAAGATAATGTTGTAGTAAAAATCACACAATTATCAATCATACAAATCTAACTATTCACACCCTGCTTTAACAAAGTTGAAGTCTACTTGTGTTACAGCAGAAGCAATTCCCCTATTGCAGTCTTTCATTAAAAGAATCCTAGGAAAATATAATGAAAGGAAATCACCCTGCAGGAAAGGAAACCAATCAACCATAACAAGGAACAGGACCCTATTCCTCCAAACAGGAACTTCAGCACCTGTTGCCTAACACTAATCACACTGTAGAAAATATCAATCCAAGAAAATAGGATCCTATTCCCATGAACAGGAACCTTCAGCACCTGTCTCCAGATACTAATCACACTGCAGGAAAAGGAGAGTCAACTTATGGGGAACAGGACCCTATTCCTTTGCACATAAATATTCAGCACCTGTTTCCCGGCATCAATCATACATTCAAACAGATAACAGAAAAAGATCTCTTGGCTTCTTTAAGAATGAACGTTACCAAACTCATGCAGCGTTAAAGAAAACATAGTGCTTAAAGAACTACAGAACTATGCAAATGATGATTCAGTAAACAGAGTTAAATTAAGGTGCAAATATCATAAAGAAATTCAAAAAACTACAGGAGCAATCGGGTGAATCTTGTGATGAAGGCGGGCCCTTTCCTTCTCACAAGATTCCCCAGGGAAAAGAGTTAAATTGAAGTGCTCAAAAGAAACCTTTATTCATCTGTAAAAAAGGAATGATACATTACAACGTAGTCTTGCTCCTTTCTGCTCAAAATAATGTTTCTCTTGTAGTCTCTAACTCCCCTTCTAATGATGATGTCTCCTCTTTTTAAAGAGGAGACATATATTACAGTTACATCAGAGCAAATCTATATTTATCCAAATCTGTTCTTCTATCTTAAAACAAGGTCCTTCTATTCTTCCATAGAAAAATATTGTTACAACAGATACAGAAAAAGTATTGGCTTCAGAACAATCTGTATAACAACTTTCTTGCTTGTCTTCATCTTGTTGCCACTGTTCCCAAAATACTCTTTCAAAATCGCAAATCACAAGTAGTGACGGAATTTACATGCCCGCTGACTGTTTAAGCAACGGAGTCGACTGTTTCAGCAACGGCCATTTGTTTCAGCACAACACATTCCTTATCATAAATTATCTGCGATCTTTTAGACTTGTGTTAGCAACAATCTACCTTCGATTAATGATGAAATATAAGATTAATGTGGAATTATATGTAAACAGATTAAATATGTAGTAAAGAGAAGGATTTCATATACCTTTGGATAAAATGGATGAAAATGATAATGAAACCCTTTTTAAATATAGTTATAAAGGGTAAGGTGGTGTCAACATGTATGGTAAAAATGGTACATTGTGAGGTCCTAACAGTGATGTTTTTCTAACTATGTTTATTTCATTTACATGTTGTTTCATGTTCTACTGGCTTACATCAGAAGTTTGGCATAGGATTTACCCTTGTTAGGTACCCTATGCTCCTGCTCTCCTTGCCATTTATGTTTCCTCTTCTAAAATGTGTTATCTAAGGATTGATTTCAGTCAATTTAACTAGTGTAGCGGATGCTATTGCCTGCTGTTTGATGTATGAATTGAATTAATTAATTCTTAGATGTTCTTGTTGGGTTCATGCTGGAAGATTTTGGAACACTGGGGGCTAGAGTTAGCCCTGTCTACCAGTATCCTTGTGCGACCAGCTTACCTTTCTAAGATCTCTTCGTCAAACTTATCTTTGTTTTTCCCTTAGAGCGTGCTAAAGCTGGCCTGGAGTTAAATGACCTCTGTTCCGATCTATAAGCTGCCCCTTTGTCCCTCCTTTGAGAGATGCCTTTGAGTATGTCCAAGCAGGTCTGGAGTTAAATGACCTCTGACCTGATCTATAGACAGAAATTAGGTTGTTTTCCTTCTTTCACTTTCAACCCTTAATGTTCCATTCCATCATCTATCTAAAAATATCCTTTAGTGTAGATGACTTGTCCTTTGAAAGCCTTGGCTATTTGTTGCATGTAATCTCCTTTCATGACTCCATAGCCCAATGGATGGCACTTTCTTGACCTATCCTCTTTTTTGAAACATCCCGTTGTTTTGTTCCTTTCTCCCATCACTTTCTCAGTTCATGATCTCACGACCAACCCAGCAACCAACCAACCAAATCACTTTAAAACCCCCCTTTGTGCTTCATAACTAGCCTAACATCTCATTTGAGCTTCAAATATATATCATTCTTTGTTTTATTGGAGAGATCCCTCTCCGGGTCCAGGAGGGCTAGATATTAGGGCCCCAAAGCGGTTCTGATGTTGTCTCATCTTTTGGTCTTGCCAATCTGGCCAAAACATGGGAACCCCAACACCTTCTTCTAGAACAAACAAGGATTTTTTAGGATTCAATGATAAACCATATTTTCTGCATTTTAAAAAGGCTTTTTGCAAATGTTGTAGGTTCTCATCATCAGAACTTGAAAAAATTGTAACATCATCAGGATAAAGAACCAAAAATTTGTCCCCTACAAAAGCAATATCCATTGCCCTTTGGAAAGTAGCTCCTGCATTCATGAGGCTGAATGACATCCTAGCATACATGAATGTTCCCCAGGGTGTAGTCAAAGCAGTTTTATTTTGATCTTCCTTTTCCACAACAACCTGATTATACCCCAAAAAACCATCAACCATGGATAACCTGTATGCTCCATTTACTTTCTTCAAAGAAAAGTCCATCTTTGGCAAAGGATAATTATCCTTCAATGAAAATCTATTCAAGTTTCTGAAATCTACACATAGTCTTATCTCTCCATTTTTCTTCCTGACCAGTACAAGATTGGAAACCCAATCTAAATATCTTAGAGGAACTATAATCTTTGCCTGTAATAGCTTCTTTACCTCTTTTTCAATTGGAGCCAACAATAATGGGTTAATTTGTCTGAGCTTCTATCTATAAGGCTTATTCCCATCTTTCAATGGGATTTTATGCTGAGTAATACTTTTATCATAAGTTTTCTAGTCTTCATATGACCATGCAAATACATCGATAAACTGTTTGAAAAGATATACAAACCTCTCTTTGTATTCCTTTGGAACGCCTTTGAATAATTTGACCATTTTAGGCTCATGTTGAGTTCCTAAATTATAGTCCATTTCTCCATTCTGGGCTACCTTTTTCTAGTTTACTGCCACATCATTAGCATCAAAAAGTCTTTCAAGAGGTACTAAACCTCTGGGAAAAATATTATCTTTCAATTGAATTATCTTCTGGTCTCCAATTTTCTGCTTTAGATTTTTAGACATTTCACCTTGATCATTTTCATCCACTTCTAAATCAGTTTGACTGTCTTCAAAATTTCCCATCATCGTCAAGAATTGATTAATCTGCTCATCATCCTCAAAGACCTGCCAGTGCTTTACATTGTCAGGGATTGAAGGCCTGTGTCTCAACTCAATCTCATATCTCAACCTTGGATTGATTGGTGGTTTGAATGTACTGGCTGCAATTGCTAATGAATCTACCATTCTATTCTCCTCTCTTGGAATAAATTGTAAGTTAAAGGCCTCAAAATAATTTTCAATTATATCCCATACCTCATTTTTATAGGACCTCAATCTGCGATGCTTAGTCTGACACCAATTTTTAATTTGCCTTATGATTAATTCATAATCACCAAAAACAGAGATAGAATCAATTCCCATCTGTTTAGCTATTTGTAGACTTAAAATCAATGCTTTGTATTCAGCTACATTATTAGTGGATTCAAATTCGAGGTTGAAAGAAAAAGGCACAAGGTTACCTTCAGGAGATACGAATATGAGTCCAGCCCCGGTGCCCTCCTTTGAAAATGCACCATCAAAATAACACTTCCAAAGCTTATTTTACTGCAAATCCTTATGTACAATGGTTGAAAGGATCTACTTTTGCGAATCTTCAGCAAATTCTTCATCCTCATGCAGCATGAAACAAGAGAGATCCTCCTTCTCTTGACCATAAATGGGGGAATTACTTGCATCTTTCTTGGAAGTAGTTTTAAAAAATCTAGTTTCTCTGTATAACCTCCTTTCCTCCCCATTAAAAATAGGAATTATGGCATATGTGAAATCTAATTTCAAAACTCCTCCAAGTTTTCCCCCCCAAGATCTAGACAACAACATAACAAATATGGATGGAATATCTGCTACTACCACATCCATCATAATACTCTTAGATGGAATTTGGACTAAGGAAACAACCATATCTTTGATAATACTCACACACCTTACCCTTTTTGAATCAAAGGAATAAGGTCTCTATATGGCTTGGTAATTTTAAAATTTAACTCTTTCATCACAAACAGTGGCATTAGATTATGTGATGCACTAGAATATAGGATAAAATTATGTCAAATGAAGTCATGTAGCAGAACTGATATATAAAAAGGTGGAACAGAAGAATATACCTCTTCAACATGAGGTCCAAAAGTAGCCACTGGTTTCTCCTCTTGTAGGTTCACTATATCACCCACCTCATCAAACTAAGATAAATTAATAAATTCTGCAATTTATTTCTTATAACCAGGGGTTTTGACCAACTCCAGAAGTGGTACTTGAATCTTCACTTTTTCTAACTCTTTTGACAAAATGAAAGTTTGATTTTGTTTTGTCAAATTTTTAGGTTCTTATTGATTTCTATTTGAATTTGCAGTTTGATCAGAAATAGTAACAATATTCTCCAACATATTAGGATCATTATGTTTTATTTGGGATATTAGAAAATTATGAGAGAACAGAAACGCATAGGATTCACACACAAATAATTAATTTCTATATTCAATAATCAGAGATACATCAAATATATATAGTTAAACTAATGCTAATCTTAGAGAGAGAAGTTGAGAGAATCTCTCAACTTCCTCAACAACCCAATCCAAACTAAGTAAGCATAATAATGGAGGCATTATCTCAAACACCCCCCCTTAATTCCTACATTACAGAAATGGAGAACACACTAATTTAATACAAACATTTTTCTGCCCTGGTCTTCATTAACATTTGTACCCACTCTGAGATCTCATAGAAAACGCTCTTTTCTCCACCATTTTCGAGCTACCATTCAACCCATTTAAAATACATTTGTTTCTGACCAGCAATAATGAACTTTGCAAGATCAACAGTATTGTCAACTCGGCTCATCGGAGCTTCCACAATAAGAGCTGACAAGTGATGAACCATCCTATGGACCAATCACCATCTGTCGGATATTTCGCTTTCGGCTATCCATCAGTGGCTAGGTAAATGGTCTGAATACTGAATGTGTTCAAGAGCTAATCTAACAACTTGACCTGCTTCACACGAATGGATATCATACTTTAACCTGTAACTGATGCTCTTGGCCCGTAGCACAACAATATCAGCATATAACAAATTCACACAATCAAATTAGCCAATTGTTCTCTCGTCCCTGTAGAACATAGAGAACGACCAATTTAAATAATGCTAATTTTTTCATTAATTGGTTCTCTACTACACAAATCTCATAACAAAAAAATCATAATTCTACATATTAACAAGCTACACACTCCATCAACACAATTCTTCTTCGCCTATAAACCAACTCGGGACGAACTCGTCTGCCCATTGCTCACGCAGTGAACTTCGTCCAACAACAAATTAATGGATTTAAACTACACCTCTGTCATCACACTTTCAAAGCCCGGCAAAAGACAGTACCATATCTGAGCCACCCTTGAAATGAAATGCAAATCCAGGCCACACAATATTCTTTACACCAGACACATTGTAACATAGTCCCATGCTAGTGCTAACTTACACACCCCTTCTCATAAACCCAGTAAACCCTTCTGTTTTCTCTTACTTCTATCTTGGCCTCGAAGCAGCGAGTATTGGTGGAAAGCGCTTGACGCTGCCCTCCAATTTAACGATATCCCTCTGAAGCGCCTTGTTACCCAGCATTATCTTGCTGCTATTGTTTACATAGTCAAGGAAGTACGCAAATTTATCGCCAAGAAGAGGAGCAATCTGGGAAGGCATAGACAGTCTTCCTCTGGAAAATCCTGCAACATCAGCTAGTTGGGACGAAACCACTGAACATCCAATTGCGAAGTTCTTTATTTCTCGTATTCCTCCGTCTTCCAGTGGCAAAGTCAAAGTGTCACTCAGTAGACGCCCCGTCGCGTTTCCCGTGCCATAGGTAAGGCTGAAATGTGGACAAATCCGCGAGCACTTCTGGAAGGTTTCAACGCAGCCCTCGTTCTCGCACAGATCTCTGCACTTGGGATCTGCACACTTCACAGGCACATGAGAGGATGACTTTCTTGGAAAAAATACGGTGCTATATCCAGCGCATTGGGTACATGTATAATTTCTGGTGCAGGGTACCCATACCACATCGCTGCCCGTGTCCATGACGAGCATTACATCCTGTGCAGGAGTACCCATTGATAATTTGATATAATACTCCATGACTGCGCTATTATTACTCAAACGTTCACATAGTAATCTACACACGAATCCTATTCCTATAGAATCTATTATCACAATTTTCTCTTCGTCTTCTTGAGCACTCCTGTGAGGGATTAAGCTCAGCTTGGCTCTGATACCATATTAGAAAATTATGAGAGAACAGAAACGCACAGGATTCACACACAAATAATTAATTTCTATATTCAATAATCAGAGATACATCAAATATATATAGTTAAAATAATGCTAATCTTAGAGAGAGAAGTTGAGAGAATCTCTCAACTTCCTCAACAACCCAATCCAAACTAAGTAAGCACAATAATGGAGGCATTATCTCAAACATGGGAAGCATCAACTTGCTGTTTTTCTTTTTCTTTATCTTGATTCGTGGGCTATTTCCCCTTGTCCGATTTTTTAATTTGGTTCTTCTGTAGTGGAGTTTCCATTCGAGTAGGTAATGATTCTAATTCTTTCTCTTCATCATCTTGAGTTCTCAATCTCTTCTTTGACCTCAAATCATATTTTTTATGCAATTCTGATTGCATAAAATCAGTAAATTGTTTACAATAATCATCCATTTCTTCTTGATCAAATGAGATATCAGTTTCTTTACTTTCCTCGTCATATTCTTTTTCAATTTCTCCTTCTAATTCACCATCCTCCATATACATAGCAAAAATTTGATCTTCATCTTCCTTTTCATTATCATCAATAGAACGTGATGGTGCTGCCTCTATATACAAAGGAGCTTGCACTTGATCTTGATCCTTTCTTTTTCTTTGCAAAATCTGCAAGGGCTGTTTTCTGAACTGGGGATTAAAAAACCCTATGTTTTGTTTTGTAGGTTTATTGTTGTTTATCTCCATCTTTACCAATTTCTTTAAAAAGAAAATTATGACCTTGGTCATATCATCGATCCTTTGATCTTGAGACGGGGCTTCTTCTTTGGCTTTTTCTTTCCTAGCAGCAGACATATTTGCCTCAATCTCTAAGGCATCAGTTTGAATTTGTTCAAGGGTGGGGGATCTTCTTTCTCTCAATGTAAAACTAAAATCTGGCTCAAATGCTCCAGCAAAAACAACCCTTTCTCCAATAGGAGGAGGTTTC
Organism: Pinus albicaulis; assembly: GCA_034641835.2. Taxonomy (NCBI): domain Eukaryota; kingdom Viridiplantae; phylum Streptophyta; class Pinopsida; order Pinales; family Pinaceae; genus Pinus; species Pinus albicaulis. The sequence continues at coordinate 20,749 of JAXQQM020087727.1, read as the reverse complement.
ATTTCAAGGGGCAAACTATTATACAACTTATTAAACCTTTTGACAAAATCATTCATATTTTCATTTTATTTCTTTTTTATTGCATTAAATTCTGTTAAAGAATAGCCATGGTCCCTTTTTTCTCCCCATCTCTAGATGAAATGTCTTTCTAATTCATCCCAATAATTTATTGAACCATTTGGTGATCCTTTGAACCATTTTATTTCCTCTCCACTTAGAGACTACAGAAAAAGTCTCATCACAACATCTAGATGTTCTACATTAAAATTTTTAGCAAATGTGCAGAACAAGGCCAAGTGTTGTTCTGTAGTTATTTCATCTTCACCAGTAAATCTAGGGAGCAACTTGAGATACTCCTAAGGAATTCTATTCATTGGTTAGGGTATATTTAATGGTGCATATCTATTCATCAAGAAAGCATGGGTTGCCATGTTTATGCCCTGAATGATTGCTCCTTGAGCGGTGGTAAAATGGATACCAGTTGTAGGTGGGAATGAATGGGGTGGAACAACTGATATTGGAATAGGTGTATGAACAATAGTAGAAGAACTGGAAACTGTATGAGGTTGAGTTTCTGTAAGAGGGAATGATACAAACTCAAAAGATTGTTCTTCTAATGTTGGTTCTTGAAAATGAATGGTTGTAGGTGAGGATTCCTTTCCCGAGAAAATGAGTTTCCGAGAAATATCCTTGGATGAAAATGTATATGAACTGTTGCCTGGTGAAAGCAGTGTGGCATCAGGTGTAGAAAATATTTTTGTTTTCTGGCCCTTCTTTGAAACTAACTTTTCTGGATTAGACAAAATGGGAGCTTTTTGTTGAGAGGTATCTAACGTCGTGTGAGGCTTCTTAGGAGCCAGAATTATTTAAAAGAAGCACAACTTAGTATTTCCTCCTCTCTAAACAACCAGAGGAAATATGAAAAAAACCCAGGGAAAACTTCAAACCTTCGGTCCCTGGCAACGATGCCAATTAATGTTGTACCTTAAGAGAAAATCCCTTAGTTGTGATAAGGAATCAGTGCTTAAGAAATTTTATAATTATGTCACGAATTCTTTATGTCTCTATTTTATTAACCCTCAAGTATTTATAATCACACCCTTAAAAATCAAATATTATGAATGCTTTGCAATGCTATCATCTGTTAATGTTGAATGAAATGACTGGAGGAAAATGTAAGGAGAAGTCCAAACTAATATGCTGCTTTATACATAAAATACCATTCAAAACTTCAGAAGAAACATGTGGATGTAAAATTTAAAACAAGGGAGTGCCAATTAAGGTTTTTAACTCTCATACACAAAAATAAGAAGAGACCTACTGCTCATAACCTTGTTTTATTCATAGAAAGAAATTCATAATGAAAACTGGAATACATTTCAACAAAAAAAAAAATCCAGAATCTTGCTTACTCATTCATTAATCCTTGAATCTTTGAGTACAAAAATATTTGTCCAGGAGGTCCAAAACTCAGAACCTTCCTCTCTCTTGGAAATTACATTAAATACAATAAAAATAAGTTTGAAACTGTTGTAACCAATTATAACTACCAAAAATACTATATGAATTCGAAGGCTGTCTATTAGATGCCTTGAAAATGTCTTGTTACAATTATATTGACTTCAGAAAATAACATAAAGTAAATATCCTAATCTATAGGAATTTCTGATGAGGTGGCTTATTTTCCTTGATTAACTGATTTGTCTTTCTTTGTTTCTGATTCCTTTGGCAAGTCAATAGTCCAAGCTTTACACATTTTCCATATTTCTACCGTTGTCTTGGATGAATGTGTCAGATTGTGATACTCCAATCTGAATGCAGTAATTCAGTCATAAGATGGCCTTTCAAAGAAAAGATTTTTTACCATCCATAAGAGTTGAAAATGTCTTTGCAAGAAGTTGACCATTATCTCTCCTTTTAATACCTCAGTCTTTTCATGCTTGTTGTCAATCTTGATTTTTTTCATCACCAATAAAATCTCATAAGAACTCCATGGTAGAAGATTCCCCTCAGCTCCCCAACATGATGGTAGGCCTACCCTTTTCATTTTATCAAAAGATTTATCAAATTCACTTACTGCTTCTTTGATTTCTATTAGTTTATTTTCTACAGCCTTCCTGAGATCATTCCTGATAATCATTTTATTAATTTCCACTGCATACAACATTCTATCTAGCATATCATTCTCCTCTAATCCTTGATCTGATTTGGAATTGATATAATCAATAAATATTCTAGCCCAAATGGCTCTGTTAATCCCTTTCTGCTTGTCAGACATAATCGATTCTTCACACTCCATAATAAGGCTCTTTTCTTGTGCAATAATCATCAGGAAGCACCAACTGGACTTCATTTCTAATATGATATCAATCCAAATGATATCCTTAGCTTGTATTAATGAAACATTACCTTTCATTCTTTCTTTGATATTCTTGATCTCAGCTTCAGTATTTCTAAAATCCGTTTTGTACTTATCTGCTTCACTTTCTATGACCTTCAGCAATTTTTTAGCAGTCTCTAAATCTATTTGAGCCTTCTTTATATCTCTTTTAGCCATCTGCAACTCAGTATTTAATTGAATAATTTGTGCCTGAGGATCTGCATCATCTGTAGGAAAAACAAAAGTACAGTTATGATTATCAATGTGATTTTGTAAAGAAATTGCAGTCTGTTTCACTTTGGAAAGTTCTTCATCCATTTTCATAAGTTGTTGTAACAACTTCTCTTTTTCCTTCTCTACCTCTACAACCTCTACAGCCATTGAGTGTTCACCAGTAGGTAACTTCAATTTCTTCCTTAATGTAGATATCTCTACTTCAGCACTTTGCAAGAATTTCTGCACAACAGTCTTGTCACTAGGGTCTACACCAATCTTAATAATAATCTTCTTCAACTCTTCATTTTGGACCGTTAAGGCTCTTGAATTGGCCTTTTCCAGCTTCAATCGTTTGATAACTTTCCCTAAAAAAAATTCAGCTTTAACTGCCATTGCATTTGTCTTTGTGAGATCATTAAAAATCAATTGCCTTGTCTACATATGCAGATTCATTTTGTCCATTAGTGGAATATTTTTAACCTCCATAGTCACATTTACAGTATTAAAATTGTTTGAGGACCCAATTGACATTCCTGTAGGATGTGATAGAGCAATCCTAAATTGATCTTTTTCAAGATCCATTACAGTCAACAGCCTTGTCTGATCGGTAGTAACCTGATGTTCTACTTGGGCCTCCATACTGGCCTTCATTCTCTAATTTCTCTCTTCAATTTGAGAAAACACCTATTTGATTAAGGGTACCTATTCATGAGAGGATTCTTGACCTCCAGGGGAAGAGGGAGCATTTTTCTCTTCATGCAAATGCAAGGAAAAACCAGGTGAATTAGAGGAATGATCCTTAGCAAATTTTGTACTTTTCTCACCTCTTGGTGTCTCATCATCCAAGTCAATAACAACTTCTTTACCTCTTTTATTTGTTTTTTTTAGTTATGATAGGAGTTTTAATGCTAGTATTTACTGAACTTATTTCACCTTTGTTTGCCACATTTTCCTGCTTAAGTCTACTTTGATGAATGAAAGCTGAGTATCCTTTCTCAATTCTTCTCAGTGAAATTATACCATGTGAATTGTAAGCCCATTTTCTCCTAGTAGCAAATGTGTTTCCTCCAAAAAGTTTGTTACTTCCTCAAACACCTGCCTCATATTAACTATGAAAGGACCCACACTCATAGGCAATTTATACATATGGCTGTTCTTCATTGGGACAAAGTGCACATGATCAACATTCACGTCTGTCTGATGAATTCTAAGGCGAAAAGCCTCATTGGTACAAATGTCGGGAGCCTGTAAGGTTCAATAGTTTCTCCATACAACCTTATTTCTGAATATTCTTCAAACACAAACAAATCCCCAAATCTACATCTAGTTCCTAAATGTAGAAATTCTTTGGCTTTTGGTAAAAAACAAGGGGAATGAACTCCATTCAAATTTTATATGCAATTGGCATATATTGACTAGAAAAATCAAATAACCTCTCTTCATTTTGCTCCCTTCTGATTATATCTGTCCAAAATACCACTAACTGTCTTCCCTTGTTTACGTCCATTATATTTAGACCTAACTGAATGAATTATTCAACATTTTGGTATAAAAATAAGTAGACAATCAGTGAGATAAATTTAAAAGAACCTGTCAGCGAAAGACTCATCAACTGCGAGTTGACTGCTTCTTTCCAAAAGGATGGAATATCCAAGACTGCTCCTGGCTTCATCATCATGGCGAACATTCCTAGGACTGAATTTTCCACTATAACGTTCTCTTCTTTGCCCAAGATTTTAGCAATACTGCTTAATACGGGTCAAGTGTCTTCGTTGAAAATTCTCCACATTCCGGCTGAAACTGCTTCATATTGGGCTTCAAATGGAACATAAACTGATTAAATTCCTCTCCTGCAAGGCTTTCATAGTAATTAAGCAGTGAATCTTTTGAAAATTGAACTGATGATTCGGCTTCAGGAAAACACAAGGCTTGGTGGATTAATTGGGTAGACACCTGCAGAAAATTTTTGCCTTGGGAATTCATTACAAAACATTTTCCTGGATACAAAGTGGAAACCAAACAATTAATAAATTTTGGGAATAAATTTGTCTTCAGGATGCATGCAGAAAGGACACCGGATTTTTTCATGGTGGAATAGACAGCGGAATTATCATTGTTCAATATAACTTATTGATAGAATGGAAGATGAATTAATGAGGACACACTTTCTTGAATGTCTCTCTCATTATCGATGAGAGGAATGTGACTCGATGAACCAGACAAGGAAGACCTTTTAGCCATGCTTAAAAAAGGTGCTGAAGGAACATTCTTGCAAGGTGACTAAAACTGGACAGTGACGGGAGGAAGCAATAGGTCAAAATTTGATAAACTACAAAGTATTTTGAAAATGAAATGAAAAACATCCCTAAATAGGTGGCGTGGTTTTTTGTTAAATGTCTATGCAATGTGTCACCTAACCGTTGGAATGATTTGACATGGAAAAAAACTGTTATCCACTTAGCATATGATGTCACTGCGGGGGGTCTTGGGGTACGGCTGAAAACTCCGGCTTGTGCCCCCGCAATCTATATCCACCATTGATCTTCATCGCCTCCGTATTCAACCTAGTCAACTACAGGGGCACCCCTTTCCGTTAACTCTCGTGCTGTTAGTGCCTGCAGGTTGGGATCCAGTTTATTCTTTTAATATCAGCACTCTCCGCATGTTAACTTAATCGGCATTTAATCTTCGGATATAAAACCCACTTGTATAAATTTTAAAACAATTAAACTCTAATACATCATAAAAAGCATTTCCTTTTTATGCCAAAGTGAAAGACTATAATACTTTAACATATTTAACATATTTTCCTTTATTTCGATTTCAGATTTTTTTTGTATTTTTAATATAAAATTAAAAGGATATGAAGATGATCCAAAAAAGTCTTCAAAAATGGAGTTTGATTCATAAACCCTTCCAACTCATGCAAAATGTTTGACTTATATGGTTTGATAGTGTCAACAGAAGATGTTACACATGGGGCTTCATCAAACTTCTCTATCAATCTTGCAGTAAACCTTGCATAAGTAGGTGTATTTGCACTCTTCAAGGAAAAGGAATAAAAAAACCACCAAGCATATGATTTACCTTCAAAGTGCAGCGCTGCTACTTTGATGGCTTCAATTTCTAAGACTTGATGTTGTTGCACAAAGTTGTTTAGCTCCTCCACCCAAACCCTGAATGGACATCTAGGTGATCCATCAAAGATAGATAGATAGAACCTACCCATGTCATGTTGCTCCTTCTTTGTGCATTTTCTCTCCTTGATCTTGTAGAACCCTTGGAAGTTCAAGTTATCTTTTAACTCCTTGGATTGAGCTTCATACTCCTCCAAATACTCTCTAAGAGTCTCCTTCTTAGGTACACCTCCTTTCTTCCTCTTCATGAAGAAATTACTGACCGAGCTTTGAAGCTTAGTTGATATGGCTGAGTGCACATATCCATTAGATGAGTATTTATAATCCTCCTCATGTATAGATCCTGTAGATCTGATCAGAAGATCTCTCTGCTCTTGAAACTGTCTAGGAATTTCTCTGCTCTTTTTTTCTTCTTCTGTTGCTTTCTTCTTAGATATGAAAAATGATGAGAGAAATATCATCCTCTAAATAATTTTTACCTTGGTCCTTTCTGTATATTACTTTGGCTTGAAGCCCACAGGATAAGCCAAAGATCTTGCTTTGATACCACTATAATATCCCAAAATGGAAATATCTACAACAATGAGAACATCTGAAGGTATTATAGAGTTGGATAAGAAACCCTATGAATGATAACTGATTTAAAATCACTCAACCTTCAATAAAATATGCAGCAGCAACTTTATACAGCATTTTATAAAGCAAAAGGTGGGGAAAAGTGATGATTTAGGCCCTAAAACGAATGTATTTAGACATATACGTAAAAATAAGATGGGAAAGTGGTTGGATATGATATCTAGGGTTATGGGGGACTCCCATGCCAAATTTAAGCAAAAAAAAATGCGATTTTCTATGTTAAACAGTTCCTCCCTTCCTAACTAGGCTAGAAAACCCTGATTTCCCATGACCTGGAGTATGCTGAAATTTACTGAAGAACACGAGCATAATTTACTAAAGGTTTTAGCTGCAATAGGGTCTAAACATTGGTAAATCAGATCAGTGACATAACTCATACATTTTACATGAGAAAGGCAGAGAATTTACAAGGATAAACCCTCAAGATTAAGGTGGTTACAACACAAGAAAATACATGATGAAATGGACAACGTAATATTTAATGGCTGAGGTAGTGTTTATTAATTCTTCAGATCTATATCAGATATTTACATTAAAATTTAGATCCAATATAGATCCATGTACAACAAAGACTGATCTACACATTGCCCTTGGGGTTTTGCTCAAAACATGAAGCACCAGAAGTAGATCTGAGATCTAAGAATGAAAATATACAGAATGATTCAGAAATTTCTGAATATTACAATGGTACAGAAGATCAGATCTGAAACAAACATGGATTGGATGGCCAATCCATGGATCACCACAGTGAAAGGAAGAATCCCAACATCGGAGATCTCTCCTCCAAAATGCAGGCAAAACACCCTGCAGCTATAGATCTGCAAATAACGTTGTCCAGGGAAGGAAAAAATGTTGTAGCCTCTCAGAATGGAATGGCTTGATGCTAAGGTGTAGATCTGAAGCACAATCAACAAATGAACTCTTCCAGGAGGTTAAAAGACACACTCACTGAGAAGAGCCACTGCTATCATCTAAATATGAGGAGATCTAGTCCTCCACTTGCTTCAGCTCACAAGGATAGCTCAACCCTCAACAGGGGCAGCACTGTATATGTAAGTTGAAGCTTGGCCCAAGCCTAATAGTGGAAAATTTTAGCACAATTCTCCTCCAAGAGCTACTCAACGAAGGAGGTGGGATTCTTGAACAGGAATGCCCAACAAGGGATGTCTAAGCAGACAATTCCTTGAGAAATGACAATCTTCAACAACCCTTTCCTTACTGCCCTCCTCTTCCTTTTATAAGATATGAATCTTGCTAAACCCTAAACCACCTTGAATCACTTAACCATTTTCACATTAGATCCTCCTTCTAGAACTGCGCTGTCCTTGAAAGAGGTTCAATGCATCTAGATTGTGTTGTTTTACTTGGTCAAAGATGGCCCACTCTTGTGATTTAGACCCATTCACACCTGTAGGAGTTTATTTAAATAGCCCAGATATGTCTCTGTTCACATAGGCATTGATTTATTCTTAGTTTTTAGGAGTTTTACATGTCCTCCTTCACAATTTATTCATCAATCATGAAATGAAAAATAAACAAGGCAAAAATTAGTATTCCTATTAGCTGAAGCTAATTTAGGGATATTACATATGTGGCTGTTCAAGTTTTGAGTCATTATGAGAACTTTGATTTTTGAGCATAATTAAGAGCACGTTATCATTCCTCCCCACTGGAAACTTTTCGACCCAAAAATATCTTTCATTACTGACCATGTTGATGAGCGTACACTTTCCTCACCCTTTCAGTCTCAATCCACTGGGATTTTTCCTAATTTAAAAAATTTGAGATTTTCATAAAAAATAATATTTTTCCTTGATTCTAGAGACCCTGTCTTGTTGTTGTAAACACCATCGTGCTGCAATTTACAAGAATTTTTAGAACAACAAGTTGTCCTTGAAGGAACAAACTTGTTTCCTCCTTGATCGTCAATGAAAGGAAACTTTAACAACTTCAATTTCCTCTCACCTTGAACACTATCGACACAATGATGTTTAGCATGTCTCACCTTGTGCTTGGCTTGACTCTTGATCAAATGTGATCACCATCGCCATGCAACATCCCATTTAAAAGAAAATACTATATGAAAATCACAAGAAGAACTTTTGAACCCAATGCCCTCTTCGTCAAATTGTTTTGGTGCTTTTTCTTTGACCTTTGCACTCTCTTACACCGACGTCTTGTTTCCATCTCTGTTCAATATTGATGTGGATGACTACAAATATTTCAAATATTTTTTACATATTTTCAAAGAAAACATGTTAAAGCCCTGAAAATTTTTATTAAAAACATTAGAAACTTCATTGAAATCATCTTGATCAGTTTATGAATCATTTTGAAAGGTCTCATTCAAAACATCACTATGCTTGAACATTCACAAAGCCAAATTTTAACTTGCATTCACTGTTCTCTTCATTTCTCTTGCATGTATAAGAAAAAAAAATCCTCTTATTCTTATGCGCTCTAACTATGTAATCAATTCCATTCTTTAAAAAATGGTACTTATTCTCATGATGATGACATACTGCCCTGCTATCATAAATATAAGGACTTGCCAAAACAATACCTAAAATCTCAAGTGAAACTACATCAAGTCCAACTTCGTCAAGAAAGTTTGAATTGATTGCAAACCTTAGGATGCACTTCCTTGTTACCCGCAAGTTTTCATTATTTCATATCTAGCCTAAAGGATCAGATCTTGGATGTGAAACAATTTCTAGGATTTACCTCTTAACTAAGTCTTCAAAAATCAAATTAGCTTGAGAACCACTATAAAATAGTGTGTTTATTTTGGTATGTTTTGAAACAACTATAATATGAAAGAGTTCAATTCTTGTATCATCATCTTGAGTTACATTAGAACAAATTGAAGAACTAGTGCTTGTTATGTTCTTACCTTTCAAACCCATTGATGTAATCTTGGTTTCATCTCCTGAATCTAAACCTTAGTCATGTTCAATGATTGCAGCTATTTTCTCCTTCTTTTTGGTTTTAATTTTGTCGAGTTTCAACTCTGGATGGAGTTGTGAAAAATGGTCTTCATCATGGCCATTTTTCGAACAATGTTTACATGTGGGTTTCTCTCTCTCTATTTTAATAGAACCATTTTTCTTTCCTCTTCCATTAAAATTACCCTTTCCTTTACCTTCATACTCGAGGAAACTATCACTTTTCTCATCTCCACTATGTTTCCCTCTTGCTTCTAGATGTGTGGCTTGAAAAAAAAGCTCATATAATTTTGTGGCATTGAAAATGAGAATAATATGTCTAAGATAGTTGTGCAACCCCCAATATAATTTAACAAAGTTCCTTGAGAAGATAAATTGACACACAAAACTAGTGCTCTTCTCCTAAATTATTGTGTATAATTTTGAACACTTTGTCCCTTTAGTTCTCTAAAATTATGCCATTCCATAATGGATTTTTCCATGTAAGCTAGAGGGTAAAATTTCCTTTTAATGGTAGCAATGAAATCAAGCCAATAAATTGAGATCTTACCATGTTTTTAATCTGATCTTCTGTCCTTTATTCCCACCATACAAGTGTTGCACCCTCCATTCTCAAGGAATCCAATTAAAACTTTATGTTGTCCTCTTAAAGGTTATGAATTCTGAAATAAACCTCCAACTGATGAATCCAATTATCCATCTTCTATGCATTCACTTTTCCATTATACATTGATATCTCAAATTTAAAATCAAGTTTAAGTAAGGGTGATGTACCAATTCCTTTTGTTGTATGTGGATGAACATATTGAAGGGTTGTGGTAGTGGAATATGATGAAGAGGAAGGTTTAGATGGTGGTGAGGATGATGGTGGAGTGGATGGTGGTTTTTTACCATCTCCATGACCTCCTCCTCCTAGAGAGTCCTCTCCTCTAGTAGGCCTATAACTTGCATCTTGCATCCTTAAATTCCTCTCCTTATAGAGGACCTTTACCATCTTAGTCATGTCAAAAATTCCTTTTTGAATTCTCTCTCATCTTCTGTCATGGTAGGTACTCCTTCATAAGACATGCTCACTAAAGAATCAACTTCAACTCGAGGATGTGCTAGTATTTAATACTTTGGCAACCTTTCCCTTATTCCTCTTAACCCAACTACAGGGCTTTCAACCAGCTTCCCTTCTCCTCTTTTGAGTTTTAACCTTGTAAGCATGATGAAAAATTATAAACAATTAGATCACTTCTTGAACAAAAAACCTAAATATCTTATACCAAAAATGATCTTATTAAGGTATGTTAGTATTTTTGTGCTAACTCCTCTTTCGTATTTTGAAACCAATGTTTTACATGTGCTTAAGGGTTCAGGTTCTCTTGCAATTTATTGAGTCTCATGAGTAATTTTTATGTTATTTTTATGAGAAATTTAACATAAATTAAATACTGAACAACAACAAATAAAATTACAGTACATCACCATACAACAGATCAACACAGGGATTTGATGAAGGAGTTCACCCCTCCTGGGCTACATCTCCTTGGTCCATCTTCCATGGCTTGGTCCTCTATATTATGCTAAAATTTACAAAATAATGTTTTTACAATGCTTTTCTACTCCTGGAACCTACACCAATGAGTTTATAATTCCAAAAAATGGTACCTTAGGCTCTTTCTGCTACTGATTTGGTTGAAAAATGACTAAGTTATGGCCTCCAATAGTTTGTTCCATAATTTCCTCCCTAAATTTAGCTAATTGCCACTAGTTCGGGCTAACTAGCGCAAAAATATAAATTTCATCGAAATTTTTGGACTACCAATTTAATATGATTTAGACTAATTAAATGGAATTAGTGCTAATTAAGTGTTATTTTCTCCGCACTTTATGGATAATCTAGATTAGCACTTAATTAATGGATTTTAAGGCTAATAATTATCGATTAAGGTTTAATCTATGCACTTAGGGTTTGGCCCTTTGGGTGCTCTGTTGTGGTCTCCAACTTGTGGTCACATGCATTGGGGGCTAGCCCCCTCTCCCTCTGATGGAATAAACATTAAAATTTAAATATATGTGAAGAAATATATGGGTATGAAATAAATGGTAGAAGAGATTGTGGAGTGTGGTGTTGGCAGGGCGAAGGTCTTGTGTTCAATCCATGCCAGACCTTCCGGTACTTTGCAAAAAAAATTACAATTCCATGAGGGGGACACGTGGTGTCTCAAGGCTAAGCCACGTGTCTCCTCCTCATTGGCCCAAACAATCCAATAAGAAATTTCCAACACACCAAAATTTGCGCCAACCAAAATCTGCCACTTGGTAGTCTCCCATTCATTGGAGGATACTTGACCAAAAATTGACCTACCCATTGACTTGACTGCCATGAGAGGGACATGTGGCAGCCCTAAGTTGAGCCACATGTCTCCTCCTCATTGGCCCAAACTATTCAATAAGAAATTTCCAACACACCAAAATTTGTGCCAACCAGAATCTGCCACTTCATAGTCTCCCATTCGTTTGAGGATAGTTGACCGAAAATTGACCAGCCCAGTCAACATGCCACGTCATCAATATGGACTATTGATTGGGCTCCTTGTCTAAATTTTTTTTCCTGTTTAGTAAAGCAAACAAAATCATTTTTGAAGCCATATGGAGTCCATTTCGCGCAAAATGAGTTGGGCCGGATTCAGAGCGATGAACACTATGCGGTCATTCAGGTTTCAAGTCATTCTGGGAAATTTGATTTTGAGCATAATTCTAAGCACCTGATCATTCCTCTGATAAAAAAAAATATTAATTTTATCTTGGATTGCTTTAGTATTTTTATACACTTCCTCTCTTGTCTGTTGCAATTGAATCATTTGATTTATTCTTCTTTGCAAGTCATTTGGTTCAGCATCTACTTTGTGCAACAACTTTGTTACTCGAATTCCCAATGAAGAAGGAAAAAAATCATATGTTCCATAAACCAGTTGAAAAGGTGACTGATCTGAAAATGGTCTGGATAACTTGTTATGTATTTCAAGAACCTCCCACTTAGCTAAAAAAATGAATGATATAGCTTGTACTTGACATTATGTAGAATTATTACTTGAAAGTGGTGTATGATTTTTAACTGCTTATGTGTCTTAAGTTTATTTGCTCTTGCTGAAATTTAACATGTATAACAACAACATAATGCAGCAATAAAACATTCATACATAACAGCAAAATTAATCTAGGAGTTCACTCGAATTTCGCGGGCTACATCTCCTTTGAGCTTTGTCATCTTGACTTGGCTCTTTGGGATTATGGTAAGGTTTCTTTTACAAGTTCAAAAATTATCTCCAATGGATAGTGAACTGATACAAAGGGCTGAGAATACCATCAATATCCCTCTCATCACTTTCCAAACTATGCAAACAGTTTTAGGCTCCCTTAGACACGATTATTTATGTCGGTGCACTGAGCTACACTGAGCTTCTCCTTGGCACTAAATCCTTCAGAATTTTGTTTCCATCCATAAAACCACAACTTTTGTATCCATCACACATTAGACACCAAATATCGACTGATAATTTTCTCAAAATGAGCACTACATCCCCAAACTAGGCCTTCCTCCACGGTTTTCCCAAGGTTGATCAATACTTACTTTCCACTTATCGAGCTCTAGAAATCATCAAAATGTTCTGAAAACACTTCCATTGGTTTAAAAATTTCTTAATTTGTCAATATAGACTATTCATTTGCAAAAATTGGCCTGTGACTGCTCCGGTTTTGCCTCCAACACTTGTCGGCACCCCTTGACACTAGGGTCACTAAAGACTTATCTGCTGAGTTTTTGACCTCTAGAAGTCATAAATACCTTCTGAACCATATTCCATTAGATTCATAATTCCTATTACAGTCATAAATTACTATTGGTTTGCTGCATAAGGCCTCCTACTCCCCTGGCTAGGCCCTGAACTGCTGTAGGCAAAAACTGGCACTGATGGTCCATGTAACTTCACTAGAGTTTTTTGGCTTTATAAAGTTCTCTACAGGATCTAAAAACCATCTCATCAGATTCATAACATTTTAAATATACAATTTTGACTATTGGATCTCTGGATAAGGCCTATAACTCCCCTGGTTAGGCCTCAAACTGATTTTGCCTCTTGGTGGCCCTAGTGGCCCCTTGAACTTATTTGCTGAAAAAACATACTTAGAAGCTCTCTTATGGATCTAAAACCTACTCCATTGAGTCTAGAATTTTGGAGATAGTCAAAATTTACTATTGGCACTCCAAAATTGGTTAACCCTACCTGAAGATAGAGCCAAAACAATTTTTTCCCAATAACCCCTACATCGGCTCCACCAAAAATGGAGCACCGGAGTTAACTTAAGTTAAATTTAATGAAATGCCCTAAAATTAGGGCACCACTCCAAATCTGCCAACCACTAACCGTTAGTGGTAAATTTTTCCACCAGCATGGCCACATGGTCGCAAAACCTGCGGTCTTATCCATTGAATGGCGGAGGTTAAGGTTTAAAATAAACCACACATTTTCATTTGACACCATGTGACAGGTTGCCCAAACAAACAGAAAAATCGGCAGTTAGAATTAAGCCATTGGGCTATGGTCATGGGCCATGGTCTTATGGGAGGGTTTGGCCCTCATGGATGGCCCCTCCGCTCCCCCAACATCCAAAAAAGAGTTCTAACATAGTTAAGAACTAAACAGTGGTGTGGTTGGTAAGGTGCACGATTTATACGTGGGAGGTTAGTTGTTCAATTCCTTCTGGCTCCAAAAATTTTATAATACCATACCTGGGCCACGTCGCGGCCTCAGGGCTTGCCACGTGGTAGCCTCCAATTGGTCCAAAATTAAAAAAGTAAAATCATCATGCAATAAGACTGCACCACTTGTCAGCTGTCGATTAGACTGAATGGAATATTCTAGGGAATATTTCAAGGAATATTCCTTGGAATATTCTTTTTTAATTTTCCAAACTTGGTCAAAGTCCAGTTTTTGCAGTTTACTAGAATTTTCAAACTGCGATATCTTCTTCATACGATGTCAATTTTTTGAACCGTTCATGGTGCCAGAATTGCAACGACGAGACCTTTCCATTCGCTTAGGTTCAGCACACTTTCGAACACTTTGAATTTTGAGCTATCATTCTGGTCCATGATCTAGTTCTGATCACACCTCTCCATTAGGAATCTTTTGGACCCCAAAAGACTGATATACTAATATGTACAGTGGATGAGAGTACATCGCCCTCTTCTCTTAAGCCTCCAAACACTTGCTTTGCATGGATAGTGACTTTGAACCTCAACTAGAAATTAATCGACACTTCCCTTCCTGGATGCGCTTGTCCTCCTATCAAGAATTGTGTTCCTTGTGCTCACTCAGAAAAATTTTGGCGAGAAATTTGTAGAAGGTAGTTGAACATCGCTGCCTTGATCATTGATCCAAAGTGGCTCAAACAAACGAGAGATAACATCATAAAATACACACATACAACCGAACTTTGCATATGTAAAAATGAGTATGTCTTACTATGTTAAGAATTCCATCCACTTCTTACCAAGCCACTTCCATAGCAACTTTTTCTGCTGCAAATCATCTTCATGTGAAACTTCCATCCTCACATCAATAATGGCATCCTTGGTTCCACTTTCCCCAGTATTTCTGTCCTCTTATTGAATGTGCTTGGGATGACTAGTTGGATGCAAAGTCCAACATTGGGAGACAACATGTTGCCTCTTTTGGAAATATGTGAAAATCTTATGCACCTTATTTGAAAGTTTCCTTTGCTTCTTCTGCTTCCTTTATGCCTTCTTCCTCATCCAACGTCTCAAAACATCATGGTTAAACCGAAAATAATATGTACAACAACCTTGTCTTCCTTTTAAACATGTAGAATTGTCATGCCTTGCAGAAACACAATCAAATTGATCATGGGAATATTTTTACCTCTTTTTCTACTTTGCATGTTCATCCTTTTTGCCTTCATGAGGAGATGAACTAGTAGAGTCTCCAACTTTCATTTTCAGACTAACATCATCGTTCTTGTCTTGAAATATGTTTGAACTTGCATGCTCACCATAAGCTACATGTAAACCATATTATTGTTGCAACAAAGGCTTAAAGTAGTGGCAATCATCTTTGAAAAAAATTTGACATATTTGCATATTAGAACTTGGAACAAAAGTTCTCTTTGAAGTAGCCTCACATGCTTTCATGGTTTTAGAGTCTTCTCCATTAAATTACACATAACCAAGACCAAGATTCTTGGGTCATTCCTTAACCAAAATATGTTGAACCATGCCTTGTGCATTATTTCCTAAACCCTTGCCTTCATAGCCCATTTTACTCATTAACTTGGACCCTATACCTCTCGTGTGCTTTTCAAAAGAACCAACAGAAACTAAAGACAAATTAGAGTGGTTTACCTCTTCCTCACGCATGTTCTTAGTTAAATCCTCTTGAGCTTGATGGAGCTGCACCTCCATATCATGCAATATTTGAAGAATTTATCCCTTCTCTTTCTTCATGGCAAACAATTTCTCGCGAAGTTCAGTTCTTTCTCTTCTATCTTCAAACAAAATCTACACCATGTCCTTCGATATAATAAAGTCACGCTTCATATCTTCATCTAAGAATCTTGTGAAGGGGGAAACCTCACTTGTAGAAGTTGTAATTATTATGCTAATGAAAAAAAGTAACTTCAACAAAGTTTACAAAGCTTTAAAAATAAATGAAAAATATTTTTAAACCAAATGGCTGTAGAGACAAACTCTTATTCAAGTAGCCAAACAACAAACAAACTCCAAGAGCTTCTTAACAAACAATCCTCAAGAGGGTTTTTGTTCCAATGGTGACCTTGAGGTCCTTTGGGGTAAGGAAGATGCCTTCATCCCTTTCTTCCTTTTTTTACTCTCCAAGACTTAGCTAATCAATAGCTATCCCTTCACCTCCAGCAAACTCAAACAACAGTCAGTTTGCAACCAGTAAAACAGTGAATATTTACACTGTTTAAACACCTTTCAAGTTATAAAAGAAAGTTATTGCTATGTCAATAAAGCAACCAAGTGCTCCGATACCAACCTGATTTGAAAATGGTCTGGATAACTTGTTATGTGTTTCAAGAACCTCCCACTCAGCTAAAAAAATAAATGGTATAGCTTGTACTTGACATTATGTGGAATTATTACATGAAAGTGGTGTATGATTTTTAACTCTTTATGTGTCTTAAGTTCACTTTTCTTGCTGAAATTTAACATGTATAAAAACAACATAATTCAGCAATAAAACATTCACTCACAACAACAAAATTAATCTAGGAGTTCACCCGAATTTCACGGGCTACGTCTCCTCCGAGCTTTGTCATCTTGACTTGGATCTTTGGGATTATGGTAAATTTTCTTTTAAAAGTTCCACAATTAACTCCAATGGATATTGAACTGATCCAAAGGGCTGAGAATACCATCTATATCCCTCTCATGGCTTTCCAAACTCTGCAAATAGCTTTAGGCTCCCTTAGACACGATTATTTTTGTCGGTGCACTGAGCTACACTGATCTTCTAGCTTGGAAATAACTTCTTTAGAATTCTATTTTTGTCCCTAAAACCACACCTATTGTATCCATCACACATCAGACACCAAATATCAACTAATATTTTTCTCAAAATGAGCACTGCATCCCCAAACTAGGCCTTCCTCCACAGTTTGCCCAAGGCTGCCCAAAACTTCCTTTAAACATATTGAGCTCTAGAAGCCATAAAATTTTTCTGTAAACACTTTAATTTGTTTAAAAATGTTTGAATTATTAAATATAGACTATTCATTTGTATAAAATGGCCTCTGGTTTTGCCTCCAAGACTTGTCGGCACCCATTGACACTAGGGTCACTAAAAAATTCTCTGCTAGGTTTTCAACCTCTAGAAGTCCTCAACAGCTTATGAAACCTCTTCCATTAGATTTATAATTCTTATTAAATTCATAAATGACTTTTGGTTCACTGCATAAGGCCTCCTGATCCCCTGGCTAGGCCCTGAACTACGGCAGGCAAAAACTGGCATTGATGGTCCCTGTAACTTCACTGAAGTTTTTAGGCTTTCTAAAGTTCTCTACAGGCTCGAAAAACCCTCTCATCAGATTCATAACATCTGAAATATATAATTTTTACTATTGGATCTTTGAATAAGGCCTCTAGCTCCCTTGGCTAGGCCTCAAACTAATTTTTCCTCCTAGTGGCCCCTTGAACTTCTCTGATACAAAAATCTAATTAGAAGCTCTCTGATGGATCTAAAACCTACTCCATTGAGTCTAGAATGTTGTATATATCCAAAATTGACTATTGGCACTCCAAAATTGGTTCACCTTAGCTCAAGATAGAGCCAAAACAAATTTTTCCCAGTAACCCCTACATCAACTCCACCAAAACTGGAGCACTAGAGTTAACTTAAGTTAAATTTAATGAAATGCCCTAAAATTAGGGCACTGATCCAAATTTTCTAACCACTAACCATTAGTTTTAAATTTTTCCACCGAGGTGGCCACATGACCATAAACCCCGTAGTCTTATCTGTTGAATGGCAGAGTTTAAGGCTTTAAATAAACCACGCATTTGCATTTAATGCCATGTGACAGGTTGCCCAAACAAATGGCGGAATTAGTGGTTAGGCTTAAGTATTTGGGCTATGGTCATGGTTCATGGTATTATGGGAGGGGTTGGCCCTCGAGGCTGGCCCCTTCACTCCCTCAATGTGAAAAAAAACAACCATTAAATAAAAATGGATTTCTAACATAGTTAAGAACTAAACAGTGGCATGGTTGGTAAGGCACACGATTGCTATGCAGGAGGTCAGTTGTTTGATTCCTGTTGGCTCCAAAAATTTTATAAGACCAAACTGTGACGCGTGGTAGCCTCCAGGCTTGCCACATGGTAGCCTCTAATTGGTTCGAAATTAAAAAAGTAAAATCTTCATGCAATTAGTCTACGCCACTTGTCAGCTATCGATTGGACCGAATGAAATATTCTGGGGAATATTATTTTTTTAATTTTCCAAACTTGGTCAAAGTCCAGTTTTTGTAGTTTACTGTACTTTTCAAACTGCGACATCTTCTTCATATGATGTCAGTTTTTTGAAACCGTTTGTGGCGCTAGAATGGCAATGACGAGACCTTTCCGTTCGCTCAAGTTCAAAACACTTCTGAAAATTTTGAATTTTGAGCTATCATTCTAGTCCATGATCCAGTTCTGATCAGTGTCATACCAATTAACTTCTTAGTGTTCACTCTATTAGCCCATAGTGCATAGATCAAATTTTTATGTCATGTTTTCTTATTTTTTGCATAAATTTGTTTATAAAATTCACCATAATCATGTTTGAGGACTTGTCTAAACCATTACCCTATCGGTAATATGCAGTAGACTGACTGAGAACAATATGGTATCATGATAGAATTTAACCACTTTCTTGGACTTAAAAGAAAAAACATTAGTATTGATTATTATACAAGGACAATAAAATCTTGAGAGAATATTACCTTTTATAAATTGAATATACTATGTTTGTTTCCTGCCTGGCTAGTATTGCTTCTATCCACTTTGTAAAATAATTTCTGGCTATCATAATCCATTTGTGTTGGCCTAAATGTTAGGTAAACTTGACTCAGGATAGATTCAATGTTGACTAGGGAAAATAGTAGTGGTTTTTGGGCACATGGTATTGTGCACCCATGGTTTTCAGCCCATGGTATTGCATGTAATAGAACCTATAAAAGGCTAGAAATAATTCATTGTAATGCAGGCCTGGAGGTGAGCAGTGAAGGCTCACTTGGCTGGATTGGCCAGGGTTTTGGCCAATGCTTAATGAAATTTCATTGGTTGGGTTTTGCCCCAGATTTGGGAGTTTTCCCAGATAAACATCTTTTTTTATGTTTATGATTTTTTGCTTGCTATTTTATGGTTTTTTGTTCCTCTCGATAAATTTGTTATTTCTCCAGTAAATTTCTAACAAATGGTATCAGAACCATTGAATTTCGTTGCGCTAGGAGAACAAAGTCTGTCAAAATGAGAGAGGATATATGCACTTGGATTAATTAATTGATGAAACATGTATGTGAAGAGAAATCCTAGAGGACTGGCGGTTACAAAGGCTGGTGACCCATGTAATCCGGTAGATGGGTTCTTTTTATATGGACATTGATTTCATATGTACAAAGAAAGTAACAATGAAACAAAAAGAAAAATATTATTATAATGGAGTTAATTTATTACATGTAAATGGGAATACTGCTGTAAGGCCTGGTATGGCATGCATACCCCTGGGTAATCACTGGTAAAGTCTAGGTTAGATCTATGTGATAGGGGGGATGTCAAGTTAAAAATTACATGGGTAAAAAAAAAAAAAAAAAAATATCAAGGGGGAAAAGCTAGAGTGAGTAGGGTTGTCTCACTTAGCAATTTTGGTTGGATTTATTCAAGTAACCCCACATCAAGTTTAAGGGGGGAATTGTTAGGTAAAATTGACTCAGGATAGAGTCAATGTTGACTAGGGAAAATAGTAGTGGTTTTGGGGCACATGGTATTGTGCACCCATGGTTTTCAGCCCATGGTATTGCATGTAATGGAGCCTATAAAAGGCTGGAAATACTTCATTGTAATGCAGGCCTGGATGTGAGCGGTGAAGGCTCACTAGGCTGGATTGGCTAGGGTTTTGGCCAAGACTAATGAAATTTCATTAAGCATTGGTTTTCCCTGGAGTTTTGGGTTTTTCCCAGTTAAACATATGTGTTTATGTTTATGATTTGTTGCTAGTTATGTTTTATTATTCCTCTCGGTAATTATTTATATTCTTCAGTAAATTATTTCTTCACTAAATATGATGGATGGATTTTTCCAATGAAATCCAGGCCCCACATCTGCAAAGGTGCTTCAACTGCAATTGGTTTCAAGGGTAAGGATAAGGGATTTCTCTTTCCTTAAAAATTCTGGCATTCATGTCATCTTGATACCCTTTTATGGACATCAAAAATAATGTTGGCCAGTAAAAATCACCCCTCAAAATAGTGTTAGTTGTGGCTTTCCAAAAATGGCATCATTCATAATCTCCTTTGTGAAATTATTCAATAACCTTATGTGCCTCATCCTCCAATAAAAAATGTAACAACTCACCTCCTGAATCTTTCCAATATAGAAATTGATTCAAAATGCATAATTTTATAGCCTTAAATTTCATAAATTTTTCTTTTGTTTTTTTTTCATCTCTGGAGGAGCCTGTCAATGTTGTAAAACATAAAATATGTCAGCATACCATGGAGAGGAAATAAACCTTTCATATAAATTTTGAGAATATTTTTCACTGATGCCATCAGACAAGCCAATTATGAAATTTACATCTAGTACACTCAGATTTAAATATGCCATCAATTTTTCTAATCCTTGTGTTGGAAATATTGTCATTGATGGC
>JAXQQM020070416.1:0-11480 GCA_034641835.2 Pinus albicaulis | reverse complement strand
TGTTGTCGCTCCTAGAGACAGCCTAGAGTTGTGATAGACCAGTGCCTAGGACATCTTAGCATAGCAAGGAGTGTATAATATAATGTATGAAGTTGTCAACTTCAGCTCACATGCTATCTCCTGTAAACAGGGAAAATTAATCTGAATGGGACCAGGACCTTCAGAAACTGATACAAAAGAAGGACTACTGCAGAGGCAATATGCAGAACTTTAATACAAAAGCAACAGACAATTCAGAGACAGTTTACTGCAAAGCGAGCCGATTCAGAAATACTTCACAGACATAAATTATCAGAAGGTGTATGTAGTGAAAGAAATATTGAGAAGATATTAGTTAACATTGAGCTGATACCCAGATATACAATACCACCATGCATGGGCTTACCAATCTAATAATCCATACATGATAATAGCATTTTAAAAGCACCCTCCCAAAGAAACTAATATAAGCTGAAACACGGTTTAGATGAGTAATGGAACAGAATATCATGCATGAGCCATATTTAAAGCACTTGACTGATCCGAGCATGGGCATCAACTAGGATGAATCCATACCAAAAATCAGTGAGCCACTCGCATTCCAAAACATGATACAAGAAAGATGGATGAAATGAACTGTTCTATTAATATAACACAATAAAGAAAGTTACAGACTGTGAAATACCAAAGACCAGAATCCTCTTTGACAGATAGAACTCCTCCTCACTGAGACCCTATGGGCTTTGTGCCTTCCTACCAAAGTTTTACAAAATGTTTACAAAAAGCCTTTCACTGCATAATTTTCTGATAAAATCTGGAACCCTAAATCATTCGTTCTCCTGGAATTTTATAGGAGAAACCAAATCCTAGTAAAAGAGGTAGGTAATGAAAATTTAATTTGCATAATTAAGGAAAAATGGCGGAAACATTCACACCCATACTGCTGAATGACTATGCTATGCTGTTTGTACTCTGTGGCCTGTTTTCTGAAATGAATGCACTGGGTGAAAGCCTCTTCAGGAACACGATATAGAGTAGAATCCCATAAACATTCTGTCCTTTCTTGAAAGAAAATTCTGCTAAAATAAAACCTGGAGGGTATTGTTTTTTGTGCATCGTACCCTCTGCCTTCTAAACCCTGAATTATGATTTAAAATCTTCAATGCCGAACACTGAATTCCTTGACCTTCCACTGATACTCCTCTGTTGTTCCATTAATGTCTCCATCTATGATATCTGCCTCTTGAGTGACACTGGGAAGCTTGCCAAAGTATAACCCTGTTTCTTTAATGGATGTCATGTCACAATAGCTACCCAGGACTTTCTTCATAAATTTCGCCTCTGAAAAACTGGTCCTCTGACGCGTTCTCGGCTCTTGTAATGGATGTTGCAAATTATGATAATTCTCTATCACTGTAAACCTGCAAAACACACAAAGTTGTGAAGAAAAAAAATGCATGGGGGATGACAATGCAATGGAGGCAACTGTGTAGTGAAGCAACATGATAAAATGGTGGAAGCATGCAGGGTGGTGACGAAGAAAATGCAGTGGAAATAATGGCGGAAGGGCTGGCCAGAGTTTATAATGCGGAACATTAAAATATAACATATGAATGTAATGTATAAATGGCAGAGGGAAAAGTGCGATAAACACGTGGGATTATGACGTGGAAGAAGACCGGGTCAACAGTGGGGCGTGCAAATGATCTAGACCGTCTGATCTCAAGAAGAGATCGACGATTGAAATGACGTCGAGGGCAATTGCTAGTGGGCCAGGGGTACGATTTCCTTGCGTTAAATATCGTGCAGCTTCAGAGCGCGATAGCCGTTAGATGAAGATCATCAGATCCGATGGCTGACAACGATATCACTGGGTGTCCTGTTCCAAACAATAACGCACGATGAATGACGGTTTTGGAACCATACGCTGGGACGCGTGGCAGACAGTGTATGGAATCGCTGGCCAAACGAGAATTACCGCCTACCGCCGAAAGGCGGTGCGATATAAACCACCAATTTTTGCAATGGGAGCGGGCGTGGGGACCACCAGGATAGGCAGGCTGCGGACCGTTGATTTCAAGGTTTGATCGGACGGTAGGCAGGTGAACTATGGGCGCGACGGGGATGAACATTCGCCGTCCGATCTGTTACAGATCTACGGTTCAAAATGAGCCCGATATACATTTGATAAGCGCCTTTTGGGCTGGCGCCTGGTCTATCGTCCGGGTTACATGGAGGAAAAGACAGAGGGGCTAGGGCCGAAAGAGCTACGCCTTAAATATTTCAAATATGGACTTTCAACCTTTTCTAATGTGTTTTGGAGGTGGGAAATGGTAACAATAGGCGTAAGAATGATTTTCCAAGGCTGAAAGGGGGAATTTGAGAGCTTTAAGCCAGATTGCCTGTGAAAATTTTATAGGAAGTTGATTATGATCAACATTGGCTCCACTTGGGGACGGCACATTCAACCCTGAACGTGTCGAGAACTCGCAGACCATATAATCATCTCTTGTGCAAACTCGGCTCTTCGGCAACCTTAATTTTCACTTTATGATTCATAATAACACCCACATTATTCAAACGAAAACAAAAAGGAAAATATCATACAATATAATACATCAGGCTGCCTTTGCCTGAATCAGAACTGAAAGTAGGGCTTGAGGAATTGACCATTTACAGGGGCATCCAGCAAGTCGCCCTGTAAATTATCCAACCTGAGAGTATTATTTCCTCCCTGTTCCACAATTTTGAAAGGGCCAAACCAGAGGGGATCAAATTTACCATGTTTACCTTTTTTAGCTCTTCGGATATCCCATCTGAGCACCAAATCACCAATCTGCAACTTCCTGTCTTTTGCATGCTGATAAAAAATGTGTTTCATTTTCTCTTGATATTCTATTAACCTCTGATTCACCTGGCCCCGTGTTTCTTCTAATTCCGCCAATTGATTGATTCTCCTAATCATATCATCAGGTTCCTCCTGGCTTTCTTGCATGAAGCGGGCCACTGGTAAAGCTAGCTATACAGGAAAAACTGTTGCCCGTCCATATACCAATTCATAGGGAGATTTCCCAGTTGCTCTCTTGCTGGTGATTCTATTAGCCCATAGAGAAAATTTCAATTGAGAATCCCAATTCTTCTGATTTTCATTGATAGTCTTCTTCAAGGCCTTCACCAGAGTTTTATTTGAAGACTCTTCCAAGCCATTTCCTTGTGGATAGTAAGTTGTGGAGTGACTCAGTATGATATTGTATTGCTGGCAGAAATTCATAAATTTTGCAGACTTGAAGGCCTATGCATTATCGGTCACTATCCTAGCAGGACAGCCAAACCTGGATATGATGTTTTCCTCCATGAACTTTATGATCACAGTATCTGTAGCATTCCTTGCAGGTATGGCTTCCACCCATTTAGTGAAATAATCTGTGGCTGTTAATATCCATTTATGTTGTCCACTCGATGGAGGATGTATTTCACCTATAAAATCAATACCCTATTGACGAAATGGTTCATCCACATGCACTGGAATCAGGGGAAATGGTTCCGATTTCTATCTCTCAGCGAATTTCTGACATTTATCACATGCTCTTACTCTGGCAAAAACATCTCCAAAAAGCTTTGGCCAATAGAAGCCAGCTTTCAGAATTTTATGAGTTGTGGCCCTTTAGCTGTAATGACCTCCACAAATCCCTTCATGAAATTCTATTATAATACTCTCGACTTCATTCTCTGTGAGACATAGGAGTAAGATCCCTCAGGGATCTCGCCAGTATAGCCGGCCATTGGCCACTATGTACTTATGTGATTTCAATCTCAGCGCTCTGTATTTAGTTTTATCACAACTTGGAGGGTAGCTGAGTGTAAGGAGATATTCTACTATCTCTTTGTACCACGGACTGGTGAGGTACTTTAGATGTGTTTCTAGAGTAGCTACTCCAATTCCCTGTCGCTCTTCTAGCTCTTCAGATTCCACACATGCTATAATGGACAAATTTATGCCCAGAGCTTGATAGTTTGACTCAGATAATATTTTGGCAAGCCCCTATCCTTTGATCAGCTTAGTAGGGCGAATGTCTAAGTCATACTCCTGTATTTTGGCAATCCACCTCCCCCTTTTTCCTTCACTATCCTCCTGAATAAGGATATCTTTTACAGCAGCTGCAGGTACAAATGCAGTGATGTGGGACTGTAAGATATATACATGGAATGCTTTGATGGATTTCAATAGGGCGTATGCTTGCTTTTCCAATATGTTGTATTTTGATTCTGCATCATGGAGCAGCTGACTGAAAAAGGCAATAGGTTGCTCATACCCTTCCTCATTTTTCTGCAATAAAACTCCTGCTATTGTATGAGGTGATGCAAAAGAAAAAATCATGAAAGGTTTATCATAATCTGGTCTAGCTAGCACAGGGGCTTCTGCAAAAGCATTCTTTATCCTGGTAAATGCCTCCCGTGATTCTTGTGACCACTTTACCTCATTATTCTTCTTCAGCATATATATTATATGCTTAACTATCTCAGCATAGTTAGGGATAAACCTTCTTAAGAAATTAATGCGACCTAGGAATACTTGTACCTCTTTCTTATTTCTGGGAAAATCAATATCATTTATTACCTCTACCCTCTTAGGATCTATCTTCACCCCATCTTTAGTCACGATATGGCCCAAAATCTTTCCCTCTTCTAATGCAAATAAAGACTTTTGAGGATTCAGAGAGAGACCATACCTTCTGCATTTCTCAAAAGTTCTCCGCAGATGTTCAATGTGCTCAACATCATTTTTACAAAATACAGTGATATCATCGAGGTAGACTACCAAGAATTTATCTTGCTCCCCAACAAAAGCAATATCCATCGCCCTCTAAAAAGTGGCTCCTGCATTAATTAGTCCAAAAGGCATCCTGGCATACATAAATGTACCCCACGGTGTGGTGAAAGCGGTCTTATTTTGGTCTTTTGGAAGTACAACCACTTGATTATAACCAGAGAATCCATCCATCATTGACATTCTAGAATATCCAACCACTTTCTGCAGGATGTGATCCATCTTAGGCAGTGGATAATTATCCTTTAAGGATTCTCTGTTTAAATTTATAAAATCCACACACACCCTTATTTCTCCATTCTTCTTTCGTACAGGGACAAGGTTTGCCACCCATTCAGAGTACCTCAATGGTACAATTATTTTTGCCTTCAACAGCTTCTTAATTTATTTCTCAATAGAAGGCAGCAGCAGGGGATTGATATGTCTGAGCTTCTGCTTATGGGGCTTTGCATCTGCCTTCAGTGGAATTTTGTGCTGCATAATACTGATATCAAAAGTTTTCAAGTCCTGATAGGACCATGCAAACACATCTCTGTAAGACTGAAATAATTTCTGATATATCTTTTTATATTCTCCAGGGATCTTCCTGGACAATTTTACAATTTTGGGATCAGCCTCCGTTCCAAGGTTCAGGTCTTCTACCTGATTTTCTTCTACCACTTTGCTTGGTTGCAGTGGGACATCATTCTTGTCAAATAATATTTCTAGAGGCACCAGCCCTCTTGGTATTATGTTTCCCTTTAACTGCAACACCTTACTACCTGCCACTTTATTCTCCCAATTTCTTTCTGTAGTATCTTCAGATTCAACCCCTTCATCATCATCAATCTCCATATTGGAGAATTCTCCTACTGTTTCCAGGAATCTCTTCATCTGTTCTTCATCCTCAAATACTTGCCAGTGCTTGATGTTATCTGGGATTGATGGTCGATAACGCACCTCAACTTCATATCTTAAAAGAGGGTTCTGAGGGGGTCGAAATGTACTAGCAGCCACAACAAGGGAATCAACCATCCTATTTTGTTCTCGGGGCATGAACTGGATGTTGAATGTCAAGAAGAAATTCTATACCATGTCCTAAACTTCATTCCTATAAGCCCTTAGCCTAGGATGCTTGGTCTGACACTGATTCCTGACTTGCCTGACCACCAGTTTTGAATCCCCCAGAACTTTTAAGCTTTGTATGTTCATGTTCCTGGCTGTCTGCAATCCTAACATGAGTGCTTCATACTTAGCCACATTGTTGGTGGCTTCATATTCTAGTTTGAAAGATAATGGTACCCATTTGCCTGAAGGAGAAATCAATAGTATTCCTGCTCCATTACCTTCTCTTGAATTTGCTCCATCAAAATGAAGTGTCCAGATTCCTGGTTCATTGCTCTCTGAGGACCGTTCAGTCTTGATCTGGAAAAAGGATGGTTCATGAGCATAATCTTGATCTTCTTCCAGCATCAAGCATGAGAAATCTCCTTATTTACTGTAGACTGGAGAATTAACTGAGTTGTCAGCCTTAGTCACCATCTTGACAAATCTAGTCTCCCTGTACAATCTCCTCTCTTGGCCACCAAAAAATGGGATAGTGGCATATGTTAAATCCATCTTGAGTGATCCACCAATTTTTGTTCCCCAAGACCTTGACAGCAACATACCAAAACGAGCTGGGATGTCAGCCACCACGATGTCCATTACTATGCTTTTTGCTGGGATTTGAGCCAAATTGACCACCAAATCCTTAATCATCCCCAAGCATTTAACTCTTTTGGAGTCATATGAATAGAGGTCCTTGTATGGACGGGTGATTTGTAATCCTAGTTGTTCCATGACTGACAGAGGTATTAGATTGTGGGAAGCCCCAGAATCTAACAAACAATTATGTAATAGCAGGTCATGAATCACTAGAGACACATAAAAGGGAGGAGTAGAAGCATCTAATTCCTCAACATGTGGACCAAAGACAACCATGGGTCTCTCTTCCTGAAGGTTGAGACTATCTAAGATGATTGGTACTTCTGGAGGGAGCATAAATGAGGTGACTTGAGCTTGGTATGCTGGTTGCTTCAACAGTTCAGTCAAGGGAACTGGGATTTTGACTTTTTTAAGTTCCTTTTGCAAACTGAAAACTGGGGGGGATTTCTCTATTACAACCTATTTTGACTCTTTATTTTCAACTGGGGGTTTGACTTCCTTTGACACAGACTCGGTATTAGGAGGAATGACTACTTTTGGAGCAGAAGGAATTTGATCATTAGACTGCAAAGGTTTTTTTAGAGGGCTCTTACCTTTGTCTGTGACTTTCTGCATTGTAAACTCCTTCTGGGCAGGTGCTTCCTTCTGGGGTAGCTCTTCTTCTTGCTCTTGGGTACGAGTCCTCTTCCTAGAAGATCTAAGATCATATCTTCTATTGAAATGTGCTTGCATGAAATCATCAAATTTTTTACAATAATGATCAAATTCTACTTCATTTGTGTCTTTGGTCTTTTCTTCTTCTTGCAGTGAGCACCCAGCTTCATCATTCCCTTGCAAAGGGCATTCTTCTCCATCACTATTTGAAAAGGAAAGATTTGCATCCTCCAGTCCATAGGCAGCATCTTCAGTAGAGTCATCTACTGGTCCTTCCAAGTATAATGGGTGCGGTACTTGATCCTATTGTTCTTTTGATTCCCTTGGCAATATTTTCAAGGGTGGTCTTCTGAACTGAGGATTGTATCCTCTGTTTGGAGCATTCTGGAAATTCTTGAAGGCAGATTTCTTGGCTTCCAATTCAAGCTTGACCATTTTCTTAATCAATTTGCTCATTTCTTCCATTTTTTCATTGGCTGAGTCTCTGTCTTGGTTAGAGGTAGATGCCTCTTCTTTGCCCCTTTTTCTGGTATCTTGTTCGGATCTTCCTTTTGATTTGCCAGTGGAGGCAAAGTTTGCTTCCAACTCTAGTGCATCTGCCTGAGCATCATCCAGAGTGGCAGGCTTTCTTTCTATGAGAGAGAAACCAAAGTCTGAATCAAAGGCTGCTACAAAAACAACTTTAGCAGCAGTTTGATGGGGTTTCATATCAGCAAGGAGACTCAGATACAATTTATTAAATCTCTTGATAAATTCTAACACTCCTTCATTGTGTATTTTCTTTAGTGTATTGAACTCAATGAGACAGTTTCCATGGTCTTTCTTCTCTCCCCATTTCCTGAGAAAAGTGTCTTCCATGTTATCCCAAGTGGTAATAGAGCGACCTGTCAATGTCTTAAACCACTTTCGAGCTTCACCATCTAGAGATTGCACGAACAGTCTTAAAACCACATCTAAATGTTCAACATTAAAGTTCTCTGCAAAGGAGCAGAAAGTCTCAAGATGTTTTTGAGCATCAATCTCGTTTTCCCCATTGAATCTGGGCAAGATCTTCAGATAATCCTGGGGCATATCATTCAACACTTGGGGTAATGCCAGGGGAGCGTATTTATTCATCAAGAAGGCCGGAACATTGGCCATTGGAGGAGGTGGAGTAGTGCAATAGTTTGATGAGTAAGAGGAGGAGGAGGAGGTGGAAGTGGAGTATGAATAATAATAGGAATATACTCAACTGCAACTTGAGGGGTTGAGGGGAACAAAGGTCTGTTAACAACAGATACTTCGGTTACTTCCTTGACCTCTTCAACCTCAGGAGTAGGATGAAGATTGTTTTTATTTCTGATATCCTCCCGGGGTGGACTATCTAAATAATAATAATCAGTATCTCCCACAGTGGAGTAGAGATCTGGCACTTGAGCTTCTTTAGAAGAAGAAGATGGAAAGTCTTCTATAGAAAATTCAAGGATTTCGGAATGGACTGGTTTTCTTTCCCTCCAATTTCTTCTATGTATAATATTTTCAGGGTTAGACGTTGAAGGTGTCTTTGGCTTAGACGCATCTGACCTTAGGTGTGGCTTACGAGGAGCCAGGACTGCAAATAGATATATCAAATAAACAAATTTGGAGTCGCCAAGGTGAGGGATCTACAACTCTCAACTCTCCATACTCACCTACTTGAAGAGTGAATTAGATTTTTTCGAGGCCCAGGAATTTTAAAATTTCTCAACTTCGATCCCCGACAAGGGTGCCAGAAAGATGTTGTCGCTCCTAGAGACAACCTAGAGTTGTGATAGACTAGTGTCTAGGACATCTTAGCATAGAAAGGAGCGTATAATATAATGTATGAAGTTGTCAACTTCAACTCACATGCTATCTCCTGTAAACAGGGAAATAAACTAGAATGGGACCAAACTCTCAGAAATGGATACAAGAAAAGAAATATTGTAGAGGCAAGGTGTAAAACTCTAATACAAAGCATCAGACAATTCAGAGACAGTTTACTGCAAAGCGGGCCGATTCAAAAATAATTCACAGACATGGGTTATCAGAAGGTGTATGTAGTGAAAGAAATATTGAGAAGATATTAGTTAACATTGAGCTGATACCCAGATATACAATACCACCATGCATGGGCTTACCAATCTAAGAATCCATACATGATAATAGCATTTTAAAAGCACCCTCCCAAAGAAACTAATATAGCAGAAATACGGTTAAGATGAATAATGGAACAGAATATCATGCATGAGCCATAATTAAAGTGCTTGACAGATCTGAGCATGGGCATCAACTAGGATGAATCCATACCAAAAATCAATGAGCCACTCGCATTCCGAAACATGATACAAGAAAGATGGATGAAATGAAATGTTCTATTAATATAACACAATAAAGAAAGTTACAGACTGTGAAATACCAAAGACCAAAATCCTCTTTGACAGATAGAACTCCTCCTCATTGAGACCCTATGGGCTCTGTGCCTTCCTACCAAAGTTTTACAAAATGTTTACAAAAAGCCTTTCACTGCATAATTTTCTGATAAAATCTGGAACCCTAAATCATTCGTTCTCCTGGGATTTTATAAGAGAAACCAAAACCTAGTAAAAGAGGTAGGTAATAAAAATTTAATTTGCATAATTAAGGAAAAATGGCGGAAACATTCACGCCCATACTACTGAATGACTATGCTGTGCTGTTTGTACTCTGTCGCCTGTTTTCTGAAATGAATGCACTAGGTGAAAGCCTCTTCAGGAACATGCCATAGAGTAGAATCCCATAAACATTATGTCCTTTCTTGAAAGAAAATTCTGCTAAAATAAAACCTGGAGGGTATTTTTTTTTGTGCATCGTACCCTCTGCCTTCTAAACCCTGAATTATGATTTAAAATCTTCAATGCCGAACACTGAATTCCTTGACCTTCCACTGATACTCCTCTGCTGTTCCATTAATGTCTCCATCTATGATATCTGCCTCTTGAATGACACTGGGAAGCTCGCCAAAGTATAACCCTGTTTCTTTAATAGATTTCATGTCACAGCCGCTACCCAAGACTTTCTTCATAAATTTCGCCTCTGAAAAACTGGTCCTCTGACACGTTCTCGGCTCTTGTAATGGATGCTGCAAATTATGATAATTCTCTGTCGCTGTAAACCTGCAAAACACACAAATTTGTGAAGAAAACAAATGCACGGGGGACAGCAATGCAATGGAGGCGACTGTGTAGTGAAGCAACATGATAAAATGGCGGAAGCATGCAGGGTGGTGACGAAGAAAATGCAGTGGAAATAATGGCGGAAGGGCTGGCCAGAGTTTATAATGCGGAACATTAAAATATAACATATGAATGTAATGTATAAATGGTGGAGGGAAAAATGCGATAAACACGCGGGATTATGATGTGGAGGAAGACCGGGTCAACAGTGGGGCGTGCAAATGATCTAGACCGTCTGATATCAAGAAGAGATCTACGGTTGAAACGACGTCGGGGGCAATTGCCAGTGGGCCAGGGGTACGATTTCCTTGCGTTAAATCCCGTGCAGCTTTAGAGCGCAATAGCCGTTAGATGAAGATCATCAGATCCGACGGCTGATAGCGATATCGCTGGGCGTCCTGTTCCGAATAATATCGCGCGATGAATGGCAGTTTTGGAACCATACACTGGGACGCGTGGCAGACAGTGTATGGAATCGCTGGCCAAACGAGAATTACCGCCTACCGGTGAAAGGCGGTGTGATATAAACCACCAATTTTTGCAATGGGAGTGGGCGTGGGGACCACCAGGATAGGAAAGCTGCGGACTGTTGATTTCAAGGTTTGATTGGACGGTAGGCAGGTGAACTACAGGCGCGACAGGGATGAATAGTCACCGTCCGATGTATTACAGATCTACGGTTCAAAATGAGCCCGATATACATTTGATAAGCGCCTTTCGGGCTGGCACCTGGTCTATCGTCCAGGTTACATGGAGGAAAAGACAGAGGGGCTAGGGCCGAAGGAGCTATGCCTTAAATATTTCAAATATGGACTTTCAGCCTTTTATAATGTGTTTTGGAGGCTAGAAATGGTAACAATAGGTGTATGAATGATTTTCCAAGGCTGAAAGGGGGAATTTGAGAGCTTTAAGCCAGATTGCTTGTGAAAATTTTATAGGAAGCTGATTATGATCAACACGTTCTTTGGTCCTGACGTGACATCTGGTTCACCATCATCCCTTCCGGGTCTTTATCCGCTGGTTTTATCTTCCCTGCCGCAGGTTAATTATGTGGCTACCTATTCCGTGCCTGCATTCAATGATAGCGCCATTGTGCATCGTTTGCTGGGGGCATTGGGTCC
>JAXQQM020064245.1:0-233533 GCA_034641835.2 Pinus albicaulis | reverse complement strand
ATATCGGTGCCACTCTTTGAAAGCTGCGAAAAGTACTCACGGACTCTTGTCATGTGACGTGGCTTCTTGTCCACATACAGGATACCGAAAGATGCTCGCTAATGGGGGGGGGGGGGGGGTCATGGTCCCTGCGAACACTCTGCTGGCGGGGCCAGTCGTACTGGGGTCACACGCGGTGAACCTTGCCCAACCTCCCGAGGTCAAAACAATCAAAGTCCTCCCAGCATGGCAGGCGCCGCTATGCTCTAGTTCTTCCCCTTCTTCTTCTTCTTCTCCGGACACACAACTGCATAGTGTCCCATCTTCTGACAATTCCAACACTTCACTTTGGAATAGTCCTTCTGTGAGTTATCCTGTTTACCTTTACCTTTGCCTTTGCCCCCACCATTTCTTGTGGAAGCCTGCTTCTTCCCTTTGCCTTTCTTGCGTCCTGCCAACAGTGCTACATCCTCATCCTGCTCAACTGGCTTGGCTGCCCCAAGCTGACCTTTCCTGATCTCTGTTTGAATGCAATCATCCCAAAACCTCTCCCATGTGAGAAGGGTCTCACGTGCACAAACTCCATCAGCAAAGTTCATCCATGAACGGGGGAGGCCATTCACTGCAATCCGCACCAACTCAGTGGGTGGAATGGCCTCTCCAATCGCTGCCAACTCATATCTCACATTAGTAATCTTTGTGAGATATCCAGCTGCACTATCATTACCCATCTTAATGGTCTTCAGCTTCTCCTTCAGGACCATTTTCCGGTTCTCATTGGTACTCTGGTAGAGATTGGACAATGCTGTCCACATCTCATGAGAATTTCTCTTCCCTCTCACATGAGGAATGCAATGGTCTTTGATTCCATCTAGAATCAATCTCTTACCCTTGTTGTTCTTTTTATTATATGCTGCCAACTGAGTAGCATCAGTAGGCACATTTACAGGGTTCTGTGCGGTATGCACCATTATGTCCCAGACTTCCGCCTCCTCAAAGATACTCTGCATTCTCTCCTTCCAAACACTGTCATTGGTATGCCCATCCAACCTATCCTCCACCCTCAGTCCCAAAGACATCCTGCTGTCCTAAAACTGAAAAATAGCACTGTTGTAGTAAAGGTAAAAATTCTGTTTGTGAAAAAATCAACTGGCACAGAATTTAACGAGTGAAAATCGGTATAATTTTCCTCCTTCTTGTCCCAAGCTGCTCTTTAGCACTCAGCTCGTGCATGTAGGGATTTATATTTTCCCTTTTGAGTTTTCGATTTTCACTTTATTACTCCAAAATAGTTAAACGCCCTCCACCTTTCCCTTATTTACGCATTCATTTAATAAGCTGGAAAGAGGGAAAATAACTTTTGCGAAAACACAAATTCACAGAAAAATTATGAGAATCTTGGAAAATGCGAAATACAGCAGTAACAAACGGCCATTCAACACATCATAGCTTGCAGGTACAAGAGGGTCAAGGTGGCTACGAAAACCCCACAAAACCCCTGCAACAACTGAGGGTTACCGATTAAAGCTTCTCTTTTATTTCTGAAAAATGCTTTTACAGTGAGCAGTAATACACAGAAAATTACAGCAAACACAAAAATCACTTATCTTGACTTTTGTGCCACCCTCCACCTTGAAAAACGTGTCAAACAGAAAACAAAATTTTTTCAGAGAAATTACAACATTAAATGTTGTCTTAGCTGCCTCGAAAAGCATGCAAGGAATGATCGTACGGACTGTACAGATTTCGTACGGATGGGACAACAGCCCCCTTTCTTGATTTTCGTGCCCAGAAAAATCTGCCTTGAAAACTGTGCTCCTTGCTGTTGTTCCAGCTCTCGAAAACAGTGCTTCTCCTCTCTCGAAAAACGTGTAAATGCTATACGGACTTTCTGCCTTGGTTAATGTGCCAATGAACTCTGCTGTACGGATTTTTCAGCCTTAGAAAGTGTGCTCTCTTGCTGTACGGACTTGCTATGCTGCCTTTGCTGCTCTCCCTCTGCTCAGAAATTACTCTTCAGCTCCCTCTCCTCCTCTCTCAATCTGCTCATGAAAGAATGAATGACCTTTTGCTCCTTTTCCTCCTTTAACCTAACCCTAAGTGACTTTTGGGGAATCCATAAATCCAATGGCTGAAATAGATTGAGATCTAGGGCTGAGATTAAATGCTCATTTAAATTTCACTTTCTATTTTTTAATTCACCCCACTTTAATAAAGACCCACTTAGTCATTTATTTCCAAAGTCACTTTTCCTTTCTAATTTTACATTGACTTTATTAAAGTCACTTTAAAATTAAACTTTAGTAACTTTATCACTTAAAGTCACTTTTAAATTAGAGTTTAGTAACTTTATCACTTAAAGTCACTTTTAAATTAGACTTTAGTAACTTTATCACTTAAATTCACTTTTAAATTAGATTTGACTTTATAAAAATTATAAAGTCACTTTAGGAGAAAAATTAAATTCTTTTGGACACTTTTCCCTAGGCCAAAGATCAAAGCCTTAGGGAACCACCTGTCCTCCGGTACCAAATTTCAACACAAGTGAATAAAAAATTAATACCATCAAATTCATTCTACACAAATCAAATCTTGTTAAACCTACTTGAGGTTTGTTTTTCTCTAACATTTGTCTATACAATTAAGGGAAAAAAATTATGATTAACAATTCACTGTAATATATACAACACTCATAAGTGTCTGCCACTACCTCACACTTTGTCATTTCCAAACTTATATAAATTCAACCATTTCATGTCCAAATAGATATTCAATAGCATATAGTTTTTCTCACACTTTTCATTGTGTATTAGTCTTATTCCAACTAATCACCCTATAACAACCTTCCATGGAGATGAAAAGAAATGTAAAATTGAAGTTGGAATTCAAATTGTGAACAAATGCAAATCGAAATAGCTAGTAGAAGAGAAGCACTAATAAAAAGGATTGAAAAAGACTACTCATCAAAAAAATTTAATTTCATATTTTTGGATTTGAAATTGAAAATAATGATTTTCCATGTACCAAAATTTTAATTTTATTTTGTGATTTTGACTTCATTCACACTATATGAAATATCAACCATCCAAACAATTTTTAATTTATAAAAAATTGAAATTCGTCAACAACAATTCCAATATAAACTATAGCTATCAATATAAATAGACCAACTCTATCCACTTAATTAATACAATACAT
Source organism: Pinus albicaulis (assembly GCA_034641835.2). Taxonomy (NCBI): domain Eukaryota; kingdom Viridiplantae; phylum Streptophyta; class Pinopsida; order Pinales; family Pinaceae; genus Pinus; species Pinus albicaulis. Next base: position 230,356 of record JAXQQM020064245.1, on the reverse strand, counting down.
TTATCAATTATTTCATGACCCAATATATCAAAAATCTAATATTGTTTTAAAATTCTGTAATGCATATTCAATATTAATTTAAATAAATTGTTACTTAAGCCAGCCACAATTGGAAATCCATTCACAACCAAAACTAGTGCACACAAAAAAAAATCCTAAGGCATAAAGGGTTGAATTTTCATTGTTTTCCCAATGAAAAGTTGACCTCATTAGACTAGGGCTAAGTTATTTAAAGACTGAGTGATTAACCTTGCCAATTGAAATTAAAAATGAAAAGGCTACAAGTGCATGCAACGACATCACTTATGCATATCAGCTTGAACTAAAATTTAAAATAATTAATAACAAATAACTAACAATTATACTCCTAATAACCATCATCGCACAAATCACCCTTCACTAAAATTATGTGGGCGTTTCGAATTGGAAGACTAGAAAGGAATTGCGATTACCCAACCACCTTGAAATGCATTGGTGATGGTAGACATGGCAACACTGGAGTTGAGATGCCTCCTCTCCCAACTTAAAATCGTCGAGGCAAATTGGACAAGAAGAGCTGATACTGTTATTTATATGGTCCTCCGAAATGATTACTGAAGCCAATGGGTCTGAAATGGTTACTGAAGCCAATGGCTTTTGGGGGCATCTGTTATCCATCTCAAGTCGATGAGTAGTTTCTTTGAAAGCTTCACCAAGAAAGCGTATCCTACTCATTATCTCCTAAAAACGACGATGGCTTTCGTCCCATTCTCTGTCTGTTAATGGCCTCTCTGACCTTCGATTATCAAACTCATTAAGCAATCATATCCTTTCTTGAAAAGTAGCTAATATCCTTTCCCATAACGCCTCGTGACGATGTAATAATTCTTCTTTGGATTTTCCTGAAGAATGAGTAGCTTGAAATTTTGCAATCTAATCACCATTTTCAATGCTCGATTTGATATTCCACTGCTTGAACCTTAGAATTTTCTCTTAAAGGTCATGTGATAGATGGTGGATGATATCCATAAAGTGCCATAAATAGGGTCATTTTTGCTGCAGTATGGAAGGAAGTGTTATACCACCATTCAGCTAGAGGTAACCACTTGACCCATTGTGTTTTTTAATCAGATACAAAACAATGAAGATATCCTTCCAAACATTTGTTCACTATATCAATTTGACCATCATATTGAGGATGATGAGATGAGTTATGAGCTACTTGAGTACCCAAACAAGAAAATAATTCTACCCAAAAATTTCCATTAAAAATGAGATCTTTGTCACCTACAATAATCTTTGGGTTTCCATGTAGCTTTTGAATTTTTCTATAAATGCAGTAGCAACTGTACCTTCTTTAAATGAATGAGATAATGCACAAAAGTGTGCATACTTGGTAAGTTTATCAACTACCACCATGATGACACTCTTTCCTTCAGAATTAGGTAAACCTATGATAAAATCCATTGAAATCTCATCCAAATGTCGACTTAGAATGGATAAAGGATGTAGAAGTCCCGTGGTATTAATTGTCTCAACTTCATTTTTATGGAAAACCAAACAATCTGTCACAAGCTTTTGAATATCAGATTTAAGGCTATCCAAAAAAATTTATTTCTTCACCCTTTGGTAAGTTTATAAAAATCCCGAGTGTCCTCCTAATGGAGAAGTGTGCAATTGCAAAACAATCTTTTGTTTTAGTTGAGAATTCTTACAAAGATATAAGCGATCTTTGTACCATAAGCAATCATTTTTCCAAATAAATGTATCACATGAACTAGGATCTTTTTGCAACTTTTGAATGAGTGTCCACACTTCTTCATCCTTCCTCCATTGATCCCTTGCTTCGGTTATCCAATCTGGTTGGATAATAGAAATGGCACAAAGAAATGCTTCCACCTCTTCATCCTTTCTTGAGAGTGCATTTGCAACAACAATTAGCTTCCCTTTTTTGTAGATGATTTCAAAGTCATAATCGAACATCTTTGTGACCCATTTTTTCTGCTCTTTCGAAAATAGTCTTTGTTCCAAAAAGTGTTTAAGACTATCATGATCAATTTTTACCTTGAAGTGTCCTCCCATTAGGTAAGGTCACGATTTCTTTAGTGCATGTAGTATTTCAAACATTTCCTTCTCATAAATAGCTTTTTGTAAATACTTTAATTTTATTGGATGACTTTCAAAAGCAATGGTTCTTCCTTCTTGCATTAAAACAACACCAAATCCATTTCTCGATGCATCACATTCCATAATAAAGGTTTTTGTGAAGTCTGGCGTAGCTAAGACCCGTGCTAGGCACATTGTCTCTTTAAGATGTTCAAAGGACTTAGTTGCTTCAGGAGACCATGAAAATGCATTCTTCTTCAATAATTTTGTTAGAGGTGCTACTATTATTCGATAATTCTTAACAAACTTTCGATAATACCCTGTTAACCCTAGAAATCCTCACAACTGCTTTATGGTTCTGGAGACTTTCCATTCCTTAATTGCTTTAATTTTGTTAGGGTCTACCTTAACACCCTTGTGAGAGATAATATGACCCAGGTATTCCACCTCTTGCACTCCAAATAAAAATATCGAGGTTTTTGCATATAATTGTTTCTCCTCCAATATTTTTAGCACCCTGTCAATATGTTGAACATGATCCTTCCAAGACGCGTTGTAGATTAGTATATCATCAAAAAATACTAAAAAAAAATTTCTAAGGGTTTGAAAATGCAATTCATCAACCCTTGAAATGCAGAAGGTGCATTAGTAAGGCCAAAAGGCATCACCAAAAATTCCTAATGAACCTCATGAGTTCAAAATTCTCTTCTTGTAATATCTTCAGTCTTCATTCTAATTTGATGATACCCTGAATGAAGATCCAACTTGGTAAAATAATCTTCTCCATGTAATTAATCCAATAATTCATCAATCACAGGAATGGGAGATTTATATTTAATAGTGAGCTTATTGATCTCCCTATAATATAGACACACGCACCATGATCCATCCTTCTTTTCCACCAACACTACTGGAGTAGAGAAATAACTTTGACTAGTTTTAATTATACTAGGCTCTAACCTTTCTGCAATCATATGTTCAATTTCGCTCTTTTGGACATAAGGATATCTATAAGGCGTGATGTTTGGAGGAACACTTCATGGAATCAAATGAATATAATGATCATGATCACGAATAGGTGGGCGTCCTTTGGGAGTTTCAAACTCCTTAGAATGATTGTCCAAGACTTTTTGGAGATCTGGAGAAATAGATTATTTTAATATTGGAACTTCTAGTGAGAATAATTGTGCAATTACGCGTTGTTGTTATTTATTCATAAGCTTTTTCATGACATTAGAGCTTATTTTTTGTCCCGGATTCCCTGTGATACCCTTTAATTCAACTTCCTTTCCTTCCGAAAAAAATTTCAAGAAAATTTCTTGAAAATTAAAATCCATCGTCCGCAAAGATTGTAACCATTGTACTCCTAGTACAACATCAACACCTCCCAGTGGAATGAAAATCATTAGGCTATTCAATACATATTCCCCCATGGTTAGGTTGATATTATGGCATCTTTTGGAGAAATTTCTAGTGTTGGGTATAGGAATAAATTCAATTCCTTGGATACCTTACAATGAATAAAATTATGGGTACTATCCGAATCAATAAACACTACAAACTTTTCCTTCTTGATATGTCCTTATATCTAGAGAGTTTGAGGAGTGGTAATTCCTGTCAATGCATTACACGATATGGTCAGACTCATTTCTTCTTTGTCTAGGGCTGGTTCCTAGTGTATATCCTATTCTTTTGAAGTTTCTTGCTCATATTATTCCTCCTCTTCACAATCTATATAAAATAGTTTCTTCTCAGCACACTTATGACCTTTAGTGTGTTTTCTATCAGAACTATAGCAAAGCCCCTTTTCTCTTTTTTCTTCCAATTGTTGTGGTGTCAACCTTGTAGGTTGTGGAAGTCCAGGAGTAGCAACACTTCCATATTTATAGATGTGAGTGGTAGGATTCCTTGTCACCATAATTTTACATTAAATTTTCTTTCTAACCTCAATTCCTTCTCCAATGAATCATATTCCTAAAGGCGAACCTCATGTTGGATGTTATCCTTTAAAGTCCCCATGAAGACATCAATCGTGTGTTCCTTTGGAATATCATTTACCCTTATATTCAGTTTTTGGAATTCCTCAATGTGCTCCACCACAGAACCCTTTTGTTTGAGGTTTATCAATTGGCTAAAGAAGGTGTTGCTCTTTGTATTCTCATAATGTGCTATCATTTCGTCCATAGAAATTGACCAAGTGAATTTGTTTTTATGGGAGCAAAGCCATTGATACCATACAAATGTATTTTGTTATAAATATAAACTTACAATGCATGCCTTTTGTGTGTTTTGATTTCATTATTCATTTTATGAAATCACAATTAACATTTATTTTTCTTTCATCATCAGTTTCCTCTACTATCTTTTCGCCACTAGGAATCATTTCTTGTATCAACTTTGTGAAACCTTCCATGTCCACTTTTAGATTGTTCTTCATGTCTTCTATGCTCGCTTTCATTTTTTCCTCTATACCATCAATCTTAGCTTCCATGCCATCCATCTTATATTACACACCTTTATTCAAACCATCCATCTTAACTTCCACACTTTTCTTCAAAACTTCCATTTCATTTTTTGTTGCTCTTTGCGAGAGCAAACTTTGGTGCACATGCTCTTGTAATTTTGATATATCATGTTGCACTTCTTCATATTCATGAGTCATAGAATAGTATTTTGAGGGATTCATGGGTGTTGAATTATTTTTAGGGGGCATTTTAGAACCCAATATTGATATCTATGCTTCAATATTCCCTTGGAATCACTTCAAACTCATTTTTCAAACATGGCTTATGCAATTTGAAAAACAAATAACACATCTTTTTCTTGCTTTTGAGGAGCTTGATATTGAAATTGAATCATCTCTGTGATTTTCGATCTTCAATATCTAAAATTTGGTCCTGTAGTAGCCCTCTGAATCTTCTTTCCAACGCCACAAGTTTGACCTACTTTGGAAGCTTCAAGAACAAGTTAAGCCCAATCTCCCACAATGACCTAATTATTGACTTGTTCAGTAGATCTAACTTGTACGGCATGCAACATGTCACTATTTCCTCCTTCAACTCTGAAATTGATACATAGGAAACTACAATCTGTGCAATTTTGGCCACTTTTTACATAATCCCAATCTGATATTCAGAGAGAGAGTTATGACGATTTTCCCACGGTCACCTCTTTGAGATGAAATTCGGGAGCCTGAAACAGCCCTAACATCCACAGGTCACATCTTCAAAAATATTGTGAACCAAGATCTAAAATTTGTACACAATGTTCCTCAGGATTTTGGCTACGCGTGATAAAATTTCCACTTCTGAACCTTCGTAAAATAAATGTTATAGATAAAATTCCATGATGACCGTTTTGGAGTAGAGAAACCCTAGAATGCAAAGATTTGATAGCAATTGTTATGAAACCAAATCCAAAAATAGAATAAAGAGAGATCAACGCCTTAGAAATAAGCTAATTCGAGGGGGAAACCTCATTTACATTACATAAATGAACAATTTTTGGATGATACAAATGAAAAAACCTCCTTCTACATATAGGTGTCCATGGGGTCACAATATAATCCTAGGCGACCTAACAATAATAATGTAAGGGCACAATAATAAAAATATGGGGGTTATAGTGGTACAAAAATAACAATAAAGGGTCTATACTAACCACAATAAGGGACTACACTAGTAATATACAGACCTAACACTGTGAAGGCAGGAATAACAATTACTGCCAAAGTACTAAAATTCTGAGTAAAGAATTAAACATAATTTACAACAAAACATATAAGTTGACTTGAAATTATATTTGTGCCAAAGGACTTATCAGTTGAACCATTAATAGGAAATAAAGGGAATTTCCAAGCCTAAACTAACATTTCAAACTCGGAACTAGGAGGAATCTCTAGAACGCAACCGAAGATCATTTTCATGCATAGAGAAACTTATGAATAATGAAAATTCATATATATTAAGCCATATTTAAGACTATATAATATTATTTACACTGAGTTTGAACAAAAATATGAAAACAAAGCCTTAAGGCTTCAATGAAAAGTGTATAATATCTTAGGGATTAATTCCCAGAAACCATAAGGATTTCATTTCAATTTAAAATGATTCAGAGACCCGCAGCACTTGTTCACCAACAAAGTGAGGAATTAACCCACTAAAAATAGAATGGCATGAAGAACAACATCACGTAAGTAAAAGGGTGTGAGGTCACAAATTACCTGTAAAGATAGAAGTGGCATGTTTTAGTGATAAGGGTTACAATATCAAACCCTCGGTAATAACCAAGGAAGTTTAACTATTGACCCAAGAGAAATTTCGAAGACTCACCTTGGTATGGGAGCTAGGAAACTTAGTGCCGTAGACTTGAAACAATAAGGAGAATCGAGAATAGTCAAAACCCTTATTCGAGTAATTGCCAAAATTGTAAATGAAAAACAACATCAGCAATAGTATGGATTCACCTATGTGAGTGTGTGGGATAATTAAGCTTCAATCCTCAACGATGGGAGGATTTAAACCTTTTCCATGTATCTGCACTATGATGAACCACAAGCTCATCAACCAAACAGAGCAAAACCATTATTTGAAGCTCATAGAAATATCAATACAAGAAAGTAGTATCCAGAGGTCTATGTGCACAGTTAAACCCGAGATTGTTAAGAGAAAATCTTGCAGAATGAATGAGAGACCATAACTATAAATTACATAAGCTAATCGAAGAAAATTCACCTTTCAAATGTTACCTGCATCGGTTGGGATGCCGAGATAGTGGAAAATTAGTTACATCCACGAAGAACATTCTAGGCATCTTGGTACAGAACGATGGCAGTGTTTAGAGCTATAGAGCGGCGGAGCTCGAGACATAATTTCACAAAGTGAAAATGAGGAAAATGGTTAGGGTTGAGGGGAGGTCAAATAACTTAAACAAAAACCAAATCATCTCTCCATCGTCGATCTCAGTACAATATATCTAGCAGTGCTAGACATTGCAATGTCAAACCACTCATTTCATAGTGGCATGCAAGATCAGGTTATAGATAAGCTTCGTACCTTAGGATTTAATCACATGTATAATCATATAACAAAGGTAGAGTAATGATAATAAACCGAGATTTTCCATCAAAGGAAAACGAAAATGAATTTATTATTTCATGGTTGACAAATCATAACTATCATATCAGATGTGATTCGAATCTATATTGAATAATAGAAAATAATTACATGGTAAGTATAATAAATGAAACCATTATTTTATATGTGAACTCCAATATTTATTAAGATCTGGGTGAGTGTGGTTAAGGGTTATCATGTGGTGATAAGATTAGTTAGTTATGTATGTTGTTTATATAGCTCATTGCCACAAAAGAAATTTACTTCATAGTGGTTTTTTTTAATTGAATGTGAAACAATGAATAGTTCTAACCCAAGCTAGTTAGAATAGATAGTAAATAGGGATCCTTTTTTATTTTTATTTTTGATGAATGTAACAAGTGGTATCGGAGCAACATTCATATGTTGGGACCCAAATGGGTCACCTGAATAAAAAATGTTGTGTCTAAATTGTTCATAAAAGCTAGAAAGGATACAATGAGAAGGGGATCAACGCACCAAGTACCCAAAAATACTGGGGAACCTCATCCCCAATCCAATCCTTAAATGAGATCAGAAATGTGGGTACAACTCAGTGAAATCAACATCAACAAACCAACATATTACTTGAAGAACAACAGTATCAGATGAGTATACTGCAGAGTACAGTGAAAAATTTACACAAAGTAATGGTCCAGGTGAGAAGCGAAAATGAAATATTGATGCAAGAGTAGGAGAGGATTCTCAAAAGCTTCTCAGATAGGCAGAATCAAGGGATAGTTCCACCAAGCCATGAAAGAGATACCCGGGAAGAAAGAGAACAACGATGGTAGACTAATGACAAGCTGGAAGGAGGTCATACACAATGGAGCAATAAAAACAAAAATTATAATGAAGCAGAATCTGGAAATGTGTTAGATTAGTAAGAGATGAAAAAACAGAAAGGGGAACTGCAGGGTGAGTTCTAGAAAATCAAACCTCCTACTTTCGATGGAGAGGTCGAAGAGGTGGATGAAGCATGGCAAATTAACATGAATAATTATTTTCAATTTTATGAATATAGCAGCAACCTCAAAGCTCACTTGGATATCTATCAAATTAGTGAGAAAGATACCTTACGGTGGGAGGAAGTAAATGTTGAGATTGCAACAAGATGATGAGCTTAGTGGAAAGAAGTCGCCTTCACTAAGTGGGCCCGCAGGCTATTTTTGGCGCAAAGTCTATTTTTAGACTAAGTCTATTTTTAGACATATGGATCATGTTATATGAGTTGCAGGATGCTATTTGTGGATGGTTGGTCAAGTTGGAAAAAATTGATGGACTTCTATTTTTAGACATACTGGACGGAATCGATTTTTAGATTGCCAGTCTAAAAATAGATATGTCAAATATTATTAGCTCTTAATAATATTTAGAATCTAAACATTATCTTATTCTCTTGGAGCACTTCAGTTAAGTGCATAGATGTGGCACAAGAGCTGACAGAAGGAATTACGCTATTCCTGAGGGTTATGTGGAGCTATTGCATGGATACTTCAGTTAGAACTCATGTGACAGAGTTTGGTGGAGTTGATTGAGGAAGTTAATGGAGTTGTGTTCAGTTTAACTAATCTAAACATAGTTGAGATATTTTTATCCAGTTTAAATAATTGATACAATTAGTGAGAGTGGTGTGAATTAATTATTAATTAATTCACTAATTATAAACTCATTAATCAACTAAAGAATGCATCAGTTAACTTCAATGCATGGACAGTTTCAGTGGAGACCAGTGCAGAAATAGGTGAAAGAGCAAGTTAACTATCAGTTGTGACTATACAGTTGCTATTTGCAACACACAGATAATTGGAGAAGCCCATGAGGATTGCGCAGTACAAGCCAGGTGGTTTATGTTATTTAATGAGCCATCCCATAGCATTGATTACGCAATAGAGGCTAGCTATCAAGTGGCAAAAGATTGGAGCATGTGTTTTGCTAGATCTAGCTTGATAGTGTGTAGCAATTGGAGGTGGTGCTGAGAGCTTGTGAGGAGCTTTGTACTATGATTGTTACATGATCTCCATGACATATAATATACAGACAGTTGGGGTTTTCAGCTTTAAGCTTTCCCATTAAATATTGTGTTCATATGTGTGATTGTTCGTGGTTTTAATGTGTGCATGCAATTGATTTTATTTCCGCAATTAATGATCAATGGTAGAAGAGATTCTGTATTATGCATGAAGCTAAAATAGTGTGTGATCAGGAGAATCTCGGTGAATAATATATCAGTTATTCAAATTTCTACAGTAAAAAATGTTCGAAGTATTGAAGACCGGAACGTGGCCTGAGACGCGTTCCAGCAATACTTCAAGGATAAGTATCCAACAAAGCATTTCTATGATGAAAAATCTCGAGAATTCCATGATTTGAGATTGGGAAAATTGACAATGGACGAATTAATAACTAAGTTCACATCATTGTTAAGATACATACCTTACTTAAGAGATGATAAGGATAAAGTTCAACGATTTTTGAGCAGTCTTCCTGCCAACATGAAGGAAAGAATTGAATTCATAAACCCGAAGACCATGGACGAAGTTATTCGAAAATCCACCAAAGAAAGGACAGAAAATTAATTCAAATTTTAAGAATACCAGGTCTCGTAATTTTAAAAATACTGCAAGAAATTTAGAAAGTAGGCAGTATGGGAAAAATCAACATAAAACAAAATGGCCAACAGAGGAGTGACCCATAGAAGCCTCCAGCAAACCAGAGCATCGACAAACTCATAAACCCCCTCAAAAATGTTGGGGATGCAGTGAGGCACATTATTACAAGAATTTTCTTCATTGTGGGAGAAGCAAAATGAAATCCAACCTGCAAGAGGCTTCTATAGTGGGGAATGTGGCTCGAAATATACGAAGAATTAATTAAGCTCTTAAAGACCGATAAGAAGACTACCAACCGACCATGATAGAACTTGAAGGTAAGTTGTTTTCACAAAATGTTTTTATTTTTGTTGACCCTAGTTCTATTTTAAGCTATGTAAACCCCCAGATAGTATAAAAGTGTATCTTGCAAAGCCAAAAATTTAAGAACTCCTGGTTGGTACAGCTAGCCACTAGGGCAAAGAGAAGGGTCAGTGTTAAAGTTTTGAACCGTTCTTTGGAAATTGGAAATCAACAGTTAAAGGTAGAATTAAATATTTTACGCTTGGGTTCCTATGACATACTACTCAGTATGGACTCACTAGAAGGACACTGGTCTCTAATAGATTGTAAATATAAGATCATTTACTTAAGAGCTAAAGATGGGACATGCCAGGAGTTGTAAGGAATTAAAAAAACATTGCAATTATGTCTTATCACAGCATCTCAGTTGGGTAAATTCATTAGAAAATGATGCCATATTTATGCCACCTAAGTGGGCTTCACTAATTCTAAGTATAAGACTCCTATGCTGAAAAATATATCAGTGGTACATGACTTTGTGGATGTATTTACAAAAATAATACCATGACCACCTCCAAAGAGAGATATTGATTTCAATATCAAATTAATGCCTGGTATTGCACTGGTGTCACAAGAACCATATCGGATGAGTGTACCCGAGTTAATAGAATTAAAAATGAAATTACAAGAATTGCTTGAGAAGGGATATATTCGACCAAGTGTATCCCCTTGGGGAGCACCAATGTTGTTCATGAAGAAAAAGGATGGAACCATGTGAATGTGCATGTATTATAAACATCTCAATAGATCGATAGTTAAGAATAAATACCCGTTGCCACGTATAAATGATCTTTTTGATCAAGTGAAGGGAGCGACTGTATTTTCAAAGATCGATTTAAGGTCTAGTTACCACCATATTTGAATTAAATATGAAGACATCTACAAAACAACATTTCTAACTCGATACAAGCACTATGATTTCGTGGTTTTTCCATTTGGATTAACCAATGCACCAACAACGTTCATGAGCCTAATACATGGCACATGTCATCCCTTTTTGGACAAGTTTGATCTGATATTTATTGACGACATATTAATTTATTCAAGAACCATGGAAAAGCATAAGGAACACTTACAACATGTGCTATAAATTTTGAGGAAACATCAGCTGTATCCCAAGTTCAACAAATGTTATTTCTTAAAAGATAAAATACAATATTTACGCCATGTCATTTCCGCTGAAGGCACATCAGTAGATACTGACAAAATAATGACTATCATGGAATGGAGGGTGCCCAAAAACGTATCAGATATAGGTTCTTTTATGGGATTGGCTGGATATTATAGGTGCTTCATCGAAGGATTCTAAAAAATTTCCTTTCTTGTTACATATATGCAGCGAAAGGGGAGGATGTTTAAATGGACCATCGAATGTCAAACTAGTTTTGAACTATTAAAGCAGTTGCTAAATACTGCCCCTATTTTGAGAGTAGTTGACCCAAACAAGGAATTTGAGGTATGCAATGATGCGTGCAAGGAAGGAGTAGGAGCAATATTATCTGAAGATGGAAGGGTAATTGCATATGAGTCAAGAAAGCTTAAATATCATGAACAATGTTATTCCAGCTATGATCTAGATTAGACCACAGTAGTGCACACACTCAAGGTATGGAGACACTACTTATTGGGAAAAAGGTTTGTGCTAAAAATAGATCACAACAACCTGACTAGCTACATTAAAAAATTTGATTTGAATGCTCACCAGGCAAGGTGGAATACATTCCTAAGCGAATTTGATTTTGATATTCAACATGTTCAGAGCAAAGAAAATGGTGTTGCCAATGCTTTGAGCAGAAAACTGCATTGCGTGTATGAAATCTACTTTAATCAAGTGGAATTCAAATTTCAGGATCAAATAAAAGAAGTAGCCGAGAAGGATCCTGAATATCAATTCTTATGGTAGCAAGAAAATGAAGCAGAAAAATAGGAAAATCTATCAGAATATGAGATTAACAGAGATTTGCTTTTAACTTTTAAAGGAAATACATCCATCCTAAATCGGATAAGTTTGAAAGAGTTAATATTGGATGAATATCATCACAATACTTATTCAGGACACCCACGTTACGAGAAAATGATGAAAACAATCATGAAAGTTTATTTTTGGCCTAGTATGCGGAAAAATATTGTAGAATACATAACCAAGTGTCTAGAATGCCAACAGGTTAAGGTGGAACAACAACATCTAGCAAGATTGTTGCAGCCCATACCTGTACCAGAATGGAAATGGGAGGTTATATCATTGGATTCTATTACTCGTCTACCGAGATAGAAGAGACATAATGATTCTATAATGGAGTTTGTAGAGACTGCACAAGGCAACTCACTTTAATCTAGTACAGTCTAATTACAAAATGGTGCAAATTGCAGATATTTTCATGAGGGAAATATTTAGGTTGAACGGTATTCCTAAAACAGTATCTCAGATCGAGATGTAAAGTTCACTTCAACCTTTTGGAAAGCACTGTTTACCAGATTGGACACATAGATCAACTTTAGGACTCCATATCATCCATAGACGGATGGACAAAAAGAGCGAGTGAATCAAATCCTAGAATACATGTTGCACATGTACGTAATGCAACAACCCACAAAGTGGGAAGATTATCTACATCTAGTGGAATTTGCATACAATAATGGATATCAAGAGTCTCTGAAAATGAGTCCCTTTGAAGCCTTATATGAGAGAGAATGTATCGAACTCCCATTAACTGGAGTAGTCTAGAAAAAAAATTGATGCTTGGCCTGGAGATGTTGGTGGAGATATAACAAGAAGTAAAGAAGATTCAACAGAATCTAAGAGCTGCCCAAGTTCGGCAGAAGGTTTATGCAGAAAAAAAAGAGAACCTATCGAGAGTTTTCATTGGGTGATCATGTGTATGTGAGAATCATGCCCAAGAAAAACACCTTAAGGTGGACTTCATGTGCCATATCGGCTCCCAGGTTCTGTGGACCTTTCCAAATCTTGGAATGAGTAGGACCAATGGCCTATCGATCAGCATTACCCAGTCACATACAAGTGCACAATGTGTTTCATGTATCAATACTGAAATGATATGTGCATGATACAAGGCATGTAATACATTGGAAAAACATTCAGGTAGGAATAATATTTAGTACAAAATCTTCAAAAGAGATGAATTTTATGGTAATTAATTTAAGCCTTTGTTGATTAATAAGGTAAATCATAATTGTTTTGGTTTAGAAGGTCTAAGAAAGTAAATAGAACAAATATATGTAAAACTCAGAATAGAATTGTAGAGGAGACCATTAGTCTGTCTAGAGTTGGGACCCCAGACTGAACATGTTGTTTCCTCTCTGGTTCGATCTCTATACTCGAACTAGGGATACTCAGAGTAAGCCTGAATTAAGATGCTCCAAACATCAACCTTACACAATAAACTAAAACAATATTTTTACCAAGAAAGTGACATATTGAATAAAACTATGTACTTTAAATAAATATTAACCCCCTCATAGTCCTGTTAACAAATTATAAATGTATTTACATGAAAGAGGAGTTCTGTAGAAATAAAGATAACTACAATACATTCAGATTTCCATATTAAAAGAAAAGACAAGTAGTTCTTAACCTAAAAAAAAACAGAAGGACTGCATATAGGGAACAAAACTAGGACAATTCAGAGTAGATAAACCCCAGTATGAATGTAGTCGTCGAACATGTAGAAAAAAATAAATATACTTAGTTGATGCACTATGAATTCAAGAATAAAAAATACTGCCAAATTACTAAAATTGTGAGTAAAACGTAAACATAATTTACAATAAAACATATAAGCTGACTTGACATTATCTCTGTGCCGAAGGAATTCTTAGCTGAATCTTTAAGACGAAATAAAGGGAATTTCCAAGCCAAAACTAACATTTCAAACTCAGAACTAGGAGGAATCTCCAGAACACAACCGAAGATAATTTGCATGCATACAAAATTTTATGAATAACGAAAACACATATATACTAAGACATCTTTAAGACTGTATAATATTCTTTACATCAAGTTTGAACAAAAAGATGAAAATACAGACTTAAGGCTTCAACGAAAATTCTATAATAACCTAGGGCTTAATTCCCATAAACAAGAAGTGTTTCATTTTAATTTAAAATGATTTAGAGACCCGCAGTACATGTTCACCAACAAAGTGGGGAAGTCACCGACTAAGGACAAAATGGCAAGAAGAGAAATGCCACACAAGTAAAATGGCACGAGGTCACAAATTATGTGTAAAGACAATAGTGGAATGTTTTAGTGAACCTTGGTATGGGAACGGGGAAACTCGGTGCCTTAGACCTGAAACAACAAGGAGAACCGAGAATAGTCAAAACCCTTATCCAAGTAATTGCCAAAACTATAAATGAAAAAGGATATCAACAACAATATGGACTCACCTATGTGACCATGCCGGAGAAGTAAGCTTGAACCTCCAGCAATGGGAGGATTTAAACCTTCCCGATGTATCTCCACTGTGATGAATCGCAAGGTCATCAAACACACAGAGAAAAACCATTAGTTGAAGCTCGTACAAACAACAATACAAGCAAGTATTAGCCAAAGGTATGTGTGAAAATTTAAACCCTACATAATTAACAGAAAATCTTGTAGAATAAATGAGAGACCATTACTATACATTCTATAAGCTAATCAAAGAAAATTCACCATTCATATGTTATTCGCAGCAGTTAGGATGTCGAGAGAGTGGAGAGTTAGTTACATCCACGAAGATATCCAAAAATACTAATAATAATAGTAACATAATAATACTAGAAATCTCTTAATATTTTAAATTAATATGAAATAATATTAGACAATATGTTATAATTTAGATAAAAGAACTTTCAGATTAATCACATCATTAGGATTAGCTCGAAGTTTCGAACCAACTAATATGGTTCATCCTTAGGACAAGGTGGAGAGACTAATCGATCCCAATGAATAAATAGTGGAGATTCATCATTGCCCGGAAATAGCCATTAAGAACTAGCTATTAAGAACTAGACGTTAAGACTAGCTGTTAAGAACTAGCCATTAGGAAGTTGCTGAAAATGTGGAAAATCCTACCACCATGTCTGTATTGAAGACTCTAAAGTGGTTGCTAGGGTAGATCACTTCCACCATAGGAAATTGAGAGAGGCGATCGAAATTGAGTGACCTGCTAAGAATCTCTACCGTGATGATGGTTGGAAATTAAGTAAGAGTTGGACCTCGGCTCTCACTAGGTAATATCTGTTTATTTTTCTTGTATTCCATATTTTATATTTTATTAATTTATTGATTTATTTTTATTTTTCTAATATTTCTATTTAATTAATTAATTATTTTATATTTTTAATTTACTTTATTTATTTATTTTATTTATTAATTCTTTCCTAGGTATCTTTATTTAGTTATATATTATTTAATTAATTTATTGATTTATTTTTTCTAGTTAATTAATTAATTCTTTAATTTTATTTTATTGATTAAATTAAGTTACCTCTAGTACCTATTATATTGTTATTGAATATTTAATTTATTTAATTTAATTCATTTTAATTTACTTTATTTTACTTTATTTATTCAGTTATTTATTTATTTTATTTATTAAATTATATTGTCCTAATTTACTTTTATCTTTATTATTTAATTATTTTATTGATTATTTTTTTATTGCAGAATCCAGATTATCCACAATCTCATAAAATGATTGTCGATGTTTCGAATCCCAACAGGGATTCATCTTCAGGACGACAAATGAATGAAGACTGAAAGAAGGTCGCAAAGGGTATAAATAGTGAAGGGTTGAGATGACGAGAAGATGAGAAGTGCCGACAGACTCTATAATTTGTTTAAAATTTTTTATTTTAATTTTAATTTTAATATTTTAAAAAATTTTCTAAGTTTTTATATAAATTAATTCTAATTTTAATAATTAATATTTACAATTTTTATTAAATTAATACTAAATATTTTTTAAATAATAGATAGTTAAAAAAAAAATTAATAATAAATATTTTTTAAATTATTTAAGAATTTTGAAATTTTGTCATTTTTAATAAATATTTATATTTAATATTTATTTAATTATAAAACTCTAAATTACTACAATATTTTATTTTATTTTAATTGTTACTTAAAATTTTAATGTCTAAATTAATTTTATAATCTATATAATCTCAATGTTAATAAATATAATGAATTTATATTAAGAATATTAAATATATTTTATTAATTTAATAAAATCCTAATAATATTTAATTTTGATTTTTATTAATAAATTTGATTTAGAATTGTTATCCTTACTTACTTCCAATCACTGATAATAATTATAAATTAATTAATTTTTATTAATAAAAATTAATTAATACTCATAATTATAATGAGTAAGTGAAGTAATAAGTGTTATGAAATGGCATGACCTTAAATTGCTTACTAAACAGGAGAAGAAGCAAACCTGCGAGATCATACCTGGGATGAGGATGAACCTAAGGAGCAAATTTGTCTAACTAGAGGTCGCCAATTGTCACTAATCTCGTAACCTTTGTCCCTATTTATGTTATCCAGGTGTTTCATAATTTCCAACGCTTCTCTAATCTTCTGTCTCTGATAGTGCTCCTCCCTCGCAATGGTTTTAGCATCCTCAAGATGTATGTGATGTTTTGCTTTCGAGGAGTGATCAACAAGGGAAAAGGTTCTAGCTCGCTCATTTTTAATATCATCACCATGTTCTTTCAGACGCTTTTGAAGAGAGCGCCCGGTTTCACCAATATAACTCTTGCCACATGAGCATTCAATCTTGTAAACACCTTTAAGCTGCCCCTGAATAATGCTATCTTTGAATGAGCACATATTTTGCCTAATGGTTCGTGCTGCGAAGAATTATGAAAAATGTCATTCCTTCCCAAAACCTTGGCAATATTATCTGTCACACCTTTAATGTATGGTGGAAAAACCCTACCAATATTCTCTTGGGGATCTTGGCGCTTTTTTGATACGACAGTACTTTTTTCTATGTTTATAGCTTTCCTGATTTCTCCTTCCTTATACCCTATACCAAAGAAGATAGATGTTAGGTGAGAGATTTCATCCTCCAGATGTTCCTCATCGAAATTCTCAGGGCTCTTACAACAAGAGTGTTAAGGACACCAAATTTCTGAGCAGGATGATGGTAGGACTCAACATGGAAGTAGCTGTTTGTATGAGTCTTCTTCCTGAAAACCTGATGCCATAATGTTCCATCCTCTTTTATGGTAACCAGGACATCCAAGAAAGGAATGCTCATGTTTTCTTCAATTTCCATGGTGAACTTAATTTCTGAGGAAATTGAGTTGAGGTGGTTGAAGAATTTCTCGATATTATCCCTACCATGCGACCACTTTATGTTAGTGTCATCTACAAATATTTTCCACCAAGTTGGCCTTAAGGGGAAGGAGGCAAGGGTTTTCTTCTCGAATTTTTCCATAAATAAGTTGACCACAATAGGTGAGAGAGGCGATCCCATTGCAACACTAGATACCTACTCATAGAACTCTCCTTGGAAGCTGAAGAAGGTGGATCGTAAACAAACCTCAGCAAGTTTGGCTGTTTCACGATCCATGACCTCATTGAATACCTTCACTACCTCATCTAAAGGGATTTTGGTAAACAGTGAAACCACATCAAAGCTTACTAGAATGTCACTTTCTTCCACCCTCTCTTCTTTAATAAGCCTAACAAAGTCACTTGAGTCCTTAATGAAGGACTCACTGTTCCCAACGAGAGGTTTGAGAATTTTTGCGACATATTTTGCCAGTTCATAGGGGGGGGATCCAATGGTATTGACAATTGGTCTAAGGGGAACCCCTTATTTATGAATCTTAAGAAGCCCATAAATCCTCAGAATGACTTCACAGGAGGGATTCAATTTCTTCTTCAATTTATCATCGAGATCTGAGTTCAAGATTGCCTTCTAACTTCTATTAAGACCTTTGGCGAGGGGTTGGACTTCAACTTGCTATAGCTGCTGTAATCAACATGCTCATTCATTTTTCTAATATAATCCACCTTATCTAAAATGAGAGCTGCCCCTCGTTTTTTTGTCTTAAGGACCACAATATCATTGTTGTTGCGAAGGGATTTAAGAGCGCCTATCTCCTCCTTGCTGAGGTTACTTTTAGGTGGTTTAGATTTTCTTAGGATCATGGAGCATTCCTGTCTAAGGGCCTCTTTGTCATCCACTGGAAAACCTCGAATACCCTCCTCAATGCTACACAAAATGCTCTCATTTGGAATACATTTAGGAGCAACAGCAAATCCCAGACCTTTGCTAAGAATCATACGGGAATCATGACCTAATTCCACCAAGGAAAGATTAACAACCTTTTTATTCATGGAATCATCAAGTATGGTTCTCCTATTAATATTTCTCTCTAAACCATCTATGGGTTCTTTATTAGTATTTATTTCATCATATAAGGGCTTCTCATTTTTACTCAAAAAGCCACACGGGCCACGCTTTCCTTTTTCCTTTATTTGCGAATTAATTCTTCCAATTGAATCATCACCCTTTCCTTTCTCCTTTATTTGCGAATTAATGCTCATAATTAATCATCACGGTTTATTTCTTTATTAATATTTCTTTCATCATCTAAGTGCTTCTCATTATCACTCAAAGAGCTACACGGGCCACATTTTCCTTTCTCCTTTATATGCGAATTAATGCTCCTAATTGAATCATCATGGTTTCCTTCCTCCTCTAATTGTGAATTGATGTTTTTTAATGATTTAATTTTATCTAAATAATTAATTAATTAATTATTTTGGTTTAAAAATTTTACCCATCCCCTTTTTACCTATTATATAATAATTTATAAACCCCCTTTTTAGTATTTTATTTTAATTAAAAAATATTTTATTTAAACAATTAATTTATTTTTCACTTATTAACTAACTTCCTAATGGCTAGTTCTTAACAACTAGTCTTAACGACTAGTTATTAACATCTAGTTCTCAACGGCTATTTCTGGGCAATGATGCATTTCCATTCTTTATTCATTGGGATCGATTAGTCTCTCCACCTTGTCGTGAGGATGAACCACATTAGCTGGTTTGAAACGTCGACCTAATCATAATGATGTGATTAATCCGAAAGTTCTTTTATCTACATTATGGATCACAAAATTCTTAGATCTAATATGTTATAATTATTATTTAATTTAGATTATAATTATTATTATATTTTAATTTTAAATAAAATAAAAATATTATGAGTTGGTATATGATATTGCATTAAAAACTATAAATCACTTATCTTCATGTTCAATCTAGAGACGCCTGAATCAATTAGACTTGCAAATCGTAAGAAGAGGCGAAAGCAGACGATGGATGGTTTGGGGGCTGGTTTGAGCCACTCATTTGAACTTGGAAACACCAAATGTCTTACTATGACGTTTTTGTAGATTTTACTAAACTTTGTGAAACATTTTTTCTTGGATATTTTTTTCCCTTTAATTTGTTTTTTATTTTTCTTTTCTATATAATTTAATGGGATGGAAAATTTAAATTGTTTAAAATTTATAATTCAATATTTTTTTTTTTAGCAAATTTGACGGGATTATCGCGCCAAGGCACAATCTACAGCCCAATATGACCCCAATGTGTAATATTGTCACGTCCTAAAAAATTAACAAATTTTTTTTTACTAATGTTGGCCAAAACATTAACTTGAATCTTAAATCATATATAACTTGATTATTTATATTATATATAACTTTTTAACCTTTTCAATAGGGTAATATTAATTATTAAATGATAACTTTTATCTCTACAACCTAGTATGTGGTCTAGATCTCACCTAAAAAGGTAAACATGTTAAAGTAAAGATAATGTTTAAAATTTTACATTTTTGATACAATGTTTGTGATATTTAAAAATAAAATTAATTATTTTTATGTATAAATATAATATAAATTTAAAATGTAAAGAAGTTTAGGTATGGTAAATAAACAAAAATATAAATAAACTAGAGGTATGGTAAATAAATAAAACCTCTTTTTATATTTACTCCATAAACCTATTTATATTTAGAAAAACTAAAAAAAGAGGTTTTATTTAGGTGAAGCCTATTGGCCAAATACCACACGACAAATTATTATTAATACCATGGGCCAAATACCATATTTATAAAATAGGTATGGTAAATAAATAAATAAATATAAAATAGGTATAAAAATGCATGATAAATATATAAAAAAATATAGAATATCATTATAAATCAACATCTAATTATATCCCAAGCCTATGGGCCAAATACCATGGTAAATAAAAGAGGTATGGTAAATAAATAAAATATCTTTTGAAATTTTCTCCATACACCTCTTTATATTTAGGAACACTCCAAAAACAAGTTTTATTTAGGTGAAGCCTATGGGTCAAATTATTCTTAATACCATGACAAAAAAAAAAAAAACCATTATTAGCCTTAATATTAATATTAAAAGATTATTATTATTATTATTATTATTATTATTATTAAATCTAATATTCATATTAATATTATTAAATTTAATAACTTTCGATTAATACACTAGTAAATTTGCTATATTGTAATATACATTAATATGTCATGATATATGTTCACTCTAAATATATATGGGAGGGAAAAAAAAATACATATAATGATAGAGGTGAAGAGATATGGGGTCTGACAAGGGAGAGATGAAGATAAACTCAACGAGAGGGGAGAGGAGGAATGAAGAGAGAGAGAGGGAGACGAGTGAGAGAGGTAGAGAAGGGTAAGAGAGGGAGAAGGAGACATAAATATGGCGGGGCAAGATAGGAGGAGAGATCGAGGGATATAGTGAGAGGACTAGAGAGAGAGAGAGAGAGGACTTGAGAGAGAGGAGGAGAGAGGGAGGGATAGATAGATGGATTTGGAGGGGGATAGAGGTAGGGAATAAGAAAAACATAGAGAGTGAGAAGTGGAGAGGGAGAGGGAGTGAAAAGGGAGATATGGAGAGAGAGTTTGTATATTTGGGGGTGAGATAAAGAGACAAAGAAGCATAGATGGAGAGAATGGGGAAAATAAGGAGAGAGAAGGAGAAAGGGAGGGATATAGTAGCATAGTTTGAGAGAGAGAGAGAAAGAGTGATGGGGGAAGAGAGAGGATTGTAGGGAAAAGAGAGAGGGAGATAGAGAGACGGGGGAAGAGAGAGGGAGTTAGGAGAGGAAGGGAGAGAGAGGAAGGGAGAGAGAGAAGATGAGAGATAGAGGGATATAGGAAGATAGAGGGAGGGATAGAGCGATGGAATTGGAGGGGGAGATGAGGGATGGAAGAATAAATACATAGAGAGTGAGAAGTGGAGAGACAGAGAGGGAGTGACAAGGGAGAAATATAGAGAGTGTGTGTATGTTTGGGGTGAGATAAAGATAAAAATAAGGAGATATGGAGGGAGTGAAAAGGGAGATATGGAGAGAGAGTTTGTATATTTGGGGGTGAGATAAAGATACAAAGAAGCACAGATGGAGAGAATGGGGAAAAGAAGGAGAGAGAAGGAGAAAGGGAGGGATATAGTAACATAGTTTGAGAGAGAGATAAAGAGTGATGGGGGAAGAGAGAGGACTAGAGAGAGAGAGAGAGAGAGTGATGGGGGAAGAGAGAGGATTTTGAGGAAAAGAGAGAGGGAGATAGAGAGAGAGGGGGGAAGAGAGAGGGAGGTAGGAGAGGAAGGGGGAGAGAGGAAGGAAGAGAGAGAGGAGGAGAGATGGAGGGATATATGAGGAGAGAGGGAGGGATAGAGCGATGGAGTTGGAGGGGGAGATGAGGGATGGAAGAATAAATACATAGAGAGTGAGAAGTGGAGAGAGAGAGGGAGTTACAAGGGAGAAATATAGAGAGTGTGTGTATGTTTAGGGGTGAGATAAAGAGAAAAATAAAGAGGTATGAAGGGAATGGGGGGAGAAGGAGAGATGGAGGGATATAGTAATAGAGTTGGAGAGAGAGAGATAAAGGGGAAGGAAGAGAGAGAGGATGTGAGAGACTGGAGAGAGGGAGGGAAAGAGAGATGGAGTTGGAAGGGGGGGGCGCGGAGAAGATGATTTCTTGAAATAGATGCATTGGTTTCAGTGTGGATGGTGATATATAATCCTATTTGATTTTTTGCACTATATGCATTGGTTTTAGTGTAGATGTTGAGAAAGAGAGAGAGAGAGAGGAAAATTTAGAGGAAGGTAGGAGAGAAATGGAGAGAGAGGAAGGGCAAGAGAGAGGACTTGAGAGAAAGGAAGAGAGTGATGGGGGAAGAGAGAAAATTGGAGGGCAAAGAGAGAGAGAGAGATGGAGAGAGAGGGAGAGGGAGGAGGAGAGAGTGAGGGAGATAGAAGGAGATAGGGAGGAATAGAGAGATGGATTTGGAGGAGGAGAGAGGGACGGAAGAAGAAATACATAGAGAGTGAGAAGTGGAGAGAGAGAGATGGAGTGACAAGGGAGAGATGAAGATAGAGTGTGTATGTTTTGGGGTGAGATAAAGAGATAAAGGAGATATGGAGAGAAGGGAGGAGAGAAGGAGAGAGGGAGGGATATAGTAATCGAGTTGGAGGGTGAAGAGAGAGAGAGATAGAGAGGTGGGAGAGAAATGGAGAGAGAGGAAGGAAGAGGGAGGATGTGAGAGAGTGGAGAGATGGAGGGAAATAGAAATGTGGTTGGAGGGAGGACAGAGGAAAGAAGTTTTCTTGCACTGGAGACATTGATTTCTGTGTAGATGGTGATTTCTAATACTATTTGATTTCTTGCACTAGATGCATTGATTTTAGTGTAGATATTTATTTCTAATTATATTTAATTGCTTGCACTAGATGCATTGATTTCAATGTAGATGATTTCTAATCCTATATGATTTCTTGCACTAAATGCATTGATTTCAGTGTAGATGGTGATTTCTTATCCTATTTGATTTCTTTCACTAGATGCATTGATTTCAGTATAGATGTTGATTTCTAATTATATTTGACTGCTTGCACTAAATGCATTGATTTGAGTGTAGATGTTGGTTTCTAGTCTTATTTTCTTACTTGCACTAGATGCATTGATTTTAGTGTAGATGTTGATTTCTAATGCTATATGATTACCTGAATTAGATGCATTGATTTTAGTGTAGATGTTGTTTTCTAATCTTATTTGATTGTTTGCATTAAATGCATTTATTTTAGTGTAGACGTTGATTTTTGATTTGATGTAATTGGATATATGATGGTACATTTTAAAGCTATTGGATTAACATTGTGCATTGAATTCAGTGTAAGCATACAAAATTATTGACAATTTACATTCATTTTTGTGTTATAATAACTCAAAATATTAATATTCGAGAGCAAGAGAGACAATGTATGATGTTTAGTGCAATAGTTCGAGCTAAATATTTAAATGGTTTATGATTTCAACTATCTTTTTCATATAATCGATATGAAAAGATGACAAAAATAACAAGGGTGACAATAAGAATAGTAGAAGGAAATAATTTCAGATTGATCACAATGAATACTATTTGTAATTGATTGCATTCTTATTATTTACATTTTCTATCATTCAACACTATTGAAATTAAAATTGTCCAATAGCTAGATTAGACTAAACTGATACAAAGTTCAAATTGTGTTAGACTCTAATGTTCTATAAGTTAAAATAAATTATATAAATATAACCTAAAGTTGATATTTATACCTAAAGGCAGCAAGTGCATGCCACGCTACGACATCACTTATGCATATCAGCTTCAACTACAACAGTTTAAAATAATTAATAGCAATTATACTCCTAATAACCATCATCGCACAAATCACCCTTCAGACAAATTATGTGGGCGATTTGAATCGGCAGACTGGACATGAATTGCGATAACCCAACCATGTTGAAATGCATTGGTGATGGTAGACGTGGCCGCACTGGAGTTGAGATGCCTCCTCTCCCAACTTAAAATCGTCGAGGCAAATTGGACAGGAAGAGTTGATACTATTATTTATATGGTCCTCCGAAATGGTTACTGAAGCCAATGGTTCCCAAATGGTTACTGGAGCCAATGGATTTGGGGGGCGTCCGTTATCCATCTCAAGTCGACGAGTAGTTTCATCGAAGCCTTCACCAAGAGAGCGTATCCTCCGATTATCAAACCTCCGATTATCAAACTCATTAGACAATCGTATCGTTTCTCGAAGAACAGCCGATAGCCCTTCCTGTAACGCCTCGTGACGACGTGACAATCGTATCGTTTCTCGAAGAACAGCCGATAGCCTTTCCTGTAACGCCTCGTGACGACGTAATATTTCTTCTCTAGATTCTCCTGGAGAATGAGTAGCTTGAAATTCTGCAATCTGATCACCATTTTCAATCTCAATAAATTCTTCTTCTTCCATGTGATTATCAAAAGCATCATGCTCGTCTGGAGCCTCCTGCCCCTTGCCTTTCCATGTCGATACCCCAAATGTTATAGAAAATCTGACTAGATTGGCGATGCACACGTGATTAACCTGAGATCTTTCAGCGACGATCAGTAAGTACAAACGCAAACCCAAAGATGACTCCACCTCTGCAGTCTGCACAAACGCAAACCATGAACACAGATGTCTTTAGCTTTATAGATATTTAATAGTCTTTTTGAAATAGATATAGTTGTCATAATTATTTTAAATTTTTTTTTTTTAATAAGAGTTTTTAATAAAAATTGTGGTTTAATCATTGGAAAATCATTTTCTTTAACATTGAATGATTAAATTAATATAGAATATCTAAAGAATTTATTAAAATACATTTTAAGCAGTGATTAGCTTACCATGATTATATTTCTAAATCTTTCATTCCTTACAACCTAAAAATCATCCATGAGTGTGTAGCTTTGTACTAGATAATTTAGAATCTACCACAATATGAAGTGGCCCATGAAAATTGTTGTTAGCAATGATTAGCTTACCGGGATTATATTTATAAATCTTTCATTCCTTACAACCTAAAAACCATCCATGACTATGTTACTTTCTACTAGAATAACTAATTAGATATCTACCACAATATGAAGTGGCCCATGAAAATTGTTATTATCATCAACTTTGAGTTTAGAACTCCACAAGTCAACTTCAAATAGGGTAGTTCTAAATTGAGAGGGATATACTATTTATTTACAAAATGTACTTATATGGAGGTTAAGGTTCATTTGGTTTTTGTGAGAAGATCTAAAAAAATCCTTCACACTTAGATGAATTACATTCCAGTATGTAAATTAACTAATTTTTTATTTTATTAAAAATAATTTAGACTATAGTTAAAAAATGTCATTCAATATTCAATAAAACATTTGTGTTAATATATTATCTATGGATTTATCTATGCCTATTAAGCCATAACCCACTCAAAGGAGCCATGCTTATGGATATCATGTTCAATGTTTTATTGTTATGATAATTTAATTACATTGCCACCATTATATGTTTCATTTGTTATTCTCCTTTGGAATGATTCTACTTTCAATTAATTTTCCCATTTTGTTATTTTAATATTTTATTTTCTTGTTTTAAAATTATATTTTTAATATAATCTTTTCATTTAATAGTCTGCTAGTGTAATGAATATTTATGTTGGTTCTTAGCATTAGTAAGAACTACTATATTACAAATTATTATTCTTTTATTTAATATTTTTTAGTGAGGGTATATCTTGTATTATTGGTAGAGAGTTGTTTTGAAAAGATGTGATAATACTTAAATATTGAGAAAATAATACCTTTAAGTACAAGAAATAATACCATGGTGACTATGTCTCTTAATTCTCCCATGTTTCAAACACTAATTTCATTGACCATAGTTTCTAAGGGCATATTCATTCCTTTTTCTCTAAAGGAAAAATGCAAATGTTGTGGTGATGCATTGTTCAAAGTCATTGATTTTACATTTCTTTATAAGGAAATGTTTTTTTTCAACCCTATAGTATTCATTTTTCCTCCTTTATATTATAAATATAATCATTTCCATATCTTTGTTATAGCCTCGTCAAGGAAATAATGTTAAAGTTCTAATAAATATTGAAACTTGTAAGATTAATTAGCCATCTTATTAGTTGCATTGTCATTCTTATCATTATTTATTGAGTCATTAGTATTATTTTTTAGCTATCACTAAACACCTATATTGCTCCTATAAATTAGATTAATGTATACCTCATTTTCTAAAGCAATGAAGTTTTTTTTCCTTCATTCTTCATCTTATGATCTCTTAGTAGAAATATTTTTTTAGCTTTGGAATCTTATCCTCGAGTATTTTGATACTCGGTATGAGAGCTCCACTGTGAGTTCCCATTTTTTTAGATGTATATTAAATAATTTAAGATCCATTTCTGGATCTAGATATGTTTGGGGTTTGTTAATTTCTAATGAAGTACGGTAAATGAGGATAGTTCATTTTCTAATATCACATTTTACCACACCTTTTCTAGCCACTCAATTACAGTGAAATTCCAAAATTGTCACCTATTCGTAATTGTGGTGTTCCGAGCTGGTGGTGGAAGTGTTGTAACTGGTGCTGGAAGTGTTGTAAATGTCCAGACCTAAAACTAAAAGTTTATATTGAGTATTGAAGCAGTTCATTTGCAATGCATGCGATTCATTCATGAATCAACCATAATTTATTTTTCCTTTTTTTTTTAAGTTTTTCAATTTAAAATTTTCATTATTTTCTTCTTTCTTATGTTTGCCTATATAAGATTTTCAGGAAAGGGAGAAATTTTGGTTTATAATTTTCCAAAGAATTTTTTCGGTCCACATAAAATAGGAGAAGGCATAACAAAACAAAAAGTGTATTAAAAAAAATATGAAAAGCGTCTCAGACAAAAAGGAAAATTGACAATGTTTTCCTTTTTTTTAGCATTTAAATTTTCCCTGGTTTGATAATAAGAATTATAGTTAAAAAATTATTTACCACTCAAGTTATTTTCGTGGATTAAAACAATAAGTGAGCACATTTTTTTTTTTTGTAATCTTAGTAGTTCCTTACCATTTTCTATTAATATAAAAAGCGAGCATAATAGATACAAAAATTAGACCTCAACCTACACAAAAATTAGACCTCAACCTACCAGAAGAAAACCAGGTCTGTTGGGCATCTAAGTGCATTGTACGCCATCCAAAACATGAACTTCCTTAATATTATAAATTGATTCTTAAGATAACTGATATCAAAGTTTGCTAATATTAACATTTACAAAAAAGATAAGTAAAATTTAATGTAAACATAAGTAAAGCTATCCGCTAAAAAACTAGAAATATCAGCTCTAGTCATCATGTGACTCCACGAGGGCCGGATCTTTGACACTGGAACCTGGTATTTCAACATGTTGGATGGATTTTATATATTTCTCCATTTTTCCAAGACGAGCATACTGATGCAATTGACGTAGGTTGATTTCCTGAATTTTTCTATTAATCTCTGTCAAGGTGGAGACTAAATTTGGCTCCCATGTTTCCTGAATTGACATTATGGCTTTTACAAATAGGCATTTTACCAACCAATATGTTCTGATTGAGTGCTGAAACAATGAGATTCTCCCACGAGTATGCCCCGGATCATCAATCATATGCTGCAATTATTCTGCTGTCAGTTCATCCTCTTCTTCCATTTTATTTGTGGCTTCAGTTTCCCATCCAAAAATACGAGATTTTAAAGAACATGGTGTGTATTTTGCAAAGGTCTGAGTTAAGGGCTCCATGAACTCTTTTCTAGATTTCCTACCTCTCTTGGTTGGCGGGGATGAAATAGATTCTTTTCCTTTGTCCACTTTGGGCTTTCTTCCTCTTGTTTTCTTGACCATATTGACTAGAAAGAAAATGAACACTCCTAGAGCAACAATACGATAGAAAATTACAAGACAGTTAATTTTCAGGTAATTGAAATTACAGTAGTTGGGTGAATCAATAGATGGATAGGAGTTGTAGGCACCTTGCCCCTTCAACAATGTAAAAAAAATCTAGCCTTGCCCCTTAGCCTTCCTACCTACGACACCAACTACCCCAACCCATAGAAAAGGCATAAAATCGAAACAAAGTAACCAATGCCCATAGCAAAACAAAAAAATTCCAACCCTACCCAGAACCGAAATTCTGCAAACCCACCATATTGTTAAACCACATAAGTCAAAACCACTGACTGACCTATTCAACAACAGATGAAAATACTCAGAACCCTCACCTGAGATCACAAATCTACCCTCCCAGACGCTATCCTACCAAACATTCACATCATTGACCTGCATGCAGACCATTTCCCAGGCAGACCCACATACATTTTTTGTCTTACCTTCTAATTTTTGTCTTAATACTACCACTGGCTTTACTAAACCTGCCAACCCTACAGAATTCACAAATCTTGGCATAACCATTATACAAAAAATCTAAAAACAATAAAAAAATTTCCTACATGCTGCGAAATTCCAATACAACCTTCATTTTCACAGCAAGGAGGATTTCGAATGCATATCAAGCCATCCACGCATTCCAGCAGCTTCGTCGATGATGGCTTCCAGAGGAGGAGCCGACTTCTCCACAGCAGAACAAAATTATGAGAAAGGTTACAATGTTGTTGTTCTTAACTTGTCTCGAGACATTCCTTTAGCCCTTATCCCAATGAAATTCTAACATCCTCGCTAACTTTTCCAGCTGCTTGACATACGAATTAATTACCATAATTATGTTCTTGCTTGGGAAGTGTCCTCTCCATAACCCCATCGGCCATTATCTGCCACTCTTTGCATGCGATGGCCACGTTGTTGTCCGACCTCTCCATGTGGTGTTCCCTTTTCGCCACTGTCTCCTCTCGGCCCACTCCTTGCCGCTAGCCACTCTGATCGAGGGTTTTCTTGTTTCCGACGTATATTGTTACCATCATGTTGCACTATATGCCAGAGCTCCCTCACGTATGGTTCCAACCCCCACCTCCATGATTGATCTAGGAGAATGCCTCTATTGAGGAGCATCTTTCTCAATTCAGGTCACAAATATAGCCACTTCCATATCCTTGTTATAGACTTTCTCAAGGAAATAATGTAAGAGTTCTAATCAATATTGAAACTTATAATCTTACTTAGCGATATTATGAGTTGCATTGTAATTTTTATCCTTATCTATTGAGTCATCACTATTATCTTCTAAATAGCACTAAAAGGCTATATTGTTCCTATAAATCAGGTTCATGTATAGCTCATTTTGGGAAGCAATGAAGTTTGTTTTCCCTTCTTTCTTCATCTTGTGATCTCTTGGTAGAATGATTTTTTAGCTTTGTAGTCTTATCCTTGGGTATTTTGACACTCTTTCATGGTATCAAAGCTTAATTCAAAGATTTTTAAATATTTTAATATATTTTTTTGATCTACCTTCTGGTTTTTCTAGTTCTATTTTAAATATTTTAATAACTTTTTTTGGATCTAGATCTATTTGGGGTTTTGTTAATTTCCAAGGTAGTGTGTAAGTGAGGCTATTTCATTTTCTAATATCACATTTTCACAAAAATTTTCTAGCCACTAGATTAAAGTGATATTCCATTTTTGTTCGTAATTGTGGTGTTTCAAGTTGGTTGTGCAAGTGTTGTAATTGTCGAGAGTTAAAACTCGATTAAAGTGAAATTTCATTTTTATTCGTGATTGTGGTGTTTGGATTTGGTGATGGAAGTGTTGTAATTTTCCAAAGCTAAAATGACAAAGATATATTGGAGATTGGAGCAGTGCATTTAGAGTTCATGCAGATTTGTTCAAGAGTGAGCTATAAATTATTTTCAATTTTTTTTTTTTGAATGTTTCCCACATAAATTTTTAAAAAGGGAGAAAGTATGTTTATAATTTTCCCACATTGTATGTTTTTAATGGAAAAATACATTTTTTTGAGAATGCATAATAAAAAATGATTTTTTTTGAGAAGGCATAATAAAAAACGAATGTGCGACAAATATTATTCGTGATTGTGGTGTTTGGAGTTGGTGGTGGAAGTGTTGTAATTTTCCAAAGCTAAAACAACAAAGATATATTGGAGATTGGAGCAGTGCATTTAGAGTGCATGCATATTTGTTCAAGAGTGAGCCATAAATGATTTTCTTTTTTCTTGTGTTTCCTACATAAAATTTTCGAAAGGGAGAAAGTATGTGTATAATTTGTTAACATTTTTTTTAAAATACAGAAATGCATTTTTTTTGGTCCACATAAAAAAGGAGAATATATAATAAAAAGCAATGTGTATTTGAAAAAAGGTGGAGAAAAACACCTTCAACAAAAAGGAAAATTGGCAATGTTTTCTTTTTGTTTCAAACTTTAATTTTCCCTCTTTCAATAAGAAAAATTATAGTTAAAAAATTATTTAAGGCTGAAGTTTTTTTCCCATATTAAAACAAGAAGTCAGAATTTTTTTTTTGGGTTAAAACCAAAATTGGGAAAAAATTATCACCTAGGGTAAAAGGGAGAATGTGGGAAAATAGTATTGGTATTTTTGTAGTAAAAATTCCTGGAAAGTTTTTCACTTAGTAAAAATCAAGTTGGGTAAGTCTTTTTTAGGCATTATATTCTAGTAAAATTGGGGTTTTGAAATTATGGTAGAGTTAAGGATAATAGAGTTACGTACTTTGAAAAATTATCATACTTGGAAAAGAAAAATGCAAGAATTGCTGCAATATAAGTAGTTGTCACAAACATTAAGTTTAAATTGTCAAATTTCCACAAGGAAATATAACTTCATTATTCATCAATTATGATATTACACATATACAAGAAGTCTTGTCTCAATATAGAAAACTATATTGGACACATAATCTGTTGGTTGAGAGAATATCTCAACCACACACCAAACTAGGAAGAAACTCTTTAAATATTAGGAACATACTCCTTTACATAACAAGAATCATAACTGAGACAAGTAGGAATTACATTTTCCAACACACCCCCTTAATGACTAGTTGTCTCGATATCCATCTGCAAATTCTACATCTGGACCATTCTCGTATTTATTCCTTGTACCTTGTTCATGCAATTGTCGATGTCAATATAAAGGAACAACCGTGTACCGAAATGCATCGGTCCCCAACCACTGCAACCGCGATTCTTCTAGGAATTCATTCAAATACATGGCTCATCCAACCTCTCTATGAACACCCCCTAGATATAAAATTTCACCTCATAGAGTCTATAACCAATACGCCCCACCCAAGTGTATCAATCCTGCATGAAAGAATCTTCTACGGTGTTAACACTCTCTAACAGAGGGAACACATAACAAATGGGTATGTATGCCTCTCTAAGTCTTACAACATGTAAATAAAAACATTTCAAGGACCACAAATAACAATTACAAACAATAAATGACATGTAGATTTGCTCTAATTACAATATTGACTCATAATTTACCATAGTCACGAGTCTATTATAAAAACATCAAAAAACTTTGACCACACCATTCATATGATGGAACACACCACTACTTTGGCTTTGTACATCTTAGTATTTGGAATCTTCAGTTTTGACTTTGGTATGATAGTATTGTTCTCCATGGTTTACATGTCATGAGTTAGAGTTGTGAATTCTAAAAAAAATGACTTCAAACTGAGGTCGTAAATCTCAATATGTATACAAATTTCTGAGACTTATTCACCTTTACCCATACCAAAAAAAAACAATACCAAATGAGAATATAAGAAAAAGTGATAACCATGACAGTAATGCAATATCCATGAAGAAAAACTGGCCTACAAGCGTTCAACATAGGGCCACACCATTCACTATTGTGGATATAGCACCCCAAAATTTATTTCACCAAAAAACATCCTACACTGCTACTGTGGAGAGATCCAAGATAATACACTGTGGTGAGCCTGGTATTGCACCAAGAATGCTGCAACTCCCATAGGAAGCCCTAATTTAATTTATCAACATAGGGTTCGTACAAACTTGGAGGTCACAGTGCTATATACACAACAGATGCATTCTACTCATGTCATCCTCTTCTGAGCTTTATGAAAGGATGCTACTTCTAGGGTTTCTGGATGAAGTCCATGCCACTTATAAATTTAGGCCTCAGTCTACAAATGATTCAAAGCAATGGCGCTATCAGCAAGTACTGAAATACACTACAAGAAGCAAGTACATCAAACTACTCTACAATAAAATAAATCCACACATTAAGCTATGATAAGAAATGAAAGCAAACTAGTCATCTTGCATGAAGTAAATTACTGAATTGAAATTGCACAAAGTAAAATAACCTAATCACACTTTGCTGGGCCAAATGGCTAAACACACTCTACTCACTCTATGTTCTGTCTATCATGCTTTTAATCATGTAAATAATCATGACCTAACTATGCATGTAAATGTGTTTTTTTGCAACTAGAAGAATAAAGCGCTAAGGTGGCTTATGGAAGGCTTGAACACATGGGTGCAAGGTTGAACGTGTTTCGGTGGTTTTGGTAGGTATAAAGGATGTGGTTGGTAGTTTCTGGGCTTAAGGAGGGGCTCATTGGTGCTTCTTCAAGTACTACTACATGTTTCTTGTAGTGCTATAGGAAAGTCCTGAATTTCTACACGAAACAGTCTGAGGGAAATTTGAGGCCAAAAATGGGTGTCAAAAGGGTACGTAAGGTGTAACGAAGGTGGCTTTAGATGAGTGGAAGGTGGCCCACCCATTGGCCAAGTTCAGAACCTCTTGGGAGGCTTTTATTGCACCCCTGGGTTGTGCTGATGGTGTAGGGATGAAATTTTTGAAAACAGGGCTGATGGAGATTTTGGTGAAGAGAGGGATGATAAAGGGTGCGAGATGAAGCTAAAGGTGGTGGTGAAGTTGTCCTTGGATTTATTACATGAACCTACAATAAAAAATTCATGATAAAGACAATGGAAAATATGAATTGAATTTGAAAATAAAATCACTAGTACATTTCGAGGAAATTCCGACACTTTTGACCAAATGTCGGAAATTTCCCCAATTTTTTTCAATCCCGCCTGAAACTGTCGCTATACCGATGTTTAGAGAAAAGTGTCGCAATACCGACACTTATAAAAAGTGTCGCAATTGCGACGTTTGGAGGAAGACGTCGCAATTGCGACACTATGCCCCAAAGCGTCACTGTTGCGGTGACTGCCTCCAAACATCGCAAGTGCGGCACAATGTCTAAGTGTCGCAATTGCGATGTTTGGAGGCATATGTCACAATAGCGACGCTTTGGCCATCTTCAGTGTAATGAAAATTATATTCCTTTACAAAATCCGTGTCACTTATGGTTTATTTTTTATTTTCTTTTGCCTGAACTAAGTCTTATTTCCATGTGGATTGTGTAATTTCACTTTTATTGCATATTATAGAATGTGTTTGTTTATAAGATTATATGATACATGTGAGATAAAGGTTTATTATTTATCATATGTAAATAAATTTTATCAATATTGTACATTTACACTTTTAGGAGGTGATGTTATAAGTAAATTCATAAATATCTCTTTTTAATCCTCATTTTACTCCATGAATATGTTTGGAAATGAAATTTCAATAGATTAATTTTCTCCTAACCTATGTATCATCAATATCGTACATTTACATTCTTAATTATGAGGTGATGTTATAGGTAAATCCATGAATATCTCCTTTTAATATTCATTTTACTCCATGAATATGTTTGGAAATGAAATTTCAATAGATTAATTTTCTTGCTATTATATGTTTTACGAAGATATGGTAAGGAATTCTCTCTCGTTCTTCTTAGAAATAATTATATATAATTTTTTTTTTTTCAAAATAGATTAAAAAAATTATATGAGAAAAATTATTAATTCATCAATATGTGTGTGTGTGTGTTGTGATGAATAATTTCATAGTTCAACTTAATGGTTCATTATATAATCATGTGACCATCACCAATGATATATCTTAAAAAGAAACTGAAAAGCCATGTGTAAAAAATCGATGTATGCTCTAGAGAGTGGTTCTCATATCACTATGTAAATTGTTGTATGCTAATTCAACAAAATTATAAGATAAAATGTAATACACATCATATATGCACCATAACAATTGCCATACAACTAATTTGTTTTAGGATACATGTGGCATTCTATGGGTAAATTCCATATGATGTGTATATCAATATATTAAGTGTTGGTAAGTTGTGAGTATCTAAGAAATGATAAGGAATATCCATACATCATGATCTTGTAATGTGATTATAATTTGTGTCTATAATTTCCATAAAATGTATAAATGATTTGTTTAAAAAAATCATCACAATCAACCCTAAACAATGCTCATGATGTGGAATGTCATTGGCGAAACCAAAATGATGGTCACATGTCCCATTTCTATGGTAATGGTGATCATATATATGTTGTAGCGACACTTGATGAGTAATTAAATCAATCTCAGAGTGTGACTCATTGTGCCATATTTTTTTAAGGGATGATTTGTTTTCTTAGTTTTTACTATTTTGTTAACATATTTTATTCATTTGGAAAGATAATTAATGATTCTTTAATTAAATAGGACCTAATGAGAGATCATCTTCACATCTTCACTGAAATATATTTGGTAATTGTAGTCACTAAATGAACCGCACATGCATGCTACTTAAGAAAAATTGAAATATAAACTATAATACACATCTTATATCTACCATAACAATTGTCATACAACTTATTTACTTCTAGATACATATGAAATACTTCAGGTAAATGCCATATTATGTGTATAACAATATAGTAGGTGTTGGTAATTTATGAGGATCTAAGAAATGATAGGGTATCCACACATTAGTGCCCTGGTGAATTTTTTGCATAATTTTCTATTTGTTGTAATTTTGTTGCCTGGATTTGTTATAGATTTCAAATAATACAATTATCTACCAATTGTTATTTATAAATAAGAAGTACAATAAGTAGTCACCTAAAAGTGAGCCATGTGAAAATATTGGTAACATGAGTAACCTGGTAAGCTGTAAATGAAAAGTGAATAACCTCCACTCACCAACAAGTGGCAGGCAGGGTTGGAATTTGGATTTCTCTTTACCCATCACACAATTTTTTTTGACATTTTGGTCATTATTTTTCTAGTCAATAAACATTACGTTTAAAATTTTTCACTTCATTAATGACGTTCTCGTAATAAATTAACCCTTCACCAATAAAAGTTTGATTAAAAAAATTGAACGCTCTTCCATTTTCTTTGGATTTTGGAGTGTGATATATTTCTTTCATGGACTTTTAGTACCTAAAGTTTCAAGAGAAATAATTGATTCTTTTCAAACTAATATTTCCTCAATATATGCTATGATCTACTAAAAATTACTTGAAAAATAAAGTAACCTTCCAATATAAAGAAAAAAACATGAACGAGCTTTCCCTAAATTGCAATAAATTTATGTTTATTATTAATATTGCATAATCTGTCTTATAAAAATTGCATAATCGGACTAAGAATAGATCCTCAGTGAATTTTTTATTGTTTTTGTGATTAAAATAATGAGCCAAAGAACGCTAAGGCACTCAGAGAAATCAATCTATGTATTATTTCTCACAAAATCATGTTGAGTATTGGAGACTAAGCGCTAGATTTTTTTTGTCTTCAATCTCTCTATTAATTATTTCTATGTAGTTATAAGAATAACAATCCAAAGAAATCTCAGGCTTCCAGAGAAATTAGTCTCTGTATGCATAAATTAATGATTACTGTTGACTAAATGTTATACCATTTGAAATTGTTGAGCGAAATTAATCAGGCCATGATGTACCATTTGTTAGTATCTATTTTCTCATGTATGAAAGTTGTTAATGATTAATAATAATTAAATTAAATTCTTAAAAGACAAAATAAAAGCCTAATAATCACAAACTATTATGATAATTTAAAAATATAGAACTTAGGCTAAACATAGTTACAAGGATACCAAGAAAAGAAGAGGGCATGTGCATGATAACCTCTTTCTTGACAACCTATGAATGCCATTCTCAATGAAGACTCAACACTCAACTGGATTGGATTGTGTATCAAAATAGTAGGAATGAATCAAAGTTCAATGAATGAATAACTTGATCGAGAAAATTTATAGGGAAAGGTAACTTGACTATCAATCTACTAAACCTCACTTCCATGATTAAAAAAACACCCCCACCTTCTCAGTGGTCCCATCATGGTCCACCCATTGAAAAACAACCAACAAATATTATTTTTTATATATTTTTGCATGGCCATTGGACAATGACTTACTATGGTTTTCCTACTAAATTCCAATGGATGATTATTCAAAAATATTGAGAATTAGTTTAGTCTCAAGGCATAGCCAAGAGTCTTACTGGATAATTATAGATTACCTCTCCATTGGATGATTGTACATTTTTCATATACTTTTTCACGTGAGTTTTAGTTGATGCTAGATCTTTGCCTTCTATTTCTTTAGTGAAGCTAAGAGTTAACTTTGATCTTACATTAATAACTATACTTGCATGAATATCCATGCTTTTATACTTCCCCACCGTGGTCAATGTTGATGTATGGCCTTGGCCCATTGATCTTACAATTAACTCACTATTCATATTCAATTTTCTCCAGTTCAGCCCAATAAAATAAGGAAAAAAGAAAATGAAGTCTTGATTTTTCTTTCCAGTGCTCCTACATAATACAAATACTCTTAAAAACCAATTAATATATAAATTTTCATCATTCATGCTAAAATTAGTTTCAATTTTTTTAATGAATTTGCTTACAATTAATAGATTACATTACTCACAGAATAAGAGATAATTTATAACTATGATTTCACAATAATAAATTACCCTAGCAGTTCAAACTTCGAACATATCTTATGAAATTAAAATATGGGAGGTTAATGAGCCAATATAGTTTCCTCGGAGCCAATCTTGAGCTTGGCCTAAGTCTGAATGCCTTGAGAGTGTGAGTGTAAGGAACTAGACGCCTAAAGCTTTTATTTTGTGCTTGTGTAATTCACTGTTTGACCATCAAGCCAAGCCACCAGCTATATTAACACTACTTCATGTTGGGGCAGATTGGCATTCTAATTTTTTAGTGCTATAGCCGTACTTTTTCACTTCTTCACTAATCACAACCTTGGAATTTTGCAAGGCAATGGGCTTTATTATTTCTTTGGTGTTTTATGTAAAATAAAGGAATTGTGAACTTTCTGTAATAGGAAGGGGAAAACTAAATTGATTCTAATTTTAAAATATCAATAATGATAAGTGGTAATTCCTTTATTAAATTTTTAATTTTTAGTGAGCCAAAAAAGTAACTTTCCTTACCTTTTGAGTACAGCCTTGCAATTGCGAAGAGGACTAGTGTTGTAAAATTATTGGTAAGTGGAAATTAAAGGGCATAAGAACGTTTTTGAAAAAAATTCAAACGTCAAAATTAAGTCTTCTATCCTTCCTAGCACCTCACGGAAAACAAGAATTCACAAATTCTAGTCGTCAAATACGTGAAAAATACCTTATGACGGGAAAAATGGAGGATTGGTCCTATGCTGATACATGAGTTAGGGTTTCATGTGGCAGCAAGAAACCTTGTATAGTTTTTCAAGGATAGGAAAGGATAATATTGTCAGTTAATCATCACATGAAACTTCATCACCATTTGAAAATTGTGTCCTAATTTGAAACAATAAGACTACCCAACTATTTCATTATTTAATTTAGATTGTGTAATACAAAAAAATATTCTAGATAACTTAAATAATGTAAGCACTTTTGCAAAAATTTAGTGGGGAGAACCTTCAATTACATTTATTTTGAAGATCCACTTGCATTTTAAGCCATTTTAATTAGTCTTTCATGGCTATTCTAGTAAAAATTTCAACCTCTTGTAGAAATTTGTTTGTCACTTGTATTAGAAATGCGAAAATCAAATGTATATAAAAATGATTTGAAATGCAAAAATAAAATGCGCGCTACATAAAAATTATTTTATTAAAAAATTCATTAACGTCTGATATCACGCGCACATTCACCCTCTTCTCTTCCAGAACAACATTCATCCTCAGCATTCGCCCTCAGCTCTTGCAGAATAGCATTCACCCTCAGCATTCGCCCTTAGCTCTTGCAGAACAACATTCGCCCTCAGCTCTTGCAGAACAGCATTCACCCTCAGCATTCACCTTTAGCTCTTGCAGAACAGCATTCGCCCTCAGCATTCGCCCTGAGCTCTTGCAGAACAACATTCGCCCTCATCATTTTCCCTCAGCTCTTGCAGAACAACATTCGCTCTCATCATTTGCACTCAGCTCTTGCAGAACAACATTCGCCCTGCATTCTGCTTAGGCTATTTGCAGTCTCCAGCTGTTTAGCTGAGTTTTAGTGTTGTTTAGCATGAGGGATTCCTGTTTACACTAGTACATTTGGGGGAAATTATGACACTTGGTTCCGACGCTTTTGACCAAATGTCGAAAATTTCCCCAACTTTTTTGAATCCCGCCCGAAATTGTCGCTATACCGACGTTTAGAGAAAAGTGTCGCAATACCGACACTTAGACAAAGTGTCGCAATTGCGACGTTTGGAGGAAGACGTCGCAATTGCGACACTATGCCCCAAAGCATCGTTATTGCGACGACTGCCTCCAAACGTCGCAAGTGTGACACAATGTCTAAGTGTCGCAATTGCAATGTTTGGAGGCATCCGTCGCAATAGCGACACTTTGTCCCCTGTCGGCATAACGACACTTATATGCGCAATACATAAAAATATGACACTTATATGCGTGCTACATAAAAATATGACACTTATATGCGCACTACCTAAAAATACGACACTTATATGCACGTTACATAAAAATGATTTTATTAAAAAATACATTAACGGCTGATATCACGCGCGCATTCACCCTCAGCTCTTGTAGAATAGCATTCGCCCTCAACATTCACCCTCAAATGGATGATATCACATGCGCATTCACCCTCAGATCTTGCAGAATAGCATTCGCCCTTAGCATTCACCATAAGCTCTTGCAAAACAACATTCGCCCTCACGGTGCACGGAGGAATCCTAATCCTATTCGGCACCATCCTTTCTCCCTCCATGTGCGCATTCATTCTAAATCCTAATGTTGTAAATCCTAATCCTATTCACACACATACTAAAACTAAAAACACAAAAGAAGCTATATAGAGAGTTCCAAACAGTAATAATGCAAACGATGGCTCGATGGCCTCTTCTTATTGAATGCTTGGAATAAAAGAAAATCTTACCCACTTGCCAAAGGGCCCTTAGGCAATGGCTCTAGGTCTTGATGCAAGGATGTTTGTCTTTAAATTTCTGCCTTCTGACGTAGTCTAACTCTCTCTGTGTGCTGTGGTGGACTAAGATGTTTGGTGGCCAACCATCGAGTCCTCTTTAGCTCCAACTCCTTGGATCACACAAAATGCTGGTGTTTCTTGGGCAACTTTGGCCAGCATAACCTTGTGATCACCATTTTTTCATCTCTTGGTGGGTTTATATATGTGAGCTTCAAATCCTCCTTCCCTCCCTTGGTACATGATGGATGGTGAACCAAGGGAGAGGTGTGATTCCATTGTGTGCTCAAATATTATTTTGTGTGCTCACATAATGTCTAAGGAGGCGATGGTGGCTGTCCTTAGGCGGCTTTCACATAAGGAGTAATTGTCCTTTGCTTGTAGTGGTCCCGAAAAGTGACTTTTTTCCATTTCCAGGAATGCACGCTTTTCGGGCAAAAGGGCGCGCAGAAGGCTCTCTTTTCGAAGTAAAAAGCGCACATTTGAGCATTTATGACTAGTTCAAATTTGATTTTCTCAAAACCTTAGAGATTTTAAATACTTCTTGATTCCATAATGTATTCCTTCCCTGTAAATCCTTGGGCTCAAAATTAATTGATGTCATCTTCTGTTGTAAGATTTTCCGGTGTTAACAAACCATACAAACAAATGTCCCTAAAAAAAGCTAAGAAGGATAATAAATTATCATCAAAGCACTATGGTCCTTACAAGGTGTTGCAAAACATTAGTACTATGGCATACAAATTGTATCTCCATGCTTCTTTGCAACTGAAACCATTTTTCCATGTTTCATGCTTAAAGAAGGTTATAGGTGACAAACTTCCAGTTCAAACAATATTTCTAGAACTTGATGAGGAAGGAAAAATCATATTGGAACCTAAAGAAATCATGGAAACAAGAACTCAACAACTACGAAATCAATCAATTTTAGCATATATCATCAAGTAGAAGAACTTACCCAATGAACATTCTACATGGGAGGATGAGAGTTTTATACAGAAGCATCCAGAGCTACTCAAGCGTTGAGGAAAACACTTTTTGTAGTAGAGGGGAATGTTAGGTCCCTATATTAGTAGTGTAGTCCCTTATTATGGTTAGTGTTATTATGGTACCCCTATGACCCCCATATTTTTATTATTGTGCCCTTACATTATTATTGTTAGGTTGGCTAGGATTATATTGTGATCCCATGGACTCCTATATATAGAAGGAGTTTTTTTCATTTGTATCATCCAAGAATTGTTCATTTATGTAATGTAAAGGGGGTTTCCCCCTTGAAGTGGCTTATTTATAAGGCATTTATCTCTCTTTCTTCTATTTTTGGAGCTAGTTTCATAACACACAGTGCACCGACTAAGTATCTTTACTTGTTTATACATGTTCGTAGACTATATTTCATACATGCAGTTCTTCTGTTTTTTTTGTGTAATAACTACTCGTGTATTCTTTTAATTTGAAAATCTGAATGTATTGTAGTTATCTTTATTTCCATAGAAATCCTCTTTCATGTAAATGCATTTATAAGTTGTTAACGGTACTATCAAGGGGCTAATATTTATTTAAAGTACATATTTGTATTCAATATATAACTTTCCTTGTAAATATATTGT
Organism: Pinus albicaulis; assembly: GCA_034641835.2. Lineage (NCBI taxonomy): Eukaryota > Viridiplantae > Streptophyta > Pinopsida > Pinales > Pinaceae > Pinus > Pinus albicaulis. Next base: position 189,311 of record JAXQQM020064245.1, on the reverse strand, counting down.
TTCAGTTTACTGTGTAAGGTTGATGTCTAGACCATCTTAATTTTGGGTTACTCTCAGTATCCCTAGTCCAAGTATAGAGATTGAACCAGAGAGGAGACAAATTGTTCAATCTGGGGTCCCAACTCTAGATAGACTAATGATCTCCTCTGAAATTCTATTCTGAATTTCACATATATTAGTTCTATTTACTTTCTTAGACTTTCTACACCAACACAGTTATTATTTACCCTATTAATACATTTAAAGGGAAGTACGAAAATAAATTTGTATTAAAGGACTGCATTAATATATATATATTCCCATTTCCTTGCTAAATACCTTTATGTAAATATTTTTAAAGAAAGAAGAATATTGATACAATTCCTACTAATTTCAATTTCATTAGCTACAGTAATAATCATTTATATAACTAGAAATCACAGTAAGATTCACATTATTTCTTATCACCTAGAAAAACACAGTAAGATTCACAATCTTTCTTAACACCTTCTTAAGTTACTTATCTCACTTTAATTTGTTGATGATTGCCTCCCAACCTTGAGAGAGGAAATTACATCCTCAACTCCCCCCATGCTTCACACCAGAGTAGGACTTAGATAGCAGTATTTTTGGAATAGACCTCAAGACCCTCAAGCTAGTCTTCCTTTCCAGATTTAGGTTGCAGAGTTTCCAGTGGTTCCAACCAGCTTTGGATTTATTCTCACCATCAAGCCTCTTGGTTTTCCTCCAATTTCAAAAAACCCCTTTTCCTCACTAAGATTTCCCTTTTATGCTCAGAGGAAAAGATAACTATCTTTAACTACTTTTTCCTAACTAATTTGGAATCTTGGAAAAATGTATCATCATTTTTTATGGAAAAGATTCCATAATTAATTCTTTATTCAAAGAAAATAAATAAATCAGGTTCATTACTAGATTAACGTTACTAGTTAATCTCATTTAAAATTAAATGTATAATCCCTTTTTAAAGGAAAAATAAATAGTTAATTGATTAAATCTAGTTGTTACAAATGTCCACTAATATTGATACGGCCTATTATATTTTAACCAAAAAGAAAGAAAATAATCTAACTGTGATTGTTCAAAATATTTTTTTTATGATCAAAGAGAAGAGAAATAATTGCACCAAGATCGCTATAGATGGGCTTGCTTAATAAGTTAATAAGACTGGAAGTGTCACACATGGTAGGGAATTAAGAGTAGATGTGAGTAAGGGTTGGAAATATAAAAGTAAGTGTTTCTCATCTTCCACTTTCTTAGTATCACAAATCTAGCATATTTTATCGTTCCAGGGAGTAGGGTGGTCTCACTACGAAGCTCATTAGAATTAGTTCTTATCCTAGTGATGTTCCTATTTTTATTAGTGCTCGTCAACATAGAGAAATAACAGTGGTTATAAATGGTGGGGATGGTCACCTCATATAGTATCTTAGCTTCCTTTTACCCTCCAGTGCTGTAGAAATTTGCTGAATAAATAACTTATTCAATGGAGATTAACCTGATCAGACATCAATTTCGAATTTTATGCATAACACATAATCTCTTCTACAATTAATTGTCACATGCGGAAAGAATAGAAGCGATAGAACATCAAATCATCACACACATTAACACAGCATGTATGGGGAAAGCTTATAGCTGAAAAGCCATCAGCTATTCTGTATATTAGATGGAGAGAACATGCAGAAAATACATAGCACAATACTCCTCACAAGTACTCAGTACTATCTCACAAAGCTACACACAAACTATCTTTGTTTTGAACAAGTCACAGGTTCAAAACTCAACCACTATTTTCCTGCCTCTATTGCGCAATCAAGGCTGGTCTAATAAGAGATCCAAGTTCGAATCTCACTGGCTCCAACTGCGCAATTGTCATTGGTAATTTCCTCCAAGTGTGGTGCAAATCTCATGCAGAACTAATGTCACAACTGATAGCTAACTCAACCCTTTCATCTACCTCTTTCACTTGTCGCCACTGAACTATCCATGCACTGAGTTAAACTGATGTGTTCTTTAGTTGAATAATGAGTTAATAATTTGTGAATTAAATAATATTTAATTCACACAACTCATCTCTAGTGTATTAGCCAGCTAAACTAAATACAACTAGTTCAACTAGTTAACCAGAACACCACCTCCATTAACTGTCGCATCAACTCCACCGAAATCCGCCACTTGAGCTCTAACTGAACTCAGCCTTGCATTAGCTCAACTAACCCATAGGAAAAGCGTAAATCCTTCTGGAAGCTGTATGCCCCACCTCCGGGGGTCAAACTGAAGTGCTCCAAGAGAGTAAACTGAAGTTTAGAGTCCAAATATTATTAAGGGTAAATAATATTCGACTGTTCTATTTTTAGCCCGCTAGTCTAAAAATAGACTTCGACCTAAATGCTAAAAATAGAGGTCCATCTATTTTTACCAACTCGACCAATCATCTAAGAATAGCATACTGTAGCTCCCGGTCCATGATCCATATGTCTAAAATAAGACATAGTCTAAAAATAGACTTTGCGCCAAAAATAGCCTGCGGGCCCACTTGGTGAAGGCGACTTCATTTCACCAAGCTCCATCATCTTGCTGCATTTTCAACACTCCCTCTCAGCAAGATATGGATTATCTGCAACCCCTATCCTGCCTTTGTGAAACTCGAATTTTCTCCTGGTGAGCGCCTTCGTCAAAATGTCATCATCCCGATCCTCCATGGGAATATATGAAAGCATCATGATCCTCCGCTGAACACAGTCTCTGATATGATGGTACCTGATGTCGATGTGTTTGGATATGTCATGAAATACTGGATTAGCCGAGAGCTTGATGCAGCTCTAGTTGTCACAGTAGATCATAGTAGGCTCCATACGCAACCCGAACAAGCCGACCAGGATCTTCCTCATCCAAACAGCCTCACATGTAGCCACACTTGCTGCCATGTACTTGGCCTCTGCTGAACTGAGTGCCACAGATCTCTGATTCCTGCTGTACTAGGAAACTGCTGTCGACCCAATGCTGAAGATCCATCCTGATGTTCTCTTCGAGTCCGTTGGGCTCCCTGCCCAATCTGGATCGGTGAAGCCAGAAAGATTCACTCCACCCTCCTGTCTGTACCACAGACCATATCCTGATGTGCCATTGATATAACACAATACATGCATTCCTACCTTCCAAAATAGCTTGGTAGGCTTAACCATAGGTTGCGAAATCTGGTTAACAGCATAGGATATATCGGGTCGTGTATTGACCAGATACATAAGCGACCCCATCAACTGTCGATAGACAGTGGCATCCACTACCTCCGCTGAAGTAGCATCCTCCTTCCTCCAACCACCAGGAAGAGGAGTGTCAACAGGCTTGCAGCCATGCATGTTGAACCTCTCGAGAATCTCCCGAGCATACTTTCTCTGAGAAACAAACAGTCCTCCACTGCGCTGCCAAATCTCCAATCCCAGGAAATAATGAAGGATGCCTAGGTCCTTCATCTCAAACTCTCGTGCAAGATCCTCCTTGCATGAAAGTATCAACCGCTCATCACCCGTCAAAATCAGATCATCTACATACAGTACGATGATCAACAGCTTCCCCTCCACCACAATCTGGTACAGGTTAGGATCCGCCTCACTCTTGGAGAATCCAAGCCCGGTGAAATAGCTGTCTGTCCGAGTGTACCAAGCACGAGGTGCTTGCTTCAGCCCATACAGTGCTCTCTTGAGTCGGCACACATGCGACTCACTGCTAAAGATCTCGAAACCTTCAGGCTACTCTATGTACACCTCCTCTGCAATGACTCCATTGAGGAACGTAGTCTTCACATCCATCTGATGGATGTGCCACCCCATCTGCGCTGAGAGAGCAAGGATCGTCCGTATGGAAGAGTACCTTGCGACAGGTGCAAAGGTATCCTCATAATCGATCCCCTCGATCTGCGAGAAGCCACGGGCGACAAATCTCGCCTTGTACTTCTCCACACTCCCGTTAGCCGCCTGCTTCACTTTGTAGACCCATCTCAAGCCTACCACTGATTTCCCCTCCGGTCTTGGAACAATCTCCCATGCACTGTTTTTGACGATCGAATCATATTCTTCGATCATGGCATCTACCCATGCGGGCTCCTCCACAGCCTCCTCTAAAGAGGATGGCTCCGTCACGACACATTGACTCACAAGAGCCATGTATTCAGTGTACCAATCCGGTGACTGTCTCTGTCTGTGCTGTGCTGTAGGTGGTCCTACAACCTTCTCTGCATCTTGAGCTAGTCGCTTAGCTTCTGTAGTGCACTTGCGCCCTCTGATGGTTGGCGCTACATGAGTGGTTTCTTCCACTCCATGAACCTCCTCTTGTGGCTGATCCACATCTACAGACTCATCGTTGGGAGCTAACAGCTCCTCCGTGGCATGCAAGTGTGGCTCCCTCTCAAGCGAACACTGCATGGCTTTCTCCTCCTGAAATTTAATATCCCGTCACACAACAGTCTTTCGACTATCTGGCACATACACCCGATAGTTGTGGGGTGTTTCAGTGTACCCCACAAATATTCCAACCTCGGCGGTTGGATCCAGCTTCTTCCTTGCATCCTTCGTCAGATGCATGTACACAGGAGATCCAAAAATCTGCAAATGGGAAATGTCAGGCCTCTTGCCAGAATAAGCCTCCTCTGGTGTACTCATGCCAAGAATCTTCTCAGGACAACGGTTCTTCACATACACTACTGTATTGCATGCCTCAGCCCACAGATGAAGGGGTAGGCCCTGATCATGCAACATCACCCGTGCAACACCCACAATAGTTTTGTTCTTCCGCTCAGCCACCCCGTTCTGCTGTGGGTTATGGGGTGCGATGAGCTCTCTCCAAATCCCTTCTGCACTGCAGAAATCCTTGAATTCAGCCGAGATGAATTCACCACCATTTTCACTCCTTAGAGCCTTCACCTTCTTCCCAGAATCCTTCTCGACCAGTGCTTTAAACTCACAGAACTTATCGAATGTATCGCTCTTCTTCTACATGAAAAAGATCCAACACTTTCGAGAGAAATCATCAACAAAGATCACGTAGTACTTGTGCTTTTCTATCGAAGAAACTGAGAAAGGACCACACATGTCTATGTGAACTCTCTCAAGGATCATCGTGGCGTGACTATCCTTCTCGAGAAAGGTGGCTTTCACAAAATTTCCTAAAGTACACCCCTTGCACTGATCTGACTGCGCAAGGGTGCCCTTAGGAAGCCCAGTAGAAATTTGATGCAGGATCTTCAAAGCTCCGTGGTGAAGGTGGCCCAATCTCCGGTGCCACAGTTCGCCCTCATCATTCCGGCTCACCACTTATCCCGCTTTGCATGCCATTGTTGTGCAGCCATCTACTTGCAACTGATAGAGGTTGTTGGTTCGAACCCCGATTTTCCGGGTCTCTCCAATAGTCTTACTGCGCAGGAAAGCCTTTCCTTCGCTGAAGACCACATCATACCCCTTATCTTCCAATATCGCCATAGAGATCAAGTTCTTCTTCAATCCAGGCACATGCATGACATCCTTCAACATGAAGGGTTTACCCGACTCCCTCTGAAAGGATATGGTACCGATACCAGTCGCACTATATCTACCATCATCGCCCATCTCGGTGTGCATGCCCAGATCTTTGTCCTCCAGATCTGAAAACAAATATCAATCTCCCGTCATGTGGAATGACGCACCACTGTCCAAGAACCAAAGCACAATTTTCTTCATCAGCTCCCTTTTATGAAGATCTGTCCCTGGTAGTCCTCCTGATCTCCTCTTGCATGAGATCCGACCACAGTCGCTCCCATCCCGGCAACTTCTCCCAACCATTGACACTATCCTGATAGGAATTCCAAGCCTTCGAAAGACCAAGGAGAGCCAGGTCAACCAAGTCCTCTTCTTCGACAGTCACCCCCACACTTCCCAGCTCATCTATGCATTGAGTGAACTTCATGAGATATTTTGAGATGCGGTCGCCTTTCTCCATCCTGATGTTTCTGAGCTTATCTTTGAGCGCTAGATTCCTTTGGTCACTCTTGCTTTGGTATAGATCCGTCAAAGCTTTCCACATTAAATATGGAGAAGCCTTTCCATGCAGGCTGGATACAATGTGATCCTTTACGCCCTCCAAGAGGATCCTTCGACACTTCGCTTGTTTCTTTTGCCATGCTTCAACAACAGCAACATCAGTAGAAGTAGGCTTTGGAATCTCTTTCTCCACGAATTACAAGAGAAAATTATCATCTAATATATCCTCCATGATGTCCTTCCATGCAGCATAATTCAAACTTCCTTCCAAGGCATATTCGAGTCGCAAACCATTGAATGACATTTTCGCTGCGGCACCAAGAACACAAATCTGCAAATTCGAATTTCACCACTAGCTGATAACTCAATCGCTTCCGATATACACTTGAGAACAAATTATTTCCAAATCAGAGATTTACTGCATGGGCATTTACCAGACCTTTCACTTTCCAAAGAAAGATGAATCCGGAGGCTACCTGGCCCGTATGTAGGCTCTGTCCGAGGAAATAAGTTTGCAATCACCGTAATAGATCTCGAAAATTAATATCACTCTGATACCATGTAGAAATTTGCTGAATAAATCACTTATTCAATGGATATTAACCTGATCACACATCAATTTCGAATTGTATGCATAACACATAATCTCTTCTACAATTAACTGTCACATGTGGAAAGAATAGAAGCGATAGAACATCAAATCATCACACACATTAACACAGTATGTATGGGGAAAGCTTATAGATGAAAACCCCTCAGCTATTCTGTATATTAGATGGAGAGAACATGCAGCAAATACATAGCACAATACTCCTCACAAGTACTCAGTACTATCTCACAAAGCTACACACAAACTAGCTTGGTTTTTAACAAGTCACAGGTTCAAAAATCAACCACTATTTGCCTGCCTCTATTGCACAATCAAGGCTGGTATAATAAGAGATCCAAGTTCAAATCTCACTAGCTCCAACTGCACGATTGTCATTGGTAATTTCCTCCAAGTGTGGTGCAAATATCATGCACAACTAATGTCACAACTGATAGCTAACTCAACCCTTTCATCTACCTCTTTCACTTGTCGCCACTGAACTGTCCATGCACTGAGTTAAACTGATGTGTTCTTTAGTTGAATAATGAGTTAATAATTTTTGAATTAAATAATATTTAATTCACACAACTCATCTCTATTGTATTAGCCAGTTAAACTAAATACAACTAGTTCAACTAGTTAACCAGAACACCACCTCCATTAACTGTCGCATCAACTCCACCGAACTCCGCCACTTGAGCTCTAACTGGATTCAACCTTGCATTAGCTCAACTAACCCATAGGAAAAGCATAAATCCTTCTGGCAGCTTCATGCCCCACCTCCAGGGGTCAAACTGAAGTGCTCCAAGAGAGTAAAATGAAGTTTAGAGTCCAAATATTATTAAGGGTAAATAATATTCGACTGTTCCATTTTTAGCCCACCAGTCTAAAAATAGACTTCGACCTAAATGCTAAAAATAGAGGTCCATCTATTTTTACCAACTCGAGCAATCATCCAAGAATAGCATACTGCAGCTCCCGGTCCATGATCCATATGTCTAAAAATAGACTTTGCGCCAAAAATAGCCTACGGGCCCACTTGGTGAAGGCGACTTCATTTCACCAAGCTCCATCATCTTGCTGCATTTTCAACAAGTTCCTTATCCTCCCACAACTTGTTCTTAAACTTGGACGTAATAGTGTCTTTCATACTATATTTTCTTCCCATAGGTATCCCCTCCTTAATTCCCTAATTGTTGAGCCAAGACTGAGCATCCTTATGTCACCCTCACTTGAGGCAAAGGTGGGGGTTTTAAACTTAGAAGCAATTTTTTAGAACCTTTTCAATACCATGCTATAAAGCTTTTTCTTATACATCGCATATCTAAACATAGTCTTAATTTCAATGGGGGATAGACTAGTTTCAACCTGGAGGATAGGATAGGGAGTATTTCCATTAACCTTAAGGTTTTAGGTTATGAATTTCATTTAAATCATCTCAATATTCCTCCATGAATCTATATATATACTGCAACCCCAAACTTCAAATGCATATAAGACAACAAGAGTGAGGAGAGTCTTCAAGAGGAACCTCTTTTTACTCCAAATGCAAAGATCAATCAACTTCCAATTTTTTTCAAGCTCATAATAAGCTTTCAAGCCTCCAATATTCATTTTATTGATTCTATAATTCTAATTGAGGATACAATATTTTTTTAGAGTGGTTGTGCCAAGAATGGACATGGTAGAAATGCATGTCAGGTTAATATTAATTGCACTAAATTAATTATTTCATTTCCATTTTAATATGATGTAGAGTTTGATCATCCAACCAATTGTTCCATCCCTAACTAAAATTTTTTGTTGTGTATTTGAATACTTGTCATGTCAATATTGATACTTGCATCTATTGCAAAAAAAAAAGAACCACATAATGGAAATGTGCAAAAAAGTAAAAATAGTGACATTGCCATAAGATGACTCATGTTTATATATATATATATATATATATATATATATATATATATATATATATATATATATATATATATATATATATATATATATATATATATATATATATATATATATATATATATATATATATATATATATATATATATACATTGCCATAAGATGACTCATGTTTATATATCTATATCTATATATATATATATATATATATATATATATATATATATATATATCATAATTATTTTCATGTCGTTAAACCATTGAACCATAATATAATTAATTTTAAAAAGAAAACATGGGAATGCACACTACCACGATTGAGTGGCAAGCCACTCTCAATTTCTGTTATATGGTGTAAAATACAAAAATAATAAGTCATATCATATCTAATGGGATAATGCAAAGTGGACATTCTAATGATCAAATAAATTTTTTTTCTTAGAATTGATAAAACATTGATTATCATGTATCTTTCATTACATGAAAGGGTGACTCCAATATTCCAAGGTTCTAGGAATTCGTTAAGCAGATAGGTGTATCTATTTCATCTTGTGGAAGTGGGCTTGTCAAATTTTGAATTTTTTATTAAATGGATGGGCAAGATTTGATATTGAAAGAATATTCTTAGTAATATACACCATCTAAGTCATAAGATGATTTTTGTTCTTTTCATTTTCAAACCTAAAAATATAGCACATTAAATTGACTTATTATTTCTTTTCCAACATATTAAGACAATCATAACCACTTCCATTCTCTTTAGCCTCTTCGGTGCACCATGACCATCTTATTATTTCATTTTCCACCTATTAAATCAATCAAAACTACTTCCGATATCTTATTTTCAGTTTTTTGTTAATATTTTATTATTAAATTTTTACTTGGAGGTGATTGTGTATATGTGCATCCTACCAAGCCGATGCCTGAGGATATTGTGGGAAAGGATATACACTTCTTTCTAAGAAAGGATACTATTTCTTGAAGATTTTGCTATCTAGAGGTCAGAAAGACCATTCTCAGCCAGATATGTGGGAATGAGGACTATTACTATATGAGGTGCCTTGTAAACCCTTATGCATATGAGTGATCTAGTTTTGAGATAAGATGAGAAGGTGAAGACGATAAGAACCGTTGAGAGTAAGGATTCATTCACGACAAGGTTGAACCTTTAATCACCAATGCTAGGGTTTCAAGGATGCCAAGGAAAATATATAATTCCATCAAACCCTAATGCACATGTTGAGGCATAGCAGAAGTCAAGGGCCTAGCAAGCCATGTTATACAATAAATCTCACCATGATATCGTGTGATGTTGATGAGACTATGCCCCTAGAGGCATAGGTTAAAAACATAAAGAGGGTCACTTTCTTGCCAAATTAGGCTTTCTCCCAAACCCTATTATAGTCAACATAAGGGGATCCCAAAATGAAATCTTGATTTTCCACATGAAGTGCTTCTATTGGTTTCGATACATACTAGGGCAAGATAAGTTTTGAAGTCATGGGAGTCTCTTGGCATGTCACAGAAGAGAAACACCTTCAAAACCCTAATGTATTCATAAGGTCAACATCTAAGGCAACACATGATGTGTGGGGGCTACATGTAAAGCACTAATGGGGAAAACATCAAAGTTTGATAGATAGGGGGAGAGGAGAGTAACCGATAAAGTGTTTGATCAAAACCCTAACGGGTTGAGAAAGGAAACGGGGGGAACCCAAAATTTGAATATGCCCAAAATTTTGGCTGGTGTTGTAGCAAGTACAATAGAAGGTTATCAAGAAGAATCTAAAGGAAGCCCAGGATAGGCAAGTTATGTAGATTAGAACAAGTTGTTTACGGATTTTTAGATTGGGGAAAAGGCGTACTTGCTCATCAAGCCCAAGGAGATCTGCTTGAGGATTGGATCATGTGCCAACCCAGTACCTCAGTATTATGGACCTTTCAAGATTCTTGAAAGGATTGGACTAGTATCCTATCGACTTGCACTGCCTCTCAGAGTGAAGGCCATGATGTTTTACATGTGCCATTTCTTAAAAGGTATGTTAAATATGTTGATCATGTGATTGACTAGTTTGTATTGCAAGTGGAGATAAAAGGAGAATTCCATTCAAAACCTCATTGTATTTTATAGAAAAAGATGTTCATGCTCTAGAACCAAGCAATCGAGCAGGTTAAAGTGCAGTGGAAGAAATTTGGGCCCGATGAAGCTACATGGAAGATGGTGGATCAGAAGCAAGCTATGTATCCTTCTCTTTTCACTGGTTGAGTGAATGTTTTTGGCCACATGTTTTGGTGTGATGTGCCTTATTGGTTGTAGGTTTCATTGAACACTGAGGACAGTGTTCCCCCAAGGGGGAGGGTTCTATAACAACCCTGATCAAAATTCCATGTACTAAAGTTAATGGAGACAAAATAATAAGACCAAGGTCATGGTACACGTATTCCAAGATCAATGTTGGGAAAAACATCCTACTATGGGTGTTCATTTGGTTTATTATGGCTAAGGAAATTCGAAAAGGAAATGACAAAGGCTTTGGAAAGGCAAGAGGAATTAATTGGCATTTCATTTATGACAATAATGGAAATTAGGAGAAAAGGAAGGTGAAAGGTCACAGGTTGCATGTGATGAGGAAAATGAAGAAAAAATAATGGAAATTAAAGAAAATAAATGCCTCATTAATAAAAAGGTGTATGAGGATCATTTTTTTACCCTTTTTTCATATCTGTTTTGAAGCTCTCTCTCTATTCTCTCTCTCTCACACTCTTGGATGTTTTCTTGGAGAATTTTAGTATTGGATCAAGAAAATCAAAGGAAGGACAAAGAAGGAAAAGGGAAGAAAATGTCAAGAAAGGAAGAGAAGGATCAAGCAACTACGACGGGATTACTTGAAGGTATCAATTTGCATGTGTGATTTCCTTGCTAGATTTGGCATGCATGTGTGGTTTTGGCTCTATTGTTGTTATTGGCATAGGTTTTTCCAAGTGTGACAATGTTCTTCATCCTTGCATTTCCATTTCCAAATAGCCATGGTGTGGTGGGTTTTCTTGTAGTTGGTTGAGCTAAATTTTCAGATGGATTCGAAGGTAAGTGGGGTGGTCTCAAGATTATCCAAAAGGCCTAGGAATCCCTAGATGGGATACACAGTAAAGCTTGGTTGTGAACACCTTGATTGAGCCTAGGAATCCTAGGATGTGATACACGGTAAAGCTCATAGGGGAATGCCCTTGATTAGGCCTAGGAATCCCGAGATTGGATACATGATAAAGCCTAGAAGGTGGTGACCTTGTAGGCCCAGGAATGCCTTGACTGGTACTGGCTGGATATATGGTAAATTTGAGAGGTTGAGACAGAAAAATTCCTCATGGTTCAAGTGGAGAAATATGGAGGAATCCATTCTTGTTTAGGGCCTAGTGATCTGGTGGGGATTGTGATAAAGCCTGGTTTTATTAATGAGGGTTCAAGCCTAGTGATCCGGTGGGGATTATGGTAAATCCTAGTTGTATTGATCAGGGTTCAAGCCTAGTGATCCAGTGAAGATTGTGGTAAAGCATGAGGAAGCCATGGTTGGTTTTTTTGTGAGTCCCACATTCATGCTAGGAATATGGCACAAGGGTGATTGGCTAAAATAAATATTTGGTTCAATCCAATCTATGGTCAAGTGGTTCATGGAAGTCCCAAACCTAATTGGTGTATGCATTCATTAATAAGAGCTCCTTATCCTTGGTATTTCATGTGTAAATGTACTGGTTCAAATGTGGTTTTTATGGTTGTCATATCCTTGTTATTTATGTTGGTTATGAGTATGCTTTATGACATACTTGATGCATGACTCTCATCATGTTTTGATTAGAAAATGAACGAACAATGAATATATTACCTAATAAATGATAATGCAACTATTGTGATAAGACATCAATCTTCTTTACGAATCTTAGATAAGTATCAAACCCCTATGCTCAGATATGTGGTTATGACCTGTATAATTACATATTTATGACATGTTTGACGAAATGTATGTCATGGATAGTAGGGGTAATATCAAGTAATTGTACCAATGATTACATTAGTAGCCTTATTCCATTGTTATTTATCATTTCTGAAGGTTTCATGAAGTTCTAGGTAGTGACCTGAGACCTAGCCCTGGGAAAATGGCTCAGAATTCAAGGTTGTTGGCTAAGAACTTCTTGGAAAAGTCCATAATCGCTGGCACGCCTTGCTGTGGGATTGAATTTAAGTCCTTATTCACATGCATGGATTTTCATGGGAGCGGTTGAGGGTTCAAATCAGTAAAATGTCAAGTTACCTCAAGGGTTGGTCACTTGGAAGGGTTGGTTGGCTCTTAAAGGTTCTGTAGCACATGTGAAAGGTTAGATTGGTTTGGTTTTGTCAGTTCCACTTCCTTAAATTTCCATGGGGAGTTGAATCACATCATAGTAGCATCATGTCACATGTCTACCCCAGCAGACCAGTTAACTTGGGTAAATGTGGAAGGATGTTTTTACAACATCCAATATAAAGTTTGCCTTTGGGAACCTAATTCATTGGAGACAACATTCAGGGTGGCAAGAAAATTTTAAAGAAAAATTTTGGAAACAAGGAATTCTACCACTCATAATTATAAATATGGAAGTGTTGCTGCTCCTAGCCTCCCACAACCTACAAGGTTGACATCACAACAATTGGAGGAAAAAAGAGAAAAAGGGATTTTTTACAATTGTGATAGAAAATACACTAAAGGTCATAAATGTGCTAAGAAAAACATATTTTACATAGATTGTGAAGAGGAGGAATAAAAGGAACAATAAACATCAAAAGAAGCTCTCCTATTTGGTAATCCATCATTCGCCCTCAGCTCTATGAGCTGAGGGATTCCTATGAGCTTGCAGAACAACATTCCTCTACCTTTGTTATATGATTATACATGTGATTAAATCCTAATGTTGTTCGCACACATACCCCTAGAATGTCACATGTATCCTAAAACAAATTAGTTGTATGGCAATTGTTATGGTGCATATATGATGTGTATTACATTTTATCGTATAATTTTGTTGAATTAGCATACAACAATTAACATAGTGATATGAGAACCACTCTCTAAAGTATACATCGATTTTGTACACATGGATTTTCAGTCTCTTTTTAAGATATATCATTTGTGATGGTCACATGATTATATAATGAACCATTAAGTTGAACTATGAACTTATTCATCAAAACACACACACACACACATATTGATGAATTAATATTATTTCTTATATAATTTTTTTAATCTATTTTGAAAAAAAAAAAAATTATATATAATTATTTCTAAGAAGAACAAGAGATAATTCCTTACCATATCTTCGTAAAACATATAATAGCAAGAAAATTAATCTATTGAAATTTCATTTCCAAACATATTCATGGAGTAAAATGAAGATTAAAAGGAGATATTCATGGATTTACCTATAACATCACCTCATAATTAAGAATGTAAATGTACAATATTGAAAAAATTTATTTATATATGATAAATAATAAACCTTTATCTCACATGTATCATATAATCTTATAAACAAACACGTTCTATAATATGAAATAAAAGTGAAATTACACAATCCACATGGAAATAAGACTTAGTTCAAGCAAAAGAAAATAAAAAATAAACCATAAGTGACACGGATTTTGTAAAGGCATATAAGTGTTGTTATAACGATGGCGGCCAAAGTGTCGCTATTTTGACGGATGCCTCCAAACGTCGCAATTGCGACACTTCGACATTGTGCCGCACTTGCAACGTTTGGAGGTAGCCGCCGCAATAGCGACGCTTTGGGGCATAATGTCACAATTGCGACGTCTTCCTCCAAACGTCGCAATTGCGACACTTTGTCTAAGTTTCGATTTCGCGACACTTTTCTCTAAACGTCAGTATAGCAATGGTTTCGGGTGGGATTGAAAAAAATTAGGGAAATTTCCGACATTTGGTCAAAAGTGTCGGAATTTCCTCCAAATGTACTAGTGATTTTATTTCCGAATTCAATTCATATTTTCCATTGTCTTTATCATGAATTTTTTATTGCAGGTTCATGTATTAAATCCAAGTACAGCTTCACCACCACCTTTAGCTTCATCTCTCACCCTTTGTCATCCCTCTCTTCACCAAAATCTCCATCAGCCCTGTTTTCAAAAATTTCATCCCTACACCATGAGCACAACCTAGGGGTGCAATAAAAGCCTCCCAAGAGGTTCTGAACTTCACCAATGGGTGGGCCACCTTCCACTCATCTAAAGCCACCTTCGTTACACCTTACGTACCCTTTTCACACCCATTTTTGGCCTCAAATTTCCCTCAGACTGTTTCTTGTAGAGATTCAGGACTTTCCTATAGCACTACAAGAAACATGTAGTAGTACTTGAAGCAGCAACAATGAGCCCCTCCTTAAGCCCAGAAACCACCAACCACATCCTTTATACCTACCAAAACCACCGACACACGTTCAACCTTGCACCCATGTGTTCAAGCCTTCCATAAGCCACCTTAGCGCTTTATTCTCCTAGTTGCCATTTGGCCCAGCAAAGTGTGATTAGGTTATTTTACTTTGTGCAATTTCAATTCAGCAATTTACTTCATGCAAGATGACTAGTTTGCTTTCATTTCTTATCATAGCTTAATGTGTGGATTTATTTCATTATAGAGTAGTTAGATGTACTTGCTTCTTGTAGTGTATTTCAATACTTTCTAATAGCACCATTGGTTTGAATAATTTGTAGACTAAGGCCTAAAGTTATAAGTGTGATGGACTTCATCCAGAAACCCTAGAAGTAGCATCCTTTTATAAAGCTCAGAAGAGGATGACATGAGTAGAATGCATGTGTTGTGTATACGGCATTGTGACTGCCAATTTTTTATGAACCCTGTGTTGATAAATTAAATTAGGGCATCCTCTGGGAGTTGCTTCATTCTTGGTGCAATACCAGGCTCACCACAATGTACCATCTTGGATCTGTCCACAGTAACAGTGTGGGTTGTTTTTTGGTGAACTAAATTTTGGGATGCTCTATCCACAATAGTGAATGCTGTGACCCTATGTTGAACACTTGTAGGCCAATTTTTCTTCATGGATATTGCATTACTGTCATGGTTATCACTTTTTCTTATATTCTCATTTGGTATTGTTTTTGTTTGGTATGGGTAAAGGTGAATAAGTCTCGGAAATTTGTATACATATTGAGATTTATGACCTCAGTTTGAAGTCATTTTTTTAGAATTCACAACTCTAACTGATGACATGTAAACCATGGAGAACAATACTATTATGCGAAAGTAAAAAATGAAGATGCCAAATACTAAGATGTACAAAGCCAAAGTAGTGGTGTATTCCATCATATGAAAGGTGTGGTCAAAGTTTTTTTATGTTTTTATAATAGACTCGTGACTATGGTAAATTATGAGTGAATATTGTAATTAGAGCAAATCTACATGTCATTTATTGTTTGTAATGGTTATTTGTGGTCCTTGAAATGTTTTTATTTACATTTTGTAGGACTTAGAGAGGCATACATACCCCTTTGTTATGTGTTCCCTCTGTTAGAGAGTGTTAACACCCTAGAAGAGTCTTTCATGCAGGATCGATACACTTGGGTGGGGCGTATTGGTTATAGACTCTATGAGGTGAAATTTTATATCTAGGGGGAGTTCATCGAGAGGTTGGATGAACCATGTATTTGAAGGAATTCCTAGAAGACTAGCGGTTGCATCGGTTGGGGACCCATGCATTTCGGTACAAGGTTGTTCCTTTATATTGGCATCGACAATTGCATGAACAAGGTACAAGGAATAAATATGAGAATGGTCCAGATGTAGAATTTGCAGATGAATATCGAGAAAACTAGTCATTAATGGGGTGTGTTGGAAAATTTAATTCCTACTTGTCTCAGTTATGATTCTTGTTATGCAAAGGAGTCTGTTCCTATTATTTAAAGATTTTCTTCCTAGTTTGGTGTGTGGTTGAGATATTCTCTCAACCAACACATTGTGTGTCCAATATAGTTTTCAATATTGAGACAAGACTTCTTGTATATTTGTAATATCATAATTGATGAATAATGAAGTTAGATTTCCTTGTGGAAATTTGACAGTTTAAAATTAATGTTTGTGACAACCCCTTAGATCGCAGCAATTCTTGCATTTTTCTTTTCCAAGTATGATAACGGTTCAAAGTACGTAACTCTATTATCCTTAACTCTACCATAATTTCAAAACCTCAATTTTACTAGAAGATAATGCATAAAAAAGACTTACCCAACTTGCTTTTTACTAAGTGAAAAAATTTCCAAGAATTTTTACTACAAAAATGCCAATACTATTTTCCCACATTCTCCTTTTCACCGTAGGTGATAATTTTTTCCCAATTTTTGTTTTGACCCAAAAAAAAAAATCTCACTTCTTGTTTTAATATGGGAAAAAAACTTCAGCCTTAAATAATTTTTTAACTATAATTTTTCTTATTGAAAGAGGGAAAATTAAAGTTTGAAACAAAAAGAAAACATTGCCAATTTTCCTTTTTGTTGAAGGTGTTTTTCTCTACCATTTTTCAAATACACATTCCTTTTTATTATATATTCTCCTTTTCTATGCGGACCAAAAAAAATGCATTTCTGTATTTAAATAAAAATGTTAACAAATTATAGACATACTTTATCCCTTTCGAAAATTTTATGTAGGAAAAATAAGAAAAAAGAAAATCATTTATGGCTCACTCTTGAACGAATATGCATGCACTCTAAATGCACTGCTCCAATCTCCAATATATCTTTGTCATTTTAGCTTTGGAAAATTACAACACTTCCACCACCAACTCCAAACACCACAATCACGAATAATCTTTGTCACACATTCGTTTTTTATTATGCCTTCTCAAAAAAATCATTTTTTATTATGGCTTCTCAAAAAAATGTCTTTTTCATTAAAAACATACAATGTGGGAAAATTATAAACATACTTTCTCCCTTTTTAAAAATTTATGTGGGAAACATTCAAAAAAAAAAATTGAAAATAATTTATAGCTCACTCTTGAACAAATCTGCATGAACTCTAAATGCACTGCTCCAATCTCCGATATAACTTTGTCATTTTAGCTTTGGAAAATTACAACACTTCCATCACCAAATTCAAACACCACAATCACGAATAAAAATGAAATTTCACTTTAATTGAGTTTTAGCTCTCGACAATTACAACACTTGCACCACCAACTTGAAACACCACAATTACGAACAAAAATGGAATATCACTTTAATCTAGTGGCTAGAAAAGGTTTGTGAAAACGTGATATTAGAAAATGAACTATCCTCACTTACACACTACCTTGGAAATTAACAAAACCCCAAATAGATCTAGATCCAAAAAAAGTTATTAAAATATTTAAAATAGAACTAGAAAAACGAGAAGGTAGATCCAAAAAATATATTAAAATATTTAAAAAGCTTTGAATTAAGATTTGATACCATGAAAGAGTGTCAAAATACCCAAGGATAAGACTACAAAGCTAAAAAATCACTCTACCAAGAGATCACAAGATGAAGAAAGAAGGGAAAACAAACTTCATTGCTTCCTAAAATGAGCTATAGATGAACCTAATTTATAGGAACAATATATCCTTTTAGTGATATTTAGAAGATAATAGTGATGACTAATAGATAAGGATAAAAATTACAATGCAACTCATAATATCGCTAAGTAATATTATAAGTTTCAATATTGATTAGAACTCTTACATTATTTCCTTGAGAAAGTCTATAACAAAGATATGGAAGTGGCTATATTTGTGACCTGAATTGAGAAAGATGCTCCTCAATAGAGGCATTCTCCTAGATCAATCATGGAGGTGGGAGTTGGAACCATACGTGAGGGAGCTCTGGCATATAGTGCAACATGATGGTAACAATATAGGTCTGGAACAAAAAAAACCTCGATCGGAGTGGCTAGCGGTAAGGAGTGGGTAGAGAGGAAACAATGGCCAAATGGGAACACCACATGGAGAGGTCGGACAACAACGTGGCCATCGCATGCAAAGAGTGGCAGATAATGGCCGACAGGGTTATGGAGAGGACACTTCCCAAGCAAGAACATAATTATGGTAATTAATTCATATGTCAAGTAGCTGGAAAAGTTAGCGAGGATGTCAGAATTTCATTGGGATAAGGGCTGAAGGAATGTCTTGACACAAGTTAAGAACAACAACATTGTAACCTTTCTCATAATTTTTTTCTGTTGGGGAGAAGTGAGCTCCTCATGTGTGCCCTCCGGAAGCCATCGTTGTCGAAGCTGGTGGAATGCGTGGATGGCTCGATATGCATTCGAAATCCTCCTTGCTGTGCAAATGAAGTTGGTATTGGAATTTCGCAGCATGTAGGAAAAATTTTTATTGTTTTTACATTTTTTGTATGATGGTTATGCCAAGATTTGTGATTTCTATAGGGTTGGCAGGGTTAGTAAAGCGAGTGGTAGAAGTCATCATAGTTTTTTAAGGTTAGCAAATTTAACAACTGCTTCTCTTCATCCTTGTGAAATTAGAAGGTAAGACAAAAATATATGTGGGTCTGCGTGGGAAATTGTCTGCATGCAGGTCAATGATGTGAATGTTTAGGATAGTGTCTGGGAGGGTAGATTTGTGCTCTCAGGTGAGGGTTCTGATCTGTTGTTGAATAGGTCAGTCAACATTTTTGACTTATGGGGTTTAACAATATGGTGGGCTTGCAGTATTTCGGTTCTGGGTAGGATTGGATTTTTTTTTTTTTGCTATGGGCATTGGTTACTTTGTTTCAATTTTATGCCTTTTCTATAGGTTGGGGTAGTTGATGTCATAGGTAGGAAGGCTAAGGTGCAAGGCCAAATTGTTTTTACATTGTTGAAGGGGCAAGGCGCCTATGACTCCTGTCCATCTGTTGATTCACCCAACTACTGTAATTTCAATTACGTGAAAATTAACTGTCTTGTAATTTTCTATGGTATTGCTACTCTAGGAGTGTTCATTTTCTTTCTAGTCAATATGTTAAAGAAAAAAAGAGGAATAAAGCCCAAAGTGGACAAAGGCAAAGAATCTATTTCATCCCCACCAACCAAGAGAGGTCGGAAATTTAGAAAAGAGTTCATGGAGCCCTTAATTCAGAGCTTTACAAACGACACACCATGTTCTTTAAAATCTCGTATTTTTGGATGGGAAACTGAAGCCACAAATAAAATAGAAGAAGAGGATGAATTGACAGCAGAAGAATTGTAGCATATGATTGATGATCCAGGGCATAATCGTGGGAGAATCTCATTGTCTCAGCACTCAATCAGAACATATTGGTTGGTAAAATTCCTGTTGGTAAAGGCCATAATGTCAATTCAGGAAACATGGGAGCCAAATTTAGTCTCCACCTTAACAGAGATTAATAGAAACATTCAGGAAATGCTCGTCTTGGAAAAATGGACAAATATATAAAATCCATCCAACAGGTTGAAATACCAAGTTCCAGTGTCAAAGATCTGGCCCTCGTGGAGTCACATGATGACTAGAGCTGATAGTTCTAGTTTTTTAGCGGATAGTTTCACTTATGTTTACAATAAATTTTACTTATCCTTTTTGTAAATGTTAATATTATCAGTTTACAATAAATTTTACTTATCCTTCTTGTAAATGTTAATATTATCAAACTTTGATATCAGTTATCTTAAGACTCAATTTCAATTTATAAGATTAAGGAAGTTCATGTTTTGGATGGATTACAATGCACTTAGATGGCCAAGAGACCTGGTTTCCTGTTGAGGTCTAATTTTTGTATCTATTATGCCCACTTTTTATATTAATAGAAAATGGTAAGGAACTACTAAGCTTACAAAAAAAGGTGCTCACTTCTTGTTTTAATCCACGAAAATAACTTGAGTGGTAAATAATTTTTTAAATATAATTCTTATTATCAAAAGAGGGAAAATTTAAATGCTAAACAAAAGAAAAACATTGTCAATTTTCCTTTTTGTCTAAGACGCTTCTGATATTTTTTTTTAATACACTTTTTGTTTTGTTATGCCTTCTCCTAAATTATGTGGACCGGAAAAATTCCTTGGAAACTTATAAACAAACTTTCTCCCTTTCCTGAAAATCTTATATAGGAAAACATAAGAAAAAATAAAATAATGAAAATTTTAAATTGAAAAACATATAAAAAGGAAAAATAAATTATGGCTGCTTCATGAATGAATCGCATGCATTGCAAAATAACTTCTTCAATATTCAATATAAACTTTTATTTTCAGGTCTGAACAACTACAACACTTCCACTACCAGCTCGAAACACCACAATTACTAATAGGTGACAATTTTGGAATTTCACTGTAATTGGGTGGCTAGAAAAGGTGTGGTAAAATGTGATATTAGAAAATGAACTATCCTCATTTACCGTAATTCATTAGCAATTAACAAACCCCAAACATATCTAGATCCAGAAATGGATCTTAAAATATTTAATATACATCTAAAAAAATGGGAGCTCACATTGAAGCTCTCATACCCAGTATCAAAATACTCAAGGATAAGATTCCAAAGCTAAAAAAATATTTCTACTAAGAGATCATAAGATGAAGAACCAAGGAAAAAAAACTTCATTGCTTGAGAAAATGAGGTATACATTAATCTAATTTATAGGAGCAATATAGGTGTTTAGTGATAGCTAAAAAATAATACTAATGACTCAATAAATAATGATAAGAATTACAATGCAACTAATAAGATGGCTAATTAATCTTACAAGTTTGAATATTTATTAGAACTTTAACATTATTTCCTTGATGAGGCTATAACAAAGATATGGAAATGATTATATTTATATTATAAAGGAGGAAAAATGAATACTATAGGGTTGAAAAAAAACATTTCCTTATAAAGAAATGTAAAATCAATGACTTTGAACAATGCATCACCACAACATTTGCATTTTTCCTTTAGAGAAAAAGGAATGAATATGCCCTTAGAAACTATGGTCAATGAAATTAGTGTTTGAAACATGAGAGAATTAAGAGACATAGTCACCATGGTATTATTTCTTGTACGTAAAGGTATTATTTTCTCAATATTTAAGTGTTATCACATCTTTTCAAAACAACTCTCTACCAATGATACAAGATATACCCTCACTAAAAAATATTAAATAAAAGAATAATAATTTGTAATATAGTAGTTCTTACTAATGCTAAGAACCAACATAAATATTCATTACACTAGCAGACTATTAATTGAAAATATTATATTAAAAATATAATTTTAAAACAAGAAAATAAAATATTAAAATAACAAAATGGGAAAATTCCAAAGGAGAATAACAAATGAAACATATAATGGTGGCAATGTAATTAAATTATTATAAGAATAAAACATTCAACATGATATTCATAAGCATGGATCCTTTGAGTGGGTTATGGCTTAATAAGCATAGATAAATCCATAGATAATACATTAACATAAATGTTTTATTGAATATTGAATGACATTTTTTAACTACAGTTTAAATTATTTTTAATAAAATAAAAAATTAATTAATTTACATACTCGAATGTAATTTATCTATATGTAAAGGATTTTTTAGATCTTCTCACAAAAACCAAATGAACCTTAACCTCCATATAAGTACACTTTGTAAATAAATAGTATATCCCTCTCAATTTAGAACTACTCTATTTGAAGTTGACTTGTGGAGTTCTAAACTCAAAGTTGATGATAATAACAATTTTCATGGGCCACTTCATATTGTGGTAGATACCTAATAGAAAGTAACATAGTCATGGATGGTTTTTAGGTTGTAAGGAATGAAAGATTTATAAATATAATCTTGGTAAGTTAATCATTGCTAACAACAATTTTCATGGGCCACTTCATATTGTGGTAGATTCTAAATTATCTAGTACAAAGCTACACACTCATGGATGATTTTTAGGTTGTAAGGAATGAAAGATTTAGAAATATAATTATGGTAAGCTAATCACTGCTTAAAATGTATTTTAAATAATTCTTTAAGTATTCTATATTAATTTAATCATTCAATGTTAAAGAAAATGATTTTCCAATGATTAAACCATCATTTTTATTAAAAACACTTATTAAAAAGAACAATTTTTATATAATTATCACAATTATAGCTATTTCAAAAAAACTATTAAATATTTATAAAATTATTAATTTGACAATGTTTTAAGAATGAAATGGGATAATTTTCCTAAACTATATGAACAAAAATATCACTAAGCCTATCAGAATAACTAGATGGAGCCTTCTCATGATTTTAGAAGAAATAAAGTTAAAAATATATTTTTTTCTTTCATACTATTTATATAAATTAAATACTTGAAATTTAGGAAGTTCAGAAAAACAATATATAAATTCGAGATATTACGTGTGCATCGCCAATCTAGTCATATTTTTTATAACATTTGGGGTATCGACATGGAAAGGGAAGGGGCAGGAGGAGGCTCAGACGAGCATGATGCTTTTGATAATCACATGGAAGAATTTCGTGATGAGAGAGTAGAGGATGGCCTGACTAATAATGTGGCTACAGAAGAAGAATTTATTGAGATTGAAAATGGTGATCAGATTGCTGAATTTCAAGCTACTCATTCTCCAGGATCAGAATCTGTGGAAAATGGTGATCAGATTGTAGAATTTCAAGCTACTCATTCTCCAGTAGAATATAGAGAAGAAATATTACGTCGTCACGAGGCGTTGCAGGAAAGGCTATCGGCTGTTCTTCGAGAAACGATACGATTGTCTAATGAGTTTGATAATCGGAGGTTTGATAATCGGAGGCTAACAGAGGTTTGATAATCGGAGGTTTGATAATCGGAGGCTAATCGGAGGTTTGAGTTTGATAATCGGAGGTTTGATAATCGGACGATACGCTCTCTTGGTGAAGGCTTCGACGAAACTACTCGTCGACTTGAGATGGATAACGGACGCCCCCCAAAGCCGTTGGCTTCAGTAACCATTTCGGAGGACCATATAAATAATAGTATCAATTCTTCCTGTTCAATTTGACATCTCAACTCAACTCCAGTGCGGCCACGTTTACCATCACCAATGCATTTCAACGTGGTTGGGTTATTGCAATTCCTGTCCAGTCTGCCGATTCGAATCGCCCACATAATTTGTGTTAAGGGTGATTTATGCGATGATGGTTATTAGGAGTTCAAGCTAATATGCATAAGTGATGCCGTAGCGCCGCATGCACTTGCTGCCTTTAGGTATAAATCTCGACTTAGGTTATATTCATATAATTTATTTTAACTTTGTATCAGTTTAGTCTAATCTAGCTATTGGACAATTTTAATTCCAATTTTAATTCCTTCAAATATATTTTGAAATAGATTTTATTTAAAATGTGAGAAAAAAATATTTGAATTAATAAATTTGAATGATGTAATTTAATTAAAAAAATATTAATTGTATTTATATATCAAAATTATATTTAAATAAAATAAATATTATAATTTAAATTAATTTAATTTATAAAAAAAATAAAAATAACAAATAAAATAAAAAATCTCTAAATCTCTAAATCATTTTATCAAACTAAACCCTCTATATCGAATTATGTGAAAGATAGGATTTTTTTAAAGATACCTAGATCCATCTTAACTTTGGATCTATCAATCACCGAGAGGGATCAAATCTCTAGATGTGCAAACTTCTTTTTTGAGTGACGAAGGGTTTGCACTTCGAGAGATATGATCCCTCTGAGCACTTGATAGATCCGGAGTTAACATGGATCTAGACTGGTTTCAGTCATGTGCAGGTAAGGAAAATCTATCAAATATATGATTAATTTTATCAATAATATGTAAATACATCTAATATAAATATAACCATTTTATATATATGCTAAATATGTCTCATATTTAAAAATTTGCTTAGTTACCTCAGTTTGTTGCTTAGTTACCTCAGTTTGTTGAGATGATAAATATTGTCAATAACTTTAATGATGAAAAATAATGAAATAAAATTTTTGAATGCAAAGTGACAATGTAATAGTGCTGAATGATAGAAAATGTAAATAATAAGAATGCAATCAATTACAAATAGTATTCGTTGTGATCAATCTCAAATTATTTCCTTCTACTATTCTTATTGTCACCCTTGTTATCTTTGTCATCTTTCATATCGATTATATGCAAAGGATAGTTGAAATCATAAACCATTTAAATATTTAGCTCGAACTATTGCACTAAACATCATACATTGTCTCTCTTGCTCTCAAATATTAATATTTCGAGTTATTATAACACAAAAATCAATGTAAATTGTCAATAATTTTGTGTGCTTACACTGAAATCAATGCACAATGTTAATCCAATAGCTTTAAAATGTACCATCATACATCCAATTACATCAAATCAAAAATCAACATCTACACTAAAATAAATACATTTAATGCAAACAATCAAATAAGATTATAAAACAACATCTACACTGAAATCAATGCATCTAATGCAGGTAATCAAATAGCATTAGAAATCAACATCTATACTGAAATCAATGCATCTAGTGCAAGTAAGAAAATAAGATTAGAAACCAACATCTACACTCATTTCAATCCATCTCGTGCAAGCAATCAAATAGGTTTAGAAATCAACATCTACACTAAAATCAATGCATTTAGTGCAAGCAATCAAATAGGACTACAAATCATCTACATTGAAATCAATGCATCTAGTGTAAGCAGTCAAATATAATTAGAAATCAACATCTACACTGAAATCAATGAATCTAGTGAAAGAAATCAAATAGGATAAGAAATCATCGTCTACACTGAAATCAATGCATTTAGTGCAAGAAATCATATAGGATTAGAAATCATCTACATTGAAATCAATGCATCAAGTCCACATTGTTTTTAAATTGCTGAAGGGGCAAGGTGCCTATGACTCTTGTCCATGTGTTGATTTACCCAACTACTGTAATTTCAATTACCTAAAAATTAAGTGTCATGGAATTGTCTATCGTATTGCAGCCGAAGAATTGTAACATATGATTGATGATTCGGGCCATACTCGTGGGATAATCTCATTGTTTCAGCACTCAATCAGAACATATTGGTTAGTAAAATGCTTGTTGGTAAAAGCCATAATGTCAATTTAGGAAATAGGGTAGCCAAAGTTAGTCTCCGCCTTGACAGGGATTAATAGAAACATTCAGAAAATCAGTCTGTGTCAATTGCATCAATATGCTCATCTTGGCAGAATGGATAAAGATATAAAATCCATGCAACAGGTTGAAATACGAGGTTCTAGTGTCTAAGATCCGGCCCAAGTGGAGTCAGATGATGACTAGAGCTGATAGTTCTAGTTTTTTAGTGGATAGCTTTACTTATGTTTACAGTAAATTTTACTTATCTTTTCTGTAAATGTTGATATTAGCAAACTTTGATATCAGTTATCTTAAGACTTAGTTTAGTTTATTAATGAAGTTCATGTTTTGGATGGCGTCCAATCCACTTAGATGGCCGACAGACCTAGTTTCCTTCGGGGAGGTTGAGATCTAATTTTTGTATCTATTATGCCCGCTTTTTATATTAATAGAAAATTGTAAGGAACTACTAAGCTTACAAAAACAAAACAAAAAAGTGCTCACTTCTTGTTTTAATCCACAAAAATAACTTGAGTGGTAAATAATTTTTTAACTATAATTCTTATTATCAAAAGAGGTAAAATTTAAATGCTAAACAAAAGAAAAACATTGTCAATTTTCCTTTTTTTCCAAGACACTTTTCACATTTTTTTTAATAGACTTTATGCCTTCTAATTTATGTGGACCAGAAAAATTATTTGGAAAATTATAAACAAACTTTCTCCCTTTCTTGAAAATCTTATATAGGAAAACATAAGAAAAAAGAAAATAATGAAAAATTTAAATTGAAAAACATAAAAAAAGGAAAAATAAATTATGGTTGATTCATGAACGAATCACATGAATTGCAAATGCACTGCTTCAATATTCAATATAAACTTTTAGTTTCAGATCTCGACAATTGCAACACTTCCACCACCACCTTGAAACACCACAATTACGAACAAGTGAAAATTTTGGAATTTCACTGTAATCGAGCGGCTAGCAAAGGTGTGGTAAAATATGATATTACAAAATGAAATATCCTTATTTACCGTACTTCATTGGCAATTAACAAACCCCAGACATATCGAGATCCAAAAATGGATCTTAAAATATTTAATATACATCTAGAAAAATGGGAGCTCACAGTGAAGCTCTCATACCGAGTATCAAAATACCCAAGGATAAGATTCCAAAGCTAAAAAAATATTTCTACTAAGAGAACATAAGATGAAGAACGAAGGAAAAAAAAACTTCATTGCTTGAGAAAATGAGTTATACATGAATCTAATTTATAGGAGCAATATAGGTTTTTAGTGATAGCTAAAAAATAATACTAATGATTCAATAAATAATGATAATAATGACACTGCAACTAATAATATGGCTAATGAACATTACAAGTTTCAATATTTATTAGAACTTTAAAATTATTCCCTTGACAAGGTTATAAAAAATATATGGAAATGATTATATTTATAATATAAAGGAGGAAAAATGAATACTATAGGGCTGAAAAAAACAAACATTACCTTAGAAAGAAATGTAAAATAAATGACTCTGAACAATGCATCACCACAACATTTGCATTTTTAAAGGAATGCATATGCCCTTGGAAACCATGGTCAATGAAATTAGTGTTTGAAACATGAGAGAATTAAGAGACCCTCATCCCAATATCTTGTGATCTAGTGGTATTATATCTTGTCGTTGGTGCAGAAGTTTCTTCATAATTGACTCCTTCTTGTTGAGAGAATCCTTTTGCCACAAATCTTGCCTTATACTTGTCAATTCTTCCATCAACAACAAGCTTGATCTTGTACACCCATTTGGAAGTCACAAATGTTTTCTCTTTACGTATAGGAAAATTTTCCCAACCATCTTTATTCATTATAGACTCATATTCTTCTTTCATTACATTCTTCCATTCTTCATGTTTGACTTCCTTTTCATAACTGGTAAGTTCTACTTCAATAGGTTTAGTCATGTAAGCTACATAACCTGAATATCTCTTAGGCTTATTTCTTTCTCTGAATCTTCCTTTTGTTGTTTCATGATCGTTGACTTCTTGTAGAGTTGACCTTAACCAAGTTGGGCTCTTTCGAGTTTCTGGAATGAAGATTTGTTACACAAGTTCACTTGTTCCTTCAGTATATTCATAATTAGTTGTAGGTTCTATAGCTTTTTCTTTCCTTGAAACTTCTTAATTTGTAAATATATGTTCTTCTTCTTCATTGCAATCAATCGGAATATCCTTGGACTTCTTGTATGCAATGCTTTCAGAAAAAATGACATCTCTGCTTACTTCAATACAAATTTCTTCCTTGATGTAGACTTTTTATGATTTATATGAGGTTTTATATCCAAAAAAGATGCATTTTATACCTGTTCAGTCCAAATTTTTCATTTTGTCTTTGGGAATGTGAATGTATACGAGACATCCAAAAATTTATCTGATGTTAGGCTTAGAGAGTTATTTTTGAAGGAACAGCTTCAGAAGGCACATGTAGAGAATATAGCACTACAAGAGCAGCTTTAGCAAAAGGATAAACAAGTGGCCACCATGGAATATTTTTGCATGGAGGCCATTCAACACAGATATCCTTCAGATTCGTATGTAGTTTACCTCAAGGAGAAGTGGCTCCTCTTTAAAATCAAAACTTTAGCCTCCCATGGATCCTTACCTTTCCTAAACTGTAGAAAATTCATTGATTTCTTCTACTAAGCAGGTATGGAAGACAAGGAAAAAATAGAATAGTTTTACATGCATAACCTTGTGTTGAAAGACTTGATCATTTGGGACCCAAATCCTAGGATGGGAGATATGCAATTTATGGAATTTCCATCATGGATGGTTAATGAAGATTGCAGAGAACAAGAAATGAAAATGGTTATGAAAAGAGAAAGAAGATAACCCTTACACATTAAGGCAGAACTATTTAGCCCTAGTGTATTCATCAATAACCATATAAATATTGAAAATGATCCTGCACTTGCAGAAAAATACCTCCATACAGAAGCTCAAGAAATGGCACACTTTGTTGATGTTTCTAGGTTGATGAGTGCATAATGGCTAGCCAAACAAGATGGAATTGTCTCCCTCACAACCTTAGAAACATGGAGTACCACACACCAGAAAGATTCAAGGGTACCTTGGAGAGAGAACCATTCTATAATAGGGCCATGCAGGTGAATAATATTAAGTGGCTTGTCTTGAAGCTCAATCCACCCTTGTTTCTCGGTCTGAGTGATGGAAAGAACCAGGATGAGCAGAACAAAGAATGCGAGGAAGCAGAAAAGAATCATCGTTTTTACCCTACTAAAGGGACTCCAACACTTCTTCCTTGGAAAGTCAGAGGGTCCATCAAAGACATAATAGAAATGCAAAAAGAGGACTAGTTGCTCAAAAGATGAGCAACCATTTAGTAGGAGGGTGATGATGAGCTCTATCATTAGCTACATTTTGAGGGGTTAATGGTTACCTTTTTTCCTTATTAAGTCTCTTTTTCTTGCATTTTAATTATATTATGGACTTATAATGCTAGTTTATATGGTGATTGAGGCTTATCATACTTTGAGTACCTAACATGATTTAAATGTAGGAAAATAATGAAGATATTTCATTTTTGGTGAATATTTTTCCATTAAGACTCGAAGTAGACAAGAAGGAGAGATTCTAGGGGGATTTTCCACCTCCTTAAACTCAAAGAGGCAGCCAAGGGATCCTTGATATTCCCTACAACATCTCGAAATCAAAGGTAGCCAAGAGAACTCGAGATCAAGTGTGCCAAAGGTACACTTCACTTGCAGTAAAGTGGAATCATCACCTACTTTTTAGGGAGCTGTTGGTAACTACCCTTTAGGTTAAATAAGGTTGAGAAAGAGCTCATTAGGATTCGAAATTTGGAGAAAGCCAATTTTTTTTCTAAGTAAGGTTAATCTATTAACAGTGGGAATAAAATTACATTATGACCGAAGTCAAAAACATTGCCCAGACTTATGGAAAATTTGTCAAAAAATAAAAAAAGAAGATTGCCCTCATATGGGGAAACCAGTCTTGAACGTTTTTCAGGTCGTTGCATTGCCCACGCAGGGGTACCATCATTTGATATCTTTGAAGATTACAGTGTTTACAGAATTCAAAAATAAAATAGAGGTCTAGCATAGTAATATAAGCAAAAACATGCCCAATTAAGTGGGCCGCGAAGCAAGAAAACCAAACCAAAGAGAAGCAACTACTCATCTAATGGTTCTTCGACAATTCGGCACCATCCTTCGGAAAACATAAAAATGAAACATTAAAACAGGACAGTAAATCTCCAATATTTGTTATGAATTATGGGTGTTCAAATTTTTATGAACATAATTTGACCATGAAATATTAATATAATAAACCACCCCGCAGTGCTTCGACTATAAAAAATCATATAAACATGGCTCTGTATTTCAAAAAACAGGTTTAAAATAGAAATAGGGCACCTTTTTTTTTTCTAAGTAAGGTTAATCTATTAACAGTGGGAATAAAATTACAGCATGACCGAAGTCAAAAACATTTCCCAGAATTATGGCAAATTTGTCAAAAAATCAAAAAAGAAGACTGCCCTCATACGGGGTAACCAGTCTTGAACGTTTTTCAGGTCATTGCATTAACCACGTAGGGGAACCAGCATTTGATATCTTTGACGATTATAGTGTTTACAGAATTCAAAAATAAAACAGAGGTCCAACACAGAAATACAAGAAAAAACATGCCCAATTAAGTGGGCCGCGAAGCAAGAAAACCAAACCAAAGAGAAGCAGCTACTCATCCAGTGGTTCTTCGACAATTCGGCACCATCCTTCGGAAAACATGTCACTCTCCATGGCGGAAGCAGCTTCAGACACGGAAGGTCTAGCATCTCCAGGCGCTATCTCCACATCATGAGCCCTACGAACCTAAGCATCCATTTCTTGCACATTCACACCACCACTCCCCTCCTGAAGGCCTGAAAGCTGGGCTTTTTCTGAGCTGAGACCCGCCAGACGGGTGCATTGTTCCTCCATTTGGACCTCTTCACGGAAAACCACGGTGATTGAAGCTGTGATTCGTGGGTGGTTCAGAGAGAAATTAAAGGAAAAAAGCGCAGTTCACGTCGTGGGAGAAGGTGAAGTGGTGGGGAAATGAGGAGCAGGGGAGCCCATACGGTGGCCAGATCCTAGAACCCGACCCCGCCCACCTATAGAGTTTGAATAGCGGCCTACGTAATAATCACTGGAGTGGGAAGAAGACTCGGTTGAGGGGTTGGAGGGAGTGTGCAGGGGTTGGCCTCTGGTGATACCCCTGCGGAAACACATTCTTTGATGTAGGCAAGGCATGGGTGCAGTCTCAGCAGTGGGCACAAGATGAGACGGAGAAGAAGGATTCCAAAAAATCGAGGAAGACAGACACAGACCAGACCGAGAGAAATACAGATTTGCACCAAGTTCTAAGCAGTAGTTCAGCTGGCTTCTCCTTCTCGTCACAGTGAGAAGGCAGTGTAACCTAGCAATCGGAGAGCATCTGAAATTCAAAGGTTGTGACTCGTCTGAGAAACCATAGCGAAACACCATTTTGTCGACCCGACTGCAATGGCGTCGAAGAATGCCCATCATAAATCTCTCATTGATGAGATCCAAAGGCCAGAGCATATTGGAGCATGCGGAATCGCTAATAGGAGTGGAGGTCCGATCTTGAACATCGTTAAAACTTAATGTGATTGATTGAACAACATTAAAACTTAATGTGATTGATTGAACAGCGTTAAAACTTAATGCGATTGATATGCTAAGCCAGAGGAGGACATGTGGCAGAAAGTGATTGGAGAAAATCTTTGTTTGGGCCGCTTGCGCAGTGGAAATCCGGACCCGAAAAAGATTAGGGCGAATTTGATAAGAAATTCACGTCACAACTCTCTCTCCGTACGCCAGCCCAAATTCGAACCCGAAAACGATTAGGGAGAAATTAATTTCGTTTTCGCATCACAAAATTGGCCGACATCAGCATGCTATTTTGGAACGCGAATTTGGTTTGAATTATGGTTTATTGATGTTTGAAGTCCGGTGGGCTCCACGGCTAAAGGGTTCGTTTGAAGTTTTGACAAAGGTTTCGTTATATGTTTTATATAACGGGCGGCGTAATAGTTTTATTGTATGTTAAGGTCCCACACTAGTTTTGGTAATATTTTATTTTAAATGTGACGTATATATGTTATATATATATATATATATATATATATATATATATTAAAACATTTATAAATTGTGGACCCCAGGAGCATTTTAATACATTTGTTATTTGCATAGTTTTGTTATGTTTTTAATATATGCGTTGCATATAAAATAAAAGGGTTGTGAGCCTGTTTCGGAATTTATTTGTAAAGTTTATTATTACACACAATAGAAATGTAAGTGTTTTGAAGAGCACAATAGTGCGTATTTTTAGAGACAGAGAAGAATTTTGAGTGCACTGCATTTTGCGGCAGTCACATTTTGTAATCCCTCTCAGTGAGGAAGAATTTGTAATAGTTTTTTTTTGAAGGAATAGAAATTTTTCAAAGTGTTGAACTCTATTTCCAGTGAAGAAATTTCAATATTTTCTCTGTGTTAGAAGAGGATAGTATTACTCTCTCCATTGTTATTTTGGAATTTTCAAATATTCCAACACATGGCTATAAATGAAGGAGATTTCTATGCATCAACATCAACATGTTTTCAAGGAGGAGATGCCTAATTTTGTAACTAACTTCTCTCTAGATGTCAAAATTTGCAGACAATGAAGATTACTCAGGTGATGCCTAAAATTTCCATTGAATTCCTATTAGAATCTTATATTTGTGACATAAATCCTTTTGCTAATATATTAGCTTACTCCTTTTAAGTTTGTCTCATTCAACTAATAAAAAATGTTTTAAGGAGTATAATGAAAACTAGATTATGTGTGAAGCATAAAATAATCATTGATGCTAGACTTGGAAGTTAAGTATAATAAGAACTAGATACAGTTCTCTAAAGAATAATACCGTTTTTCTGAAGCATAAGACAGTCATTGATGCTAGACTTGGAAGTTTGAATAAGACAAGATAAAACAATGAAAAATGCATTCCATTAATTGCATGAAATATGAGTACCACCTTTTAGCAGTAAGATGGGAGCAAGGTCTAGATTTTGACTCGCATCGATTCTTGTGAACTCAAATTTCACTAAAAACATAGTTTTTTGTATGTTTTTCAGCACATGGTTAAAATTGATAGTGCATCAAAATCTATATTATTGGGCCGAATACATAAGTAATCAAAAATTCTCTTTACCAAGTTACTCGCTTCATCAAAAGCCTGATCTTCACATGTGACACTTTTTCTAGGGATAAATATCAAGTGGGTTATGACATTTTAAAACTTGGTTCGTAGTGAAGTGCCCAAAAGGCAAGTCTATCAAAGCATCTGCGACCTGTGTCATTTCATAGTAGCGGATGATTTGATATCATAATGGAGGTGCTCCAATTCAAGCAGTGTAGAAGAGGCAGGAGCCTACAAGGCAGATCCAAACTTTGGAGAAGAGCAAGGCAGATCCTGGGAAGAACGAAGAATTTGAGAATCCGGGATCTCTTCCAAAGGCCATGATACCAAAGTTTTGTCCTGTTTGTAGATATTTCTCATCTACATCAAATATAGCCCTAAATGCCCACATAGATCAATGTCTATCATGTGAGTCAAATGCTAAAAAACCTGGTACAAATTTTTCCAAGCCTAAAGTGAAGGTGAGAAAAAAACAATCAATCCTAGATATAATTGTTGCAGCACTTGTTTGCATGCTAGAGGATTTGGATTATAGTACTAGCAAAGAGAAATCGACCACTAATTCACATCCATTTCCTTTGGATCAACTCAATATCAGAGACACCACCAAGCAGAGGCAACATCAATGCAAAGATCCCAACATTTAAAAATTAATGCAAAGATCTCGCGTAGTGGTAATGCATGTATTTCAAAAGAAACAAATAAAAATGCACATTCTAACCCATTTGAATAACCACTGTAGCAAGTGTTTACATGTAATTAGATCCAATATGTATATCGATAGAAAAAAATTAATATAATTACATTTTCCGTAGTAGAGGAAACTTTGCGAAAACAGAAAAGGAATATAAAACGAGGATGTCAAGATGTTTAGATGACTCAGTACAACAATTATTTTTTCTTAGTAGACACAACACTGTATTCTTAATGCATTTTCTGTAGAATACTAAACAGATTTGTCCAAAATTTGAGATGCAAACTGTAGTCTCTACTACGTTTGGAAAATTGGAGGTTTATAAAAGATAAACTATGAACAGAATTGTACCACTATGATAAGAAGCTGTTAGAAGCATTCCTTATGCTTCAAAAACGTGGAACTACCTTAAGAATGCTTGTGGTTGATATAAATATTAGAGCATGGCATTTAAATGTAGTACTTATGCTAAAATACTGAATAACATCTTGAGAGTGCTCTTCAGATACTGTACGAATGCACCAAATCAATGTTGTACCATTACTAAAATAAATGGCCAAAAATAGTCAATTTTGATATCGTGAAGTTATGTCTTTCTCGATAGCAAACTGGGGATTGGATGGAAAATATGAGAGAACTAAGTTCCAAGGACTAAAAAAACAACGCCAACATAGTGCTGCCTTGAATCAGAGACAAAAAAAAGCTACCCAAAAATGTGTTTTCCACTGTCATCACCCCGAGGAGCGCAAAGTCAGTTGATGGTGCCAACCATTTGACGAAGCAGAGAGCAGATTCATGGTGCCAATGGTTGTAGCACAGTTTTTTGACGTGAGCCATCATTGTAAAAAAGCAGATTGATGGTGCCAATTGCTGTAGAAGTCCATTGAGAGTGTAACTACTATAGTAGAGTAGTTTGAGAGCACCCATTGAAGCTTCTGTATATAGCAGAGTCAAAATTTGCCTATTGAACAAGTTTGTATAGTCAAAGCCACAGCAAGATCCGATAGCCACGATCCTAAATGAGAACCAGAGCCAAAGCTAAGACAGATTCACGTTTAGCAGAACAAGACAACCATAGCAAAGGATCTGACCACAGAACCAGATCATGAGAGATAGCAAGATTCTTGCTTCCACTATGGAAATGTAGAAACTGTACAAGGGCTTTGATTCCAGCAGATTTCATTGTGAGAGTAATCGCTATAGTGTTGTAAGCGCTCATTAGTAGAATCTTAAATCCATTCTAGAATTCTTTTAACCTGGAGAGGGTTTTCTCTGGTTATAAATCTTCATGTTCAAATTAAATTATGGATTGGTTGTGTTTGATATTACGTTTTTACTGTCCACAGTTAAATTTTCGCACAGAAAATTATCAGTCTAAAGCGAGCAATTTTTCGATGTTTATTTTTCTTCATATTGTGAAGTATTTCACTCAGAACTCTACTCGTTGTAACATCTTGGGCTTAGAACAGGGGACTTGGGTTTTTTGGAATCAAACTTTAGGTTAAGATGCTCATCTGAAGAATGGCACAGTGAGCCTTAGCATGGAGTTGGGAGTACCAATTTGAAGTGCAGGTAGGGCATTATACAATAGACCAGTTAGATTTCTGGACCCTAATACAAAATTTTCTTCTTCTTTCAAAACGTGTTTCTTGTTTTCTATAACCAATGTGGGTCATGTTCTTGTTTCAATTGGGGAAGGATCAACATTTGTTATTTCTCCAAATGATCACACTCCGGGTAGCCCTCGAGGCTATTTGGGGGAATACTATTGTAGTGGAATTTGATACTATTTTGGATGTTGAATTCCATAATCCTAATGGAAACCAGTACGTTCAGCTCCAGTACCTATTCCCAAAAGAGGGTGCCATAGTCCTTCATGCGTGCATAGAGCGTGAATTGTAGGCATTGCAATAGGAGGTGTTGTTGTTGTTGCATTGGCCACTAGATTTTTTTTCTGGTTCTGTTAGAAGCACAGAGTATTGAAAAGGACAGAAAAATTTAGTTCATATATTGTGAAATTGCCTCGGAAATTTACCTACAAAGAGCTCAGCAATGCTACGAAAGTTTTTTTTTGAATGTGATTGACAATCGATAATTGAAAGCAAGGGTAATCCCCTTGTGAAACCCAAATTTCTGAGCATTTTCTAAAACCTGATGACAGAGTCATTGTAATGAACAAGCACCTAGGTCCATATTACATCCAAATCTACCAAGCACCAAGATCTATAAAAAAAATCCACAGTATCTGCGAACTAAGAAGAAGAGGTAGAAAATGTATTCTGCTTACCTGTCTGAATAGTGGTTGGGGTTTACCATGGCAAAAATTTGACAGATCCCATGTAGCATTTCTTATCATTGAAATTTTGGCAGTATCATTCAACTGGGCAAGCGCCTGCCTCTGAGCTCCATGACTGAGGGAAAGATCCATAAATGTTGTAGAGTCTCCAGCAATATTTCCCAAATCCCAAATAGCCTTACACGAACACCAATTGAACTCAAAGTTGGGTACTATTTTTTTAAATCAAATTCAAAAATTATAGACATATAAAGATAGTTGGGAAGAATAATTTTATGCCTCTAAAATAAACATGCTACATGTTCTCGAACATTATCATTCCCAAAGGTAAGAAGTTCCAAAAATATAGGCAATGCCCCGTAATCAATCAAAACCTTTGTATTCTCAGAGGTTCTTGAGACTATATTAGTCAAAGCCAAGGCTGCTTCAAACTGCATTATCAATCACAAGGTATCACCATCAAAGCTATAATTTTAAGATAACAATTTATCTATCATTGAAACTATAATTTTAAAATAGATACACCTAGTGATATAGACACCTAGTGAGAGTAAAGGTTAGGAAATTATAATAATTATTATTACAAGATATCACTCACAGTGCAGTTGATTGTTCATTGTCTGTTGTAACTATAATTTTAAAGAAGACACACTTAGTGATATAGACACCACCAAGTGAGACCAGAGGTTATGAAATTATAATGAGAATTATTTCAAGATATCATATTACTCATAGTACAGTTAATTTTTTATTGTTTGGTGTAATAATTTTTTATTATTTATAAACACAGTCAAACATATTATGAGGGACGGTGATGAAATTGACAACGGTCTCATAACAAACCATAATGGGCACATCCCCTGGCAAGATAGACTCTGAATAAGAAATAAAGCAAAACAAAGTGATTACTTACAGGATCATAGGCTTCCTGAAGAACAAGATCTAGAGTAGCATTTGTAACCCCTAAAGCAACACCTATCTCTACAAGATGAATCACTACATCTTTCATATGTAGTCTAGAAAATTTTCTGAGCTCATCACGAGAAAGAGGATCAAATACAACTATCTCATCAAGTCCATTCAATAGCTCTGGCCTGAAATGTCTTCTAACCTGCAAAAATATTCAAAGGCATTTCAAAGCACTGTAGCCAACTTCGTGATAAAAATATATGAAAAATATGCATACACAGAATCTAGGAGAATGAAACGGCAAGTGTATTGGCAGCTGCCGAAATGCAGCAACTAAAACGACAGGTGTATTGGCAGTTGTGAAAATGTAGCTACTAAAATGACAGGTCTGTCGACAGTTGCAGGTGTGTGGATTCTTGCTGGTATTTTTAGACTGATTCCATGGAAATATACCAGAAACCAGTGGTATTTCAAACCTAGAAGGTAACCTGAGAGACTGTGACCGTAAGATTAAACAAGTAACAGGTGTCGTGCCTAGAAAAGAAGTGTTGACAAAAAAAAATTGATCTCTTTCATAACAGAAGGCCTATCGGCCTAAATATCTAGGACATGTGGCACTCCATGATAAAGACACATGGTGTGTGGATTTGAGTTTTTCAGGTGGTCAAGTGGGACGAAAGTAGGTGAAATGTGGCACCACTCAGACATTAACATGTGCCAATTGGTACAAGTGGTAGACAATTGGCATGCTCAAACAACGATGTGATGCAGGAATGACATGAGTGAGAAAATATCAGAAAATCCCCAAATCTAGAGAACTAAAGCTCATCACCAACCTGAGATTGACAACTTTACATGATGTAACCTATGAAATCGTAAAAGGAGAAATCATAGTAACAATAAAGTAACCTATGTAACAATAAATTCGGATTCATCCTAGGAGTGGTAATGGAAAAAATCATAGTGAACAACAGGAAACATTCAAAGTTTCTTACAATCAAATAGATGAAAAAAAACATACAAAAAACCTAGATAATAATCATGAACAAGCTTAATATTGAATTATGAACTGTAAAGGAACTTACAAAATGTTACATTACAAACCTGGTCAAGTGCACAAGCAAAAATATCTTGGACATGACCCTGGTTGACAAGTTGTATTGCTCATGATGCAATAGGATTTGTACGTGCACTGCCAAGTTAATCAAAATCAAAATAAGCTCCTCTTCGTTTCAATGACAAATAATTGGAGTCGCATGAACTTGAAACAGGCCTCCCATGATCTGAAAGAGTAGCAACTAAGTCAATAGTGAGTTTTTTGTTGCTACGTTGGATCGAGGGAGGTTTGCTCCAAGATTAAATCACTCCAATAAATTATTCTCTACTAAACAAGGCCAACCACGTGAAGGTGGAAGCTCTTATGGCCCATTCCCCCCCCCCTCCCCCCCCTCACATCACTCTCAATTCCCCAATACCCAATCTATATTTCATTTTTTACTTTCATGAGCATTAAAAAAAATATTCAATAACTAATAAAAAAACAATTCAACAAAAAGTATGCAAGGAAACATTGAAATTAATGCTTGACATAAAAATAGTATGATAAATGAGTTTTTTATATAACGCAAAAAACTTTCCAAGTATAGTAACGTTTGTCTTATAATAATACAATATTTTACATTATAAAATTTTCTTTTTCTTCTTCCTATTTCTAAAGCTCCTAATTACATCATCAATATCATTGTGCTCTACTCCTGTTTCGTGCCTTTCGACCCGCACTGCTGACCTAGTTGTGTAGTCATGATGTATGGTCTCATCCACTGATGGGGCATCTCCTACAAAAATAGATAATATTAAATTTTAATTGTCAGTTTTTAAATATCATTGAACTAGTTCGGTAATATTAATAAAAAAATTGCAATGAGATTATTTACCTGGTGCACCAGTTCTCGCTGTTGGGATGGTTTCCTTGTCTTCCTCTCTGGTGGTAAGATCCTCAAGGGAAAATTTCTCTGTCATTTAAACAAAAAAAGTTATAAGGACAACCATAAAGTTATAATCAGAAAAAATTATAAGTGGAAATTAATTACCATCACGACCCTCACTAATAGTAGCATTGTCGGCCTAGTCCCCACAACAATGATTAGGTTGCACATGAGGAAGATCTACATCTGGCTGAGAAAATAGGTTATTTTCCTAGTCGATAGTGCTGCTCCCCTGATTTAAACAAAGTTGTTAGACATTAAATTTATGGACGAAAACCAACATATTGAAAGGTTAATTTTTTACCTTATCAGGCATTTTGGATCTTGGGACCTACCCCAAGCTTCTCGGACGTTCAACTATGGCTTGATAGCCGAAATGGAAATCGTTATTTTTATCTTCCTCTGTAGTTTATGTTATGAAGTCTTCACCCTAAATTACATATGATTGTGTATTTTTAATCATATTTGATAGGATTACAAAAACGTTGGAAGGCGATACAATTAATTATCAGATGTTTAGCTACTTAATTACAATTCTTGCAGCTAATTTCAAGTAGCCGCCCTGGCATAGCTTGTGATGACCCTTTTTTTCAATCCTAGCTTTGGTTGCCTTCGAGGTGCCAGGAAACCTATCATTAAAAGATTGAAGTCAGATATGATGTAGCACACTTTTATTTTAGACATAGAGAAAATTAAAGCTATTGAATTAAAGTTGTAATTTACCTTGCGGGTCCAGTGGGCATTTTTCCTTCTTTCTTTTCCCTTTTCTCTTTTCCATCATGGATGAGTGCTCTCCACTCACTCTGTGGAACTGTGAGAGGATGCTCGTATCTAGGTTTAAATTGAAATTGCATCCTATAGGTGTCCCTGGTATATTTCAAATATTTCCTGGCTACTTGAGCCATCGTTTTTCTGTCAAATGTGCCGACCCCAAAAAGGGCTTCTAGATAATCTAGAAGTTCTTTTTGCAAGTTGGTATTCTGGGAATTCCACCTTGTGTGTATGGTTGGGCCAAAAATTACCAATGAATGGTTCTCCAAAAACATATAAAACTCATTGTTTCCTACACAGAAATATATATATATATATATATATATATATTATCATTAATTTAAAAATAAAAGTCATGATAAATATGTTTTAGATAGAGCACATGAAATAGTTAAAATATTAAAATTTACCTGGGAGTTGTACATGATTTCTAGGGACACCTTCATCGTTCACCAACAATGTGCCATTAATGGTCCCTGTGGAGCTGACACGTGTAGCTCCAGGAAACGAAATAATGTAGTTGGCCATATCAACCTCATCACTGCCAACACATTCAACGGTTGGCTGGGTGTCTTCTTGGGCAGGGTGTGTTTCTTGGCTGGCACGTAAAGGAGTAGAAGGTGTATGAGAGGGTTTCTGGGCAATCTCTTTCCCTTGTGTCCCACTACTACCAACACCGGGTTCAGCAAGTGTCAGAAAACGCTACATACAAAAGAACATTTTGTTAGTTTAGTCAATGTAAAAATTAAAAATCAAACTATCACAATTCATCTTATGCAGAACAAAAAAAGTATTCTTTTGAATTTTTATTATTACCTGATATGTCTCTAGCTGGGTCATAAGTTGTTTTATCCTCTATTCTATTTCAGGAAATATCACGCGTATCATGGCTAGGTGTCTGCATATTTGACCAAAATTAATATTATTTCAATTATGTAAATAACTGAGATACTTGAATATAGAGCAGTGTTGGCACTTTACATGTTCTTCCGCTAGCCTCTTTCCGTGATCATCTCGTCTCGGGGTTGTTCTTGTACTGCCCTGATCAGTCTGCCACATTGCAATAAAATTATAAATGTAAAAACTTGAAAACAATATCTAACTTGAAAACACTAAATGAAAACTGAAATAATTTCTAATAAGACACCGAAAGACAGAGTTAGAGTTTCAAATATGCCTTGCATTGAATTTAGTCCTGGAAACATGTCATTTCACATTAAAGCACCCAAACAAGAGACGAGTTGACAATGAATACCTTATTGAATATATTGTTGGAGCAACTTCTAGTAAACTTGTTGTCAAGACCTTGAGGACATTTTTGGAGCAACATTGTTGAAATTGATGGTATAGCATTGTTAGAGACGATCTTGAAGGGCCTTGAAGTGAAGCTTTTGGAGCAACTATTGAAACATCCTTAGAGCATTCAATTAAGGCACTTTCTATCTTCCATCACCGTTTTCCTTTCACTATCATTTAAACAATTTTGTTGATATTTAATGTTTGAAATCACGCTATAATTCCTTGATTATATTTGTTTGGGGGCTTTCCCTTTGAAATTACCCAAAAATACCCTAGCAATTTTATCTTCAGGATGCATGTCTGACCCTATTGTTCAAAATTTTGATTGATAGTAGTAAACATAGAGAGTTGGGGGGCTCTTGACTTGGTTTGGTTGGGCCATTAGATCCCTAACATCTACTAGGGAGAACCCCCCTTCAGTTGGAGGAGAGCTAGCCTGAAGTGAAAAGAGGTTGGTGAGGTGACAACGGGGCTATTGAATTAAACATGGTGTCACACTTTAGCTTTAGGACTTTATCTTGAGAAGTTCAAGATTTTGCTATATCAATTCTCAAATTTGTTACAACACTATTGTTAAGAACTAATAAGAAGTGATGTTGAGGGGTTTTTGGGTATAAGAAAAAATACCATTTAAAAACTAGGGTTCTCAGTCCTTGGCATTCCTTCACTTGGGCCTAGGGGCACACAAGAATAATTTCACACTAAACCATGAAAACTTAAAAGTAACTTAACAAATCCATAAAGTAATAATAATCATAATTCCTAATTTCCTATTGTACGGTATAATGCAAATTATTCAAACATGAAGCAATGAAGACATGCAATGTCTGCATTTCAAGATTGATGAACCAATACAAGAAGTTAGAAACTACAACTTTGATTCAATACTCTGTGTCCTAACTCTAGGAAGGAATATAGTTTGTAGTACAGAACATGCATCGTGTATTATCAATTCTTAATTGACAACAACTAAAGGTCATCTACCTCATCAATTCCTTCCCATTTTGTGTTTTTATGTTATATTCCTTATAAAAGTGTCAAATTTCTCTCGAAGTAAGAAACCACTGAATAAAATAAAAAATAGTTGAGATATGATTGAGAAATGGTCATTTATTTCTTGAAATGATCTTCACAATTTCTTTGGTTGTTTTTCATCTCAAGAAACAAGAAATGACCTAAGAAACTATCGTGATGTAATATAAGAAACAACACGATGCAATGGCCATTTTCAAAGCCAAATGATGTCCATTGAGGACATGGCCTTTATTTGGTTCCTGTTTCATAGGAGTTTCAGGTAGAAATGGAACTTTGTTGTACAATTTCCAGTAGTAAAGAGGGAAAACCTTCTTTTTGCATGGGAAATAATTTACCTTTCCTTTTTCAAGATTATCTAAATCACAAAAAGTATGAAATATACTGCACACATTCTTGGATAA
Source organism: Pinus albicaulis (assembly GCA_034641835.2). Taxonomy (NCBI): domain Eukaryota; kingdom Viridiplantae; phylum Streptophyta; class Pinopsida; order Pinales; family Pinaceae; genus Pinus; species Pinus albicaulis. Next base: position 146,964 of record JAXQQM020064245.1, on the reverse strand, counting down.
TGTGAAAGTGGAAAAGGAATACCCTACACAAGTGATGCACACATGTAAACTTGAACACTAGTATATTTTTTTAGTTGAAATGCAATGCTTTTTTCATTTAAATGTAGGTGTTTTAGGGTAGGGAGAAATAATGGCTACCAATTTAATAAGCGTTTCTTTCTTTGGGAAAAATTTAAATCTTGTATTGGGTGATGAAGATAATAGAGGGTATTGAATCTTGATTCTTGACATTGTGTTTAACTTGAATAACTCAAATGATTATAAATATCAGTGGATGAGTTCTTTTTTTCAAGTATGTCACTCAAAACTCTTATGTCAAAGCATTGTATGATGGCTAGCATTTTCTTTTTTCCCTTTCTTCAGTTCAATGTAAAAATTATATTAATATATTGGAGCACGAATGATAACTACAATTGTTTTCTCTGCAGTATATCCAGCCTCAAGATTATGAATTGTTTTCTCAAGTGGAGCTATTGGTTATTGATGAAGCAGCTGCAATTCCATTTCTTGTTGTAAAGGCTCTTATCGGGCCATATTTAGTGTTTCTGTTCTCTACTGTAAATGGGTAATAATTATAAATGAGCCAACCAAAATCACATATTTTGTAACCATTCGGTTTCCATGGATAGTGATGATGATATTAACCCTATATATCAGTGACCTATATCTATATGAGAATGATTTCAACACTGACGTTGATATGTTTGTATGGATGTGACCTTTGGTATGTCATCAGAAAATCCCCAAATATCAGAAAATCCCCAAATCTGGAGAACTAAATCTCATCACTTTCGATCTGGAATACTACCCTTGTGATAAATTTGATGACTTTCGATCTCCAATTCTCTACCACTTTGCACTTCACCTTCAATATAGATCAAACCAAGGGAAATTTATTACTGGGTGTTTAGATGGATGATTTTGTCTAACTAAAATCCATAGCTTAAACTTCATGAAACTGGTGGAGTCAAATTCATGCAAGCACAAACACATCTTACACATCCTCTTTGAAACTCATCCGAAAGAACATTGGAAAAAATCTAGAGAGAACCCTATAGCCTAACACAATCCAATGGAATTGACCAAAAAAACCCAAATAGAGTCAACCCTACTATAGGAGGAAGGGCCTGCAGTAAGAGCTTACCATTTTGCAAGAGCTGAGGGTGATTCTGTTCTGCAAGATCTAAGGGCGAATGTTGAAGGAGAATGTTGTTCTGCAAGAGCTGAGGGCGAATGATAAGGGCGAATGTTTTTCTACAAGAGCTGAGGGCGAATGTTGTTCTACAAGAGCTAAGGGTGAATGCTATTCTGCAAGAGCTGAGGGCGAATGTTGTTCTGTAAGAGCTGAGGGTGAATGTTGTTCTGCAAGAGCTGAGGGCGAATGCTGTTCTGCAAGAGCTAAGGGCGAATTTTGTTCTGCAAGAGCTGAGGGTGAATGTTGTTCTACAAGAGCTGAGGGTGAATGCTGAGGGCGAATGTTGTTATGCAAGAGATGAGGGTGAATGCTGAGGGTGAATGCTGTTCTGCAAGAGCTGAGGGTGAATGCGCACGTGATATCAGCCGTTAATGTATTTTTTAATAAAATCATTTTTATGTAGAGTACATATAAGTGTCGTATTTTTATGTAGCGCGCATATAAGTGTCATTTTTTTATGTAGCACACATATAAGTGTCGTATTTTTATGTAGCGCACATATAAGTGTCATTATACCGATGGGGGACAAAGCGTCGCTATTGCGATGGATGCCTCCAAACGTCGCAATTGCGACACTTAGACATTGTGTCGCACTTGCGACGTTTGGAGGTAGTCGACGCAATAGCGACGCTTTGGGGCATAGTGTCGCAATTGCGACGTCGTCCTCCAAACGTCGCAATTCTGACACTTTGTCTAAGTGTCGGTTTTGCAACACTTTTCTCTAAACGTCGGTATAACGAAGGTTTCAGGCGGGATTGAAAAAATTTGTGGAAATTTCTGACATTTGGTCAAAAGCGTTGGAACCAAGTGTCAGAATTTCCCCCAAATGTACTAGTGTAAATAGGAATCCCTCATGCTAAACAGCACTGCAACTCAGCTAAACAACTGGAGACTACAAATAGCCTAAGCAGAATGCAGGGAAAATGTTGTTCTGCAAGAGCTGAGCGCAAATGATGAGAGCGAATGTTGTTCTGCAAGAGCTGAGGGCAAATGATGAGGGCGAATGTTGTTCTGCAAGAGATGAGGGCGAATGCTGTTCTGCAAGAGCTGAAGGTGAATGTTGAGGGTGAATGTTGTTCTGCAAGAGCTGAGGGCGAATGCTGTTCTGTAACAGCTAAGGGCGAATGTTGACGACGAATGCTGTTCTGCAAGAGCTGAGGGCGAATGCTGAGGACGAATGTTGTCCTGGAAGAGCAGAGGGTGAATGCGCGCGTGATATCAGACGTTAATGTATTTTTTAATAAAATAATTTTTATGTAGCGCGCATTTGATTTTTTCATTTCTAATACAAGTGACAAACAAATTTCTACAAGAGGTTGAAATTTTTACTAGAATAGCCATGAAAGAATAATTAAAATGGCTTAAAATGCAAGTGGATCTTCAAAATAAATGTAATTGAAGGTTCTCCCCACTAAATTTTTGCAAAAGTTCTTACATTATTTAAGTTATCTAGGATATTTTTTTGTATTACACAACCTAAATTAAATAATGAAATAGTTGGGTAGTCTTATTGTTTCAAATTAGTACACAATTTTCAAATGGTGATGAAGTTTCAAGTGATGATTAACTGACAATATTATCCTTTCCTATCCTTGAAAATATATACAAGGTTCCTTGCTGCCACATGAAACCCTAACTCATGTAGCAACATAGGACTAGTCCTCCATTTTTCCCGTCATAAGGCATTTTGCACGTATTTGATGACTAGAATTTGTGGATTCCCATTTTCCGTGACGTGCTAGGAAGGATAGAAGACTTAATTTTGACGTTTGAAATTTTTTCAAAAACATTCTTACGCCCTTTAATTTCCACTTACCAATAATTTTGCAACACTAGTCCTCTTCGCAATTGGTAAGGTCAAAAGATTTTAAAAAGTAAGGAAAGTTACTTTTTTGACTCACTCAAAATTAAAAATTTAATAAAGGAATTACCACTTATCATTATTGATATTTTAAAATTAGAATCAATTTAATTTTTCCCTTCCTATTACAAAAAGTTCACAAATCCTTTCTTTTACATAAAACACCAAAGAAATAATAAAGCTCGTTGCCCTGCAAACTTCCAAGGTTGTGATTAGTGAAGAAGTGAAAAAGTACGGCTATAGCACTAAAAAATTAGAATGCCAATCTACCCCAACATGAAGTAGTGCTAATATAGCTGGTGGCTTGGCTTGATGGTCAAACAGTGAATTACACAAGCACAAAATAAAAGCTTTAGGCGTCTAGCTCCTTACACTCGCACTCTCAAGGCATTCAGACTTAGGCCAAGCTCAAGATTGGCTCCGAGGAAACTATATTAGCTCATTAACCTGCCATATTTTAATTTCATAAGGTATGTTCAAAGTTTGAACTGCTAGGGTAATTTATTATTGTGAAATCATAGTTTTAAATTATCTCTTATTCTGTGAGCAATGTAATCTATTAATTGTAAGCAGATTCATTAAAAAAATTGAAACTGATTTTAGCATGAATGATGACAATTTATATATTAATTGGTTTTAAGAGTATTTGTATTATGTAGGAGCACTGGAAAGAAAAATCAAGACTTCATTTTCTGTTTTCCTTATTTTATTGGGCTGAACTGGAGAAAATTGAATAGGAATAGTGAGTTAATTGTAAGATCAATGGGCCAAGGCCATACATCAACATTGGACCACATGGTGGGGAAGTATAAAGGCATGGATATTCATGCAAGTATAGTTATTAATTTAAGATCAAAGTTAACTCTTAGCTTCACTAAAGAAATAGAAGGAAAAAGATCTAGCATCAACTGAAACTCACGTGAAAAAGTAGATGAGAAATGTACAATAATCCAATGGAGAGGTAATCTATAATTATCCAGTAAGAATCTTGGCTATGCCTTGAGACTAAACTAATTCTCAATAATTTTGAATAATCATCCATTGGAATTTAGTAGGAAAACCATAGTAAATCAATGTCCAATGGACATGCAAAAATATAAAAAAAATAATATTTGTTGGTTTTTTTTCAATAGGTGGACCATGATGGGACCACTGAGAAGGTGGGGGTGTTTTTTTAATCATAGAATTGAGGTTTAGTAGATTGATAGTCAAGTTACCTTTCCCTATAAATTTTCTCTATCAAGTTATTCATTCTTTGAACTTTGATTCATTCCTACTGTTTTGATACACAATCCAATCCAGTTGAGTCTTGAGTCTTCATTGAGAATGGCATTCATAGGTTGTCAAGAAAGAGGTTATCATGCACATGCACTCTTCCTTTCTTGGTATCTTTGTAACTATGTTCAGCCTGAGTTCTATATTTTTAAATTAACATAATAGTTCGTGATTATTAGCCTTTTATTTTGTCTTTTAATAATTTTAATTTAATTATTATTAATCATTAACAACTTTCATACATGAGAAAATAGATACTGAGAAATGGTGCATCATGGCCTGATCAATTTTGCTCAGCAATTTCAAATGGTATAACATTTAGTCAACAGTAATCATTAATTTCTGCACACAGAGACTAATTTCTCTAGAAGCCTAATATTTCTTTGGCTTGTTATTCTTATAACTACATAGACATAATTAATAGAGAGATTGAGGACAAAAAAAATCTAGCACTTAGTCTCCACTAAACATGATTTTGTGAGAAATAGTACATAGATTGATTTCTCTGAGTGCCTTAGCGTTCTTTGGCTCATTATTTTAATCAAAAAAACAATAAAAAATGCACTGAGGATCTGTTCTTAGTCGGATTATGCAATTTTTATAAGACAGATTATGAAATATTAATAATAAACATAAATTTATTGCAATTTAGGGAAAGCTCGTCCATGTTTTTTTCTTTATATTGGAAGGTTACTTTCTTTTTGAAGTAATTTTTAGTAGATCATAGCATATATTGAGGAAATATTAGTTTGACAAGAATTAGCTATTTCTCTTGAAACTTTAGGTATTAAAATTCCATGACACAGATATATCACACTCCAAAATCCAAAGAAAATGGAAGAGTGTTCAATTTTTTTAATCAAAATTTTATTAGTGAAGGGTTTATTTATTACGAGAACATCATTAATGAAGTGCAAAATTTTAAACGTAACTTTTATTGACTAGAAAAATAATGACCAAAACGTCAAAAAATATTATGTGACGGGTGAAGAGAAATCCAAATTCCAACCCTGCCTGCCACTTGTTGGTGAGTGCAGGTTATTCACTTTTCATTTACAGCTTACCAAGTTACTCATGTTACCAGTATTTTCACATGGCTCACTTTTAGGTGACTACTTATTGTACTTCTTCTTTATAAGTAAAAATTGATAGATAATTGTATTATTTGAAATCTATAACATATCCAGGCAACAAAATTACAACAAATAGAAAATTATGCAAAAAAATCACCAAGGCACTAATGTGTGGATACCCTATCATTTCTTAGATCCTCATAACTTACGAACACCTACTATATTGGTATACACATAATATGGCATTTACCTGAAGTATTTCATATGTATCTAGAAGTAAATAAGTTGTATGACAATTGTTATGGCATATATAAGATGTGTATTATAGCTTATATTTAGATTTTTCTTAAGTAGCATGCATGTGCGGTTCATATAGTGACTACAATTACCACTCTCTAGAGTATACATCGATTTTGTACACATGGCTTTTCAGTTGCTTTTTAAGATATATCATTGGCGATGGTAACATGATTATATAATGAACCATGATTATATAGTGAGTTAATTTTAAGATCAATGGGCCAAGGCCATACATCAACATTGACCACAGTGGGGAAGTATAAAAGCATGGATATTCATGCAAGTAAAGTTATTAATCTAAGATCAAAGTTAACTCTTAGATTCTCTAAAGAAATAGAAGGCAAAAATCTAGAATCAACTAAAACTCACGTGAAAAAGTAGATGAAAAATGTACAATCATCCAATGGAGAGGTAATCTATAATTATCCAGTAAGACTCTTGGCTATGCCTTGAGACTAAACTAATTATCTATATTTTTGAATAATCATCCATTGGAATTTAGTAGGAAAACCATAGTAAATAATTGTCCAATGGCCATGCAAAAATATATAAAAAATAATATTTTTTGGTTGTTTTTCAATAGGTGGACCATGATGGGACCACTAAGAAGGTTGGGGTGTTTTTTAATCATAGAATTGAGGTTTAGTAGATTGATAGTCAAGTTACCTTTCCCTATAAATTTTCTCGATCAAGTTCTTCACTATCTATCAACTTGATCATTCTCCCTACTATTTGATACACAATCCAATCCAAATATACAGGCCTCATTGAGAATCCATATCTAGAAAGTTGTCAAGAAAGATATGGTCATGGCCATGCACTCTTTCTATGCTTGGTATCCTTGTAACCATGTTCCACCCCGAGTTCTATATATTTTTAAATTATCATAATAGTTTGTGATTATTAGGATTTTATTTGTCTTTAAAGAATTTTAATTTAATTATTATTAATCATTAACAACTTTCACATGAGAAAATATATTAACAATAAGTATCATGGCGTTTTTTACCTCGCTTCTCAAGAATTTCCACAAATGGTATAACATTTAGTCAACATTAATCATTAATTTCTGCACACAGAGACTAATTTCTCTGGAAGCCTAAGATTTCTTTGGCTTGTTATTCTTATAACTACATAGACATAATTAATAGAGAGATTGAAGACAAAAAAAAATCTAGCGCTTAGTCTCCACTACTCAACATGATTTTGTGAGAAATAATACATAGATTGATTTCTCTGAGTGCCTTAACGTTCTTTGGCTCGTTATTTTAATCACAACAACAATAAAAAAATGCACCGAGGATCTGTTCTTACTCCGATTATGCAATTTTTATAAGACCGATTATGCAATATTAATAATAAACATAAATTTATTGCAATTTAGGGAAAGCTCGTTCATGTTTTTTTCTTTATATTGGAAGGTTACTTTCTTTTTGAAGTAATCTTTAGTAGATCATAGCATATATTGAGGAAATATTAGTTTGAAAAGAATCAGTTATTTCTCTTGAAACTTTACGTATTAAAAGTCCATGACACAGATATATCACACTCCAAAATCCAAAGAAAATGGAAGAGCGTTCAATTTTTTTAATCAAACTGCCTATAAGGTTAAATTTATTTAAAATTTAGTGAACGTCACGTGAAGTGAAAAATTTTAAACGTAACATTTATTGAATAGAAAAATAATGACCAAAATGTCAAAAAAAATTGTATGACGGGTAAAGAGAAATCCAAATTCCAACTCTGCCTGCCACCTGTTGGTTAGTGGAGGTTATTCACTTTTCATTTATAGCCTACCAGGTTACTCATGTTACCAATTTTTTCACATCGCTCACTTTTAGGTGACTAGTTATTGTAATTATTATTTATAAATAACAATTGGTAGATAATTGTATTATTTGAAATCTATAACAAATCCAAGCAAAAAAATTACAACAAATAGAAAATTATGCAAAAAATTCACTAGGGCACTAATCTGTGGATACCCTATCATTTCTTAGATCCTCATAACTTACCAACACCTACTATATTGGTATACACATAATATGGAATTTACCTGGAGTATTTCATATGTATCTAGAAGTAAATAAGTTGTATGACAATTGTTATGGCAGATATAAGATGTGTATTATAGTTTATATTTCAATTTTTCTTAAGTAGCATGCATGTGCGGATCATTTAGTGAATACAATTACCAAATATATTTCAGTGAAGATGTGAAGATGATCTCTCATTAGGTCCTAATTAATTAAAGAATCATTAATTAGCTTTCCAAATGAATAAAATATGTTAACAAAATAGTAAAAACTAGGAAAACAAATAAGGCCTTAAAAAAATATGGCACAATGAGTCACACTATGAGATTTATTTAATTACTCATCAAGTGTCGCTACAACATATATATGATCACCATTACCATAGAAATGGGACATGTGACCATCATTTTGGTTTCGCCAATGACATTCCACATCATGACCATTGTTTAGGGTTGATTGCGTTGATTTTTTTTAAACAAATCATTTATACATTTTATGGAAATTATAGACACAATTTATAATCACATTACAAGATTATGATGTATGGATATTCCTTATCATTTCTTAGATACTCACAACTTACGAACACCTAATAGATTGATATACACATCATATAGAATTTACCCCTAGAATGCCACATGTATCCTAAAACAAATTAGTTGTATGGCAATTGTTATGGTGCATATATGATGTGTATTACAGTTTATCTTATAATTTTGTTGAATTAGCATACAACAATTTACATGGTGATATGAGAACCACTCTCTAGAGTATACATCGATTTTGTACACATGGCTTTTCAGTTGCTTTTTAAGATATATCATTGGTGATGGTCACATGATTATATAATGAACCATTAAGTTGAACTATGAAATTATTCATCACAACACACACACACACATATTGATGAATTAATAATTTTTCTTATATAATTTTTTTAATCTATTTTGAAAAAAAAAATTATATATAATTATTTCTAAGAAGAACAAGAGAGAATTCCTTACCATATCTTTGTAAAACATATAATAGCAAGAAAATTAATCTATTGAAATTTCATTTCCAAACATATTCATGGAGTAAAATGAAGATTAAAAGGAGATATTCATGGATTTACCTATAACATCAGCTCATGATTAAGAATGTAAATGTACAATATTGATGATACATAGGTTAGGAGAAAATTAATCTATTGAAATTTCATTTCCAAACATATTCATGGAGTAAAATGAGGATTAAAAAGAGATATTTATGAATTTACTTATAACATCACCTCCTAAAAGTGTAAATGTACAATATTGATAAAATTTATTTACATATGATAAATAATAAACCTTTATCTCACATGTATCATATAATCTTATAAACAAACACATTCTATAATATGCAATAAAAGTGAAATTACACAATCCACATGGAAAAAAGACTTAGTTCAAGCAAAAGAAAATAAAAAATAAACCATAAGTGACACGGATTTTGTAAAGGAATATAAGTGTCGTTATACCGATGGCGGCCAAAGCATCACTATTGTGACGTATGCCTCAAAACATCGCAATTGCGACACTTAGACATTGTGCCACACTTGCGACGTTTGCAGGCAGTCGTCGCAACATTGACGCTTTGGGGCATAGTGTCGCGATTGCGACGTCTTCCTCCAAACGTTGCAATTGCGACACTTTTTCTAAGTGTAGGTATTGTGACACTTTTCTCTAAACGTTGGTATAGCGACGGTTTCAGGCGGGATTGAAAAAATTTGGGGAAATTTCCAACATTTGGTCAAAAGTGTCGGAATTTCCTCGGAATGTACTAGTGATTTTATTTTCAAATTAAATTCATATTTTCCATTGTCTTTATCATTAATTTTTTACTGCAGGTTAATGTATTAAATCCAAGGACAACTTCTCCACCACCTTTAGCTTCATCTCTCACCCTTTATCATCCCTCTCTTCACCAAAATCTCCATCAGCCCTGTTTTCAAAAATTTCATCCCTACACCATGAGAACAACCCAGGGGTGCAATAAAAGCCTCCCAAGAGGTTCTAAACTTGGCCAATGGGTGGGCCACCTTCCACTCATCTAAAGCCACCTTCGTTACACCTTACTTACCCTTTTCACACCCATTTTTGCCTCATATTGCCCTGAGACTGTTTCCTGTAGCAATTCAGGAATTTCATACAAAAATACATGAAACCTATAATAGCACTTAAAGCAGCACTAGTGGGCCCCTGCTTAAGCCCAAAAACCACCATACACATCCTCAAGACCTGCTAAAACCACCCATACACCTTCGTCCTTGTACCCATTTGTTGAATCCTTCCATAAGACACCTTAGCACGTTCTTCTCCTAGCTGCAAAACATCACATCTACAAACATATATAGGTCATGCTTAGTTGCATCATTAAAAGCATGATAGATATATAATAGAGTGAGTAGAGTTTTTTAATCCATTTGGCCCAAAAAAGTGTAATTACGTTAGTTTCCTTTATGCAATTTCAATTTGCATCACTTAAAAGATGAAATGACTAGTTTGCTTTCATTTCCTTATCATATTTAATGTGTGGATTTATTTCTTATCAGAGAGTAGTTAGATGTACTAGTTTTCAGTGTGGGTCAAACATTTTGCCATAGCGTCATTTCTTCTTTGAATCATTTGTAGACTAAGGCCTAAAGTTATATGCGATGGGACTTCCATCTTAAACCCCAGAAGCAGCATCCTTTCATAAAGCTTAGAAGAGGATGACATGAGTAGAATGCATCTCAGTATAGCACTATGACCTCTGTGTTTGTACGAACCCTATGTTGATAAATTAAACAGTCATTCCCCTCCGGGAGTTGGCAAACATTCTTGTGGTAATACCAGCTCAATACAAACATGGTATAATCTTGGATCCGTCCACGTAGTGCTGTGATGTTTTTTTTTTTTTTGTGGAATCCAAATTGGGTCATATCCACTATAGTGAATGGTGTGTCTTCAAGTTGAACGCTTGTAGGCTGCCGGTTCTTCATGGATATTGCATTACTGTCATGGTTATCACTTTTTCTTATATTCTCATTTGGTATTGTTTTTGTTTGGTATGGGTAAAGGTGAATAAGTCTCGGAAATTTGTATACATATTGAGATTTACGACCTCAGTTTGAAGTCATTTTTTTAGAATTCACAACTCTAACTGATGACATGTAAACCATGGAGAACAATACTATCATGCCAAAGTCAAAAATGAATATGCCAAATACTAAGATGTACAAAGCCAAAGTAGCGGTGTGTTCCATCATATGAATGGTGTGGTCAAAGTTTTTTTATGTTTTTATAATAGACTCGTGACTATGGTAAATTATGAGTCAATATTGTAACTAAGCCAAATCTACATGTCACTTATTGTTTGTAATGGTTATTTGTGGTCCTTGAAATGTTTTTATTTACATGTTGTAAGACTTAGAGAGGCATACATACCCCTTTGTTATGTGTTCCCTCTGTTAGAGAGTGTTAACACCCTAGAAGAGTCTTTCATGCAGGATTGATACACTTGGGTGGGGTGTATTGGCTATAGACTCTATGAGGTGAAATTTTATATCTAGGGGGAGTTCATAGAGAGGTTGGATGAACCATGTATTTGAAGGAATTCCTAGAAAACTGGCAGTTGCAGTGGTTGGGGACCCATGCATTACGGTACACGGTTGTTCCTTTATATTGACATTGACAATTGCATGAACAAGGTACAAGGAATAAATACGAGAATGGTCCAGATGTAGAATTTGCATATGGATATCGAGACAACTAGTCATTAAGGGGGTGTGTTGGAAAATGTAATTCCCACTTGTCTCAGTTATGATTCTTGTTATGTAAAGGAGTCTGTTCCTATTATTTAAAGAGTTTCTTCCTATTTTGGTGTGTGGTTGAGATATTCTCTCAACCAACAGATTGTGTGTCCAATATAGTTTTCATTTAGACAAGACTTTGGGGTATGTGTATATCATTATAGATGAATAACGTAAATATATTTTCCTTGTGGAAATTTTATGACAATTTAAAACTTAATGTTTGACAACTCCTCTTTGCATACACTCCTTGCATTTTTTTCCAAGCAGACAATTGTTCAAAGTACATAACTCTACTATCCTTAATTTCACCATAATTTCAAAACCCTAATTTTACTAGAAGATAATGCTCAAAAAGACTTACCCAACTTATACATTGCTAGAAACAATTTCTAGAATTTTTACTAGGAATGCCAATACTATTTTCTCACATTCTCATCGTAGGTGATAATGTTTTCCAATTTTGGTTTTAACCCCAAAAAAAATTTCTCACTTCTTGTTTTAATATGGGAAAAAAACTCTAGCCTTAAATAATTTTTTAAACTATAATTTTTCTTATTATAAAGAGGGAAAATTAAAGTTTGAAACAAAAAGAAAACATTGCCAATTTTCCTTTTTGTTGAAGGTGTTTTTCTCTCCCTTTTTTCAAATACACATTCCTTTTTATTATATATTCTCTTTTTTTATGTGGACCAAAAAAAATGCATTTCTGTATTTAAATAAAAATGTTAACAAATTATAGACATACTTTCTCCCTTTCGAAAATTTTATGTAGGAAACATAAGAAAAAAGAAAATCATTTATGGCTCACTCTTGAATGAATATGCATGCACTCTAAATGCACTGCTCCAATCTCCAATATATCTTCGTTGTTTTAGCTTTGGAAAATTACAACACTTCCACCACCAACTCCAAACACCACAATCATGAACAATATTTGTCGCACATTCGTTTTTTATTATGCCTTCTAAAAAAAATCATTTTTTATTATGCATTCTCAAAAAAATGTCTTTTTCCATTAAAAATATACAGTTTGGGAAAATTATAAACATACTTTCTCCCTTTTTAAATATTTATGTGGGAAACATTCAAAAAAAAAAGTTGAAAATAATTTATAGCTCACTCTTGAATAAATCTGCATGAACTCTAAATGCACTGCTCCAATCTCCAATATATCTTTGTCATTTTAGCTTTGGAAAATTACAACACTTCCATCACCAAATCCAAACACCACAATCACAAATAAAAATGAAATTTCACTTTAATCAAGTTTTAGCTCTCGACAATTACAACACTTGCACCACCAACTTGAAACACCACAATTAGGAACAGAAATGGAATATCACTTTAATCTAGTGGATTGAAAATTTTTGTGAAAATGTGATATTATAAAATGAACTAGCCTCACTTACACACTACCTTGGAAATTAACAAAACCCCAAATAGATCTAGATCCAAAAAAAGTTATTAAAATATTTAAAATAGAACTAGAAAAACCAGAAGATAGATCCAAAAAATATATTAAAATATTTAAAAAGCTTTGAATTAAGCTTTGATACCATGAAAGAGTTTCAAGATACCCAAGGATAAGACTTCAAAGCTAAAAAATCATTCTAGCAAGAGATCACAAGATGAAGAAAGAAGGGAAAACAAACTTCATTGCTTCCTAGAATGAGCTATACATGAACCTGATTTATAGGAACAATATAGCCTTTTAGTGATATTTAGAAGATAATGGTGATGACTCAATAGATAAGGATAAAAATTACAATGAAACTCATAATATTGATAAGTAAGATTATAAGTCTCAATATTGATTAGAACTCTTACATTATTTCCTTGAGAAAGTCTATAACAAGGATATGGAAGTGGCTATATTTGTGACCTGAATTGAGAAAGATGCTCCTCAATAGAGGAATTCTCCTAGATCAATCATGGAGGTGGGGGTTGGAACCATACGTGAGGGAGCTCTGGAATATAGTGCAACATGATGGTAACAATATAGGTGAGGAACAAAAAAACCCTCGATCAGAGTGGCTAGCGGCAAGGAGTGGGCCGAGAGGACACAATGGCGAAATGGGAACACCACATGGAGAGGTCGGACAACAACGTGGCCATCGCATGCAAAGAGTGGCAGATAATGGCCAATGGGGTTATGGAGAGGACACTTCCCAAGCAAGAACATAATTATGGTAATTAATTCGTATGTCAAGCAGCTGGAAAAGGTAGCAAGGATGTTAGAATTTCATTGGGATAAGGGCTCAAGGAATGTCTTGAGACAAGTTAAGAACAACAACATTCTAACCTTTCTCATAATTTTGTTCCGCTATGGAGAAGTAGGCTACTCCTGTGTGCCCTCCAAAAGCCATCATCGACGAAGCTGGTGGAATGTGTGGATGGCTCGATATGCATTCGAAATCCTCCTTGCTGTGCAAATGAAGTTGGTATTGGAATTTCGAAGCATGTAGGAAATTTTTTTATTTTTTTTAGATTTTTTGTATAATGGTTATGCCAAGATTTTTGAATTTTGTAGGGTTGGCAAGGTTAGTAAAGCCAGTGGTAGAAGTCGTCATAGTTTTGTAAGGTTAGAAAATTTAACAACTGCTTCTCTTCATTCTTGTGAAATTAGAAGGTAAGACAAAAATGTATGTGGGTCTGCGTGGGAAATTGTACGCATGTAGGTCAATGATGTGAATGTTTGGTAGGATAGCGTGTGGGAGGGTAGATTTGTGATCTCAGGTGAGGGTTCTGAGTATTTTCATCTGTTGTTGAATAGGTCAGTCAGTGGTTTTGACTTATGGGGTTTAACAATATGGTGGGTTTGCAGAATTTCGGTTCTGGGTAGGGTTGGAATTTTTTTGTTTTGCTATGGGAATTGGTTACTTTGTTTCAATTTTATGCCTTTTCTATGGGTTGGGGTAGTTGGTGTCATAGGTAGGAAGGCTAAGGGGCAAGGCCAGATTTTTTTTACATTGTTGAAGGGGCAAGGCACCTACAACTCCTATCCATAGGGGCAAGGCGCCTACAACTCCTATCCATCTATCGATTCACCCAACTATTGTAATTTCAATAACCTGAAAATTAACTGTCTTGTAATTTTCTATCGTATTGTTGCTCTAGGAGTGTTCATTTTCTTTCTAGTCAATATGGTCAAGAAAACAAGAGGAAGAAAGCCCAAAGTAGACAAAGGCAAAGAATATATTTCATCCCCACCAACCAAGAGAGGTCGGAAATCTAGAAAAGAGTTCATGGAGCCCTTAATTCAGACCTTTGCAAAATACACACCATGTTCTTTAAAATCTCATATTTTTGGATGGGAAACTGAAGCCACAAATAAAATGGAAGAAGATGATGAATTGATAGTAGAAGAATTGTAGCATATGACTGATGATCCAGGGCATACTCGTGGGAGAATCTCATTGTCTCAGCACTCAATCAGAACATATTGGTTGGTAAAATTCCTGTTGGTAAAAGCCATAATGTCAATTCAGGAAACATTAGAGCCAAATTTAGTCTCCACCTTGACAGTGATTAATAGAAACATTCAGGAAATCAACCTACGTCAATTGCATCAGTATGCTCGTCTTGGAAAAATGGAGAAATATATAAAATCCATCCAAGAGGTTGAAATATCAGGTTCCAATGTCAAAGATCCGGCCCTGGTGGAGTCACATGATGACTAGAGCTGATAGTTCTAGTTTTTTAGCGGATAGATTTACTTATGTTTACATTAAATTTTACTTATCTCTTTTGTAAATTTTAATATTAGCAAACTTTGATATCAGTTATCTTAAGACTCAATTTATAAGATTAAGGAAGTTCATGTTTTGGATGACGTACAATGCACTTAGATGGCCAACAGACCTGGTTTTCTTCTGGTAGGTTGAGGTCTAGTTTTTGTATCTATTATGCTCGCTTTTTATATTAATAGAAAATGGTAAGGAACTACTAAGCTTACAAAAAAAAAGGTGCTCACTTCTTGTTTTAATCCACGAAAATAACTTGAGTCGTAAATAATTTTTTAGCTATAATTCTTATTATAAAAAGAGGGAAAATTTAAATGCTAAACAAAAGAAAAACATTGTCAATTTTCCTTTTTGTCTGAGAGGCTTTTCATATTTTTTTTTAATACACTTTCTGTTTTGTTATGCCTTCTCATATTTTATGTGGACCGAAAAAATTATTTGGAAAATTATAAACAAACTTTCTCCCTTTCCTAAAAATCTTATATAGGCAAACATAAGAAAAAAGAAAATAATGAAAATTTTAAATTGAAAAACATAAAAAAAAAGAAAAATAAATTATGGTTGATTCATGAATGAATCGCATGCATTGCAAATGAACTGCTTCAATATTCAATATAGACTTTTACTTTCAGGTCTGGACAATTACAACACTTCCACCACCAGCTCGGAACACCACAATTACGAATAGGTGACAATTTTGGAATTTCACTGTAATTGAGTGGCTAGAAAAGGTGTGGTAAAATGTGATATTAGAAAATTAACTATCCTCATTTACCGTACTTCATTAGCAATTAACAAACCCCAAACATATCTGGATCCACAAATGGATCTTAAAATATTTAATATACATCTAAAAAAATGGGAACTCACAGTGAAGCTCTCATACCGAGTATCAAAATACTGGAGGATAAGATTCCAAAGCTAAAAAAATATTTCTACTAAGAGATCATAAGATGAAGAACGAAGGAAAAAAAACTTCATTGCTTGAGAAAATGAGGTATACATTAATCTAATTTATAGGAGCAATATAGGTGTTTAGTGATAGCTAAAAAATAATACTAGTGACTCAATAAATAATGATAAGAATGACAATGCAACTAATAAGATGGCTAATTAATCTTACAAGTTTCAATATTTATTAGAACTTTAACATTATTTCCTTGACGAGGCTATAACAAAGATATGGAAATGATTATTTTTATAATATAAAGGAGGAAAAATGAATACTATAGGGTTGAAAAAACCTTTCCTTATAAAGAAATGTAAAATCAATGACTTTGAACAATGCATCACCACAACATTTGCATTTTTCCTTTAGAGAAAAAGGAATGAATATGCCCTTAGAAACTATGGTCAATGAAATTAGTGCTTGAAACATAAGAGAATTAAGAGACACAATCACCATAGTATTATTTCTTGTACTTAAACTTATTATTTTCTCAATATTTAAGTATTATCACATCTTTTCAAAACAACTCTCTACCAATAATACAAGATATACCCTCACTAAAAAATATTAAATAAAATAATAATAATTGGTAATATAGTAGTTCTTACTAATGCTAAGAACCAACATAAATATTCAGGACACTAGCAGACTATTAAATGAAAAGATTATATTAAAAATATAATTTTAAAACAAGAAAATAAAATATTAAAATAACAAAATGGGAAAATTATTTGAAAGTAGAATAATTCCAAAGGATATTAACAAATGAAACATATAATGGTCGCAATGTAATTAAATTATCATAACAATAAAACATTCAATATGATATCCATAAGCATGGCTCCTTTGAGTGGGTTATGCCTTAATAGGCATAGATAAATCCATAGATAATACATTAACACAAATGTTTTATTGAATATTGAATCACATTTTTTAACTATAGTCTAAATTATTTTTAATAAAATAAAAAATTAATTAATTTACATACTCGAATGTAATTCATGTAAGTGTAAAGGATTTTTTTAGATGTTCTAACAAAAACCAAGTGAACCTTAACCTCCATATAAGTACATTTTGTAAATAAATAGTATATCCCTCTCAATTTAGAACTACTCTATTTGAAGTTGACTTGTGGAGTTCTAAACTCAAAGTTGATGATAATAACAATTTTCATGGCCCACTTCATATTGTGGTAGATACCTAATTAGTTATTCTAGTAGAAAGTAACATAGTCATGGATGGTTTTTAGGTTGTAAGGAATGAAAGATTTATAAATGTAATCTTGGTAGGCTAATCATTGCTAACAACAATTTTTATGGGCCACTTCATATTGTGGTAGATTCTAAATTATCTAGTACAAAGCTACACACTCATGAATGATTTTTAGGTTGTAAGGAAAGAAAGATTTAGAAATATAATCACGGTAAGCTAATCACTGCTTAAAATGTATTTTAATAAATTCTTTAGGTATTATATATTAATTTAATCATTCAATGTTAAAGAAAATGATTTTCCAATGATTAAACCACCATTTTTATTAAAAACTCTTATTAAAAAGAACAATTTTAAAATAATTATTACAACTATATCTATTTCAAAAAGACTATTAAATATCTATAAAATTATTAATTTGAAAATGTTTTAAGAATGAAATGGGATAATTTTCCTAAACTATATGAATAAAAATATCACTAAACTTATCAGAATAACTAGATGGAGCCTTCTCATGATTTTAGAAGAAATAAAATTAAACATATATTTTTTTCTTTCATATTATTTATATAAATTAAATACTTGAAATTTAGGAAGTTCAGAAAAACAATATATAAATTCCAGATATCACAGAGTGAGATGAACATTTAGAGTAAAATAAATCCATGGTATAGATGCATATGATTTATTTGTATAGTGATAAAATATTGGTATATTTATCTTAACTACCATTAGCCCTTTTACCAATTATTTATAATTAAATTCAACACTTTCAAATTTTCTTGCTTATGGAAATAGACAAATTTTGACCAACGTCGGCTGTTGTGAATAGAGATGACGATAATGACACTCGTATTAATGTTATTATAAAGCTAAAGACATCTTTGTATTAATGTTATTATAAAGCTAAAGACATCTGTGTTCAGGGTTTGCGTTTGACGCCCCCCAAAGCCATTGGCTCCAGTAACCAGTAACAAATTTCTACAGTAAAAAATGTTCGAAGTATTGAAGACCAAAATGCGGGACGAGTTCCAACAATACTTCAAGGATAAGTATCCAACAAAGAATTTCTATGATGAAAAATCTCGAGAATTTTATGATTTGAGATTGGGAAAATTGACAATGGACGAATTAATAACTAAGTTCACGTCATTGTTAAGATACATACCTTACCTAAAAGATGAGAAGGATAAAGTTCAATGATTTTTGAGCAGTCTACCTGCCAACATGAAGGAAAGAATTGAATTCATAAACCTAAAGACCATGGACAAAGTGATTCGAAAAGTCGCCAAAGAAAGGACAAAAAATTAATTCAAATTTTAAGAATACGAGGTCTCGTAATTTTAAAAATACTGCAAGAAATTTAGAAAGTAGACAGTATGTAAAAAATCAACATAAAAAAAAATGGCCAATAGAGGAGCGACACATAGAAGCCTCCAGCAAACCAGAGCATCGACAAACTCATAAACCCCCTCAAAAATGTTGGGGATGTAGTGAGGAACATTATTACAAGAATTTTCTTCATTGTGGGAGAAGTGAAATGACAGCCAACTTGCAAGAGGCTTCTATAGTGGGGGATGTGGCTCGAAATATACCAAGAATTAATTAAGCTCTTAAAGACCGATAAGAAGACTACCAACCAACCATGATAGAACTTGAAGGTAAGTTGTTTTCACAAAATGTTTTTATTTTGGTTGACCTTAGTTCTAGTTTAAGCTATGTAAACCCCGAGATAGTATAAAAGTGTATCTTGCAAAGCCAAAAATTTAAGAACTCCTGGTTGGTACAGCTAGCCACTGGGGCAAAGAGAAGGGTTAGTGTTAAAGTTTTGAACCGTTCTTTGGAAATTGGAAATCAACAGTTAAAGGTAGAATTAAATATTTTACGCTTGGGTTCCTATGACATACTACTCGGTATCGACTCACTAGAATGACACTGGTCTGTAATAGACTGTAAAGATAAGATCATTTACATAAGAGCTAAAGATGGGACATGCCAGGAGTTGTAAGGAATTAAAAAAACATTGCAATTATGTCTTATCACAGCATCTCAGTTGGGTAAATTCATTAGAAAATGATGCCATATTTATGCCATCCAAGTGGGCTTCACTAATTCTAAGGATAAGACTCCTATGTTGAAAAATATACCAGTGGTACATGACTTTGTGGATGTATTTACAGAAATAATACCATGACTACCTCCAAAGAGAGATATTGATTTCACTATCAAATCAATGCCTGGTATTGCGCTGGTGTCATAAGAACCATATCGGATGAGTGTACCCGAGCTAACAGAATTAAAAATGAAATTACAAGAATTGCTCGATAAGGGTTATATTTGACCAAGTGTATCCCCTTGGGGAGCACCAATGTTGTTCATGAAGAAAAAGGATGGAACCATGTGAATGTGCATGTATTATAAACATCTCAATAAATTGACAGTTAAGAATAAATAGCCGTTGCCATGTATAAATGATCTTTTTGATCAAGTGAAGGGAGTGACTATATTTTCAAAGATAGATTTAAGGTCTAGTTACCACCATATTTGAATTAAAGATGAAGACATCTACAAAACAACGTTCTGAACTCGATACGAGCACTATGATTTCGTGGTTTTTCCATTTGGATTAACCAATGCACCAACAACGTTCATGAGCCTAATACATGGCACATGTCATCCGTTTTTGGAAAAGTTTGATCTGATGTTTATTGACGACATATTAATTTATTCAAGAACCATGGAAAGGCATAAGGAACACTTACAACATGTGCTATAAATTTTGAGGAAACATCAACTGTATCCCAAGTTCAACAAATGTTATTTCTTCAAAGATAAAATAAAATATTTAGGCCATGTCATTTCCACTGAAGGCACATCAGTAGATACTGAGAAAATAATGACTATCATGGAATGGAGGGTGCCCAAAAACGTAGCAGATATAGGTTCTTTTATGTGATTGGTTGGATATTATAGGTGCTTCATCGAAGGATTCTAAAAAAGTTTCCGTTCTTATTACATATATGCAGTGAAAGGGGAGGATGTTTAAATGGACATCGAATGTCAAACTAGTTTTGAACTATTAAAGAAGTTGCTAAATACTACCCCTATTTTGAGAGTAGCTAACCCAAACAAGGAATTTGAGGTATGCAATGATGCGTGCAAGGAAGGAGTAGGAGAAATATTATCTCAAGATGGAAGGGTAATTGCATATGAGTCAAGAAAGCTAAAATATCATGAACACTTTTATTCCAGCTATGATCTAGAGTAGACCATAGTAGTGCACGCACTCAAGGTATGGAGACACTACTTATTGGGAAAAAGGTTTGTGCTAAAAACAGATCACAACAACCTGACTAGCTACATTAAACAATTTGATTTGAATGATCACCAGGCAAGGTGGAATACATTCCTAAGCGAATTTGATTTTGATATTCAACATGTTCAGGGCAAAGAAAATCGTGTTGCCAATGCTTTGAGCAGAAAACTGCATTGCGTTTATGAAAGCTACTTTAATCAAGTGGAATTCAAATTTCAGGATCAAATAAAAGAAGCAGCCAAGAAGGATCCTGAATATCAATTCTTATGGTAGCAAGCAAATGAAGCAGAAAAATAGGAAAATCTATCAGAATATGAGATTAACAGAGATTTTCTTTTAACTTTTAAAGGAAATACATCCATCCTGAATCGGATGAGTTTGAAAGAGTTAATATTGGATGAATATCATCACAATACTTATTCTGGACACCCACGTTACGAGAAAATGATGAAAACAATCATGAAAGTTTATTTTTGGCCTAGTATGCAGAAAAATATTGTTGAATACATAACCAAGTGTCTGGAATGCCAATAGGTTAAGGTGGAACATCAACATCCAGCAAGATTGTTGCAGCCCATACCTGTACCAGAATGGAAATGGGAGGTTATATCATTGGATTCTATTACTTGTCTACCGAGATCGAAGAGACATAATGATTCTATAATGGAGTTTGTAGAGACTGCACAAGGCAACTCACTTTAATCTAGTACAGTCTAATTACAAAATGGTGCAAATTGCAGATAATTTCATGAGGGAAATATTTAGGTTGAACGGTATTCCTAAAATAGTATCTCAGATCAAGATGTAAAGCTCACTTCAACCTTTTGGAAGGCATTGTTTACCGGATTGGACACATAGATCAACTTTAGCACTGCATATCATCCACAGACGAATGGACAAACAGAGCGACTAAATCAAATCCTAGAATACATGTTGCGCATGTACGTAATGCAACAACCAACAAAGTGGGAAGATTATCTACATCTAGTGGAATTTGCATACAATAATGGATATAAAGAGTCTCTGAAAATGAGTCCCTTTGAAGCCTTATATGAGAGAGAAAGTTTCATACTCCCATTAACTGGAGTAGTCTAGAAAAAAAATTGATGCTTGGCCTGGAGATGTTGGTGGAGATGGAACAAGAAGTAAAGAAGATTCAACAGAATCTAAGAGCTGCCCAAGTTTGGCAGAAGGTTTATGCAGAAAAAAAGAGAACCTATCGAGAGTTTTCATTGGGTGATCATGTGTATGTGAGAATCATGCCCAAGAAAAACACCTTAAGGTGGACTTCATGTGCCATATTGGCTCCCAGGTTCTGTGGACCTTTCCAAATCTTGGAAAGAGTAGGACCAATGGCCTATCGATCAGCATTACCCAGTCACATACAAGTGCACAATGTGTTTCATGTATCAATATTGAAATGATATGTGCATGATACGAGGCATGTAATACATTGGAAAAACATTCAGGTAGGAATAATATTGAGTACAAAATCTTCAAAAGAGATGAATTTTATGGTAATTAATTTAAGCCTTTGCTGATTAATAAGGTAAATCATAATTGTGTTGGTTTAGAAGGTCTAAGAAAGTAAATAGAACAAATATATGTAAAACTCAGAATAGAATTGTAGAGGAGACCATTAGTCTGTCTAGAGTTGGGACCCCAAACTGAACATGTTGTTTCCTCTCTGGTTCGATCTCTATACTCAAACTAGGGATACTCAGAGTAAGCATGAATTAAGATGCTCCAAACATCAACCTTACACAATAAACTAAAACAATATTTTTACCAAGAAAGTGACATATTGAATAAAAATATGTAATTTAAATAAATATTAACCCTCTCATAGTCTTGTTAACAAATTATAAATGTATTTACATGAAAGAGGAGTTCTGTGGAAATAAAGATAACTACAATACATTCAGATTTCCAAATTAAAAGAAAAGACAAGTAGTTCTTAACCTAAAAAAAAACAAAAGGACTGCATATAGGGAACAAAACTGGGAAAATTTAGAGTAGATAAACCCCAGTATGAATGTAGTCGTCGAACATGTAGAAACAAATAAATATACTTATTTGATGCACTATGAAGTGAAGAATAACAAATACTGCCAAATTACTAAAATTGTGAGTAAAACATAAACATAATTTACAATAAAACATATAAGCTCACTTGACATTATCTCTGTGCCGAAGGACTTCTTAGCTGAACCATTAAGACAAAATAAAGGGAATTTCGAAGCCAAAACTAACATTTCAAACTCAGAACTAGGAGGAATCTCCAGAACACAACCGAAGATAATTTGCATGCATACAAAAATTTATGAATAACGAAAACACATATATACTAAGACATCTTTAAGACTGTATAATATTCTTTACATCAAGTTTGAACAAAAAGATGAAAATACACACTTAAGGCTTCAACGAAAAGTCTATAATAACCTAGGGCTTAATTCCCATAAACAAGAAGTGTTTCATTTTAATTTAAAATGATTCAGAGACCAGCAGTACATGTTCACCAACAAAGTGGGGAAGTCACCAACTAAGGACAAAATGGCATGAAGAGCAATGCCACACAAGTAAAATGGCACAAGGTCACAAATTATGTGTAAAGACAATAGTGGAATGTTTTAGTGAACCTTGGTATGGGAACGAGGAAACTCGGTGCCTTAGACACGAAACAACAAGGAGAACCGAGAATAGTCAAAACCCTTATCCAAGTAATTGCCAAAACTATAAATGAAAAAGGATATCAACAACAATATGAACTCACCTATGTGACCATGCCGGAGAAGTAAGCTTGAACCTCCAGCGATGGGAGGATTTAAACCTTCCCGATGTATCTCCACTGTGATGAATCGCAAGGTCATCAAACACACAGAGCAAAACCATTAGTTGAAGCTCGTACAAACAACAATACAAGCAAGTAGTAGCCGAAGGTATGTGTGAAAATTTAAACCCTACATAATTAACATAAAAGCTTGTAGAATAAATAAGAGACCATTACTATACATTCTATAAAATAATCAATGAAAATTCACCATTCATATGTTACCTGCAGCAGTTAGGATGTCGACAGAGTGGAGAGTTAGTTACATCCACGAAGATATCCAAAAATACTAATAATAATAGTAACACAATAATACTAGAAATCTCTTAATATTTTAAATTAATATGAAATAATATTAGAAAATATGTTATAATTTAGATAAAATAACTTTCGTATTAATCATATCATTAGGATTAGGTCGACGTTTCGAACCAGCTAATATGGTTCATCCTCAGGACAAGGTGGAGAGACTAATCGATCCCAATGAATAAATAGTGGAGATGCATCATTGCCCGGAAATAGCTGTTCAGAACTAGCTGTTAAGAACTAGACGTTAAGACTAGCTATTAAGAACTAGCCATTAGGAAGTTTCTGAAAATGTGGAAAAATCCTACCACCATGTTTGTATTGAAGACTCTAAAGTGGTTGCTAGGGTAGATCACTTCCACCATAGGAAATTGAGAGAGGCGATCGAAATTGAGCGACGTGTTAAGAATCTCTACCGTGATGATGGTTGGAAATTAAGTAAGAGTTGGACCTCGGCTCTCACCAGGTAATATCTGTTTATTTTTCTTATATTCCATATTTTATTTTTTATTAATTTATTGATTTATTTTTATTTTTCTAATATTTCTATTTAATTAATTAATTATTTTATATTTTTAATTTACTTTATTTATTTATTTTATTTATTAGTTCTTTCCTAGGTATCTTTATTTAGTTATATATTATTTAATTAATTTATTGATTTATTTTTTCTAGTTAATTAATTAATTCTTTAATTTAATTTTATTGATTAAATTAAGTTACCTCTAGTACCTATTATATTGTTATTGAATATTTAATTTATTTAATTTAATTCATTTTAATTTACTTTATTTTACTTTATTTATTCAGTTATTTATTTATTTTATTTATTAAATTATATTGTCCTAATTTACTTTTATCTTTATTATTTAATTATTTTATTGATTTATTTTTTATTGCAGAATCCGGATTATCCACAATATCATAAAATGATTGTCGATGTTTCGAATCCCAACAGGGATCTATCTTCAGGACAAGAAATGAATGAAGACTGAAAGAAGGTCGCAAAGGGTATAAATAGTGAAGGGTTGAGATGACGAGAAGATGAGAAGTGCCGACAGACTCTATAATTTGTTTAAATTTTTTTATTTTAATTTTAATTTTAATTTTTTAAATTTTTTTCTAAGGTTTTATATAAATTAATTCTAATTTTAATAATTAATATTTACAATTTTTATTAAATTAATACTAAATATTTTTTAAATAATAGATATTTTAAAAAAAAAATTTAATAATAAATATTTTTTAAATTTTTTAAGAATTTTGAAATTTTGTCATTTTGAAGAAATATTTATATTTAATATTTATTTAATTATCAAACTCTAAATTACTACAATATTTTATTTTATTTTAATTGTTACTTAAAATTTTAATGTCTAAATTAATTTTATAATCTATATAATCTCAATGTTAATAAATATAATGAATTTATATTAAGAATATTAAATATATTTTATTAATTTAATAAAATCCTAATAAATTTTAATTTTGATTTTTATTAATAAATTTGATTTAGAATTGTTATCCTTAATTAGTTCCAATCACTGATAATAATTATAAATTAATTAATTTTTATTAATAAAAATTAATTAATACTCATAATTATAATGAGTAAGTGAAGTAATAAGTGTTATGAAATGGCATGACCTTAAATTGCTTACTAAACATGAGAAGAAGCAAACCTGCGAGATCATACCCGGGATGAGGATGAACTTAAGGAGCAAATTTGTCTAACTAGAGGTCGCCAATTGTCACTAATCGCGTAACCTTTGTCCCTATTTATGTTATCCAGGTGTTTCATAATTTCCAACGCTTCTGTAATATTCTGTCTCTGATAGTGCTCCTCCCTCGCAATGATTTTAGCATCCTCAAGATGTATGTGATGTTTTGTTTTCAAGGAGTGATCAGCAAGGGCAAAGGTTCTAGCTCGCTCATGTTTAATATCGGCACCATGTTCTTTCACATGCTTTTGAAGAGAGGGCCTGGTTTCACCAATATAACGCTTGCGACATGAGCATTCAATCTTGTAAACACCTTTAAGCTGCCCCTGAATAATGCTATCTTTGACTGAGCACATATTTTGCCTAATGTTTCCTGATGCTGAGAATTATGCAAAAATATCATTCCTTCCCAAAACCTTGGCAATCTTATTTGTCACACCTTTAATGTATGGCAGAAAAACCCTACCAATATTCTCTTGGGGATCTTGGCACTTTTTGGATACGACAGTACTTTTTGCTCTGTTTATAGCTTTCCTGATTTCTCCTTCCTTACACCCTATACCCAAGAAGATAGATGTTAGGTGAGAGATTTCATCCTCCATATGTTCCTCATCCGAAATTCTCAAGGCTCTTACAACAAGAGTGTTAAGGACACCAAATTTCTGAGCACGGTGATGGTAGGACTCAACATGGAAGTAGCTGTTTGTATGAGTCTTCTTCGTGAAAACCTGATGCCCTAATGTTCCATCCTCTTTTATGGTAACCAAGACATCCAAGAAAGGAATGATCATGTTTTCTTCAATTTCCATGGTGAACTTAATTTCTGAGGAAATTGAGTTGAGGTGGTTGAAGAATTTCTCGAGATTATCCCTACCATGAGACCACTTTATTTTAGTGTCACCAAGTTGGACTTAAGGGGAAGGAGGCAAGGGTTTTCTTCTTGAAGTTTTCCATAAATAAGTTTGCCACAATAGGTGAGAGAGGCGATCCCATTGCAACACTAGATAGCTACTCATAGAACTCTCCTTGGAAGCTGAAGAAGGTGGATCATAAACAAACCTCAGCAAGTTTGGTTGTTTCAGGATCCATCACCTCATTGAATACCTTCACTACCTCATCTAAAGGGATTTTGGTAAACAGTGAAACCACATCAAAGCTTACTAGAATGTCACTTTCTTCCACCCTCTCTTCTTTAATAAGCCTAACAAAGTCACTTGAGTCCTTAATGAAGGACTCAGTGTTCCCAACGAGAGGTTTGAGAATTTTTGCGACATATTTTGCCAGTTCATAGGTGGGGGATCCAATGGTATTGACAATTGGTCTAAGGGGAACCCCTTCTTTATGAATCTTAGGAAGCCCATAAATCCTCGGAATGACTTCACAGGAGGGATTAAATTTCTTCTTCAATTTATCATCGAGATGGGAGTTCAAGATTGCCTTCTAACTTCTGTTAAGAACTTTGGCAAGGGGTTGGACTTCAACTTGCTATAGCTATTGTAATCAAGATGCTCATTCATTTTTCTAATATAATCCACCGTATATAAAATGACACCTACCCCTCGTTTTTCTGTCTTAAGGACCACAATATCATTGTTGTTGTGAAGGGATTTAAGAGCGCCTATCTCCTCCTTGCTGAGGTTACTTTTAAGTGGTTTAGATTTTCTTAGGATCATGGGGCATTCCTTTCTAGGCCTCTTTGTCATCCACTGGATAACCTCAAATACCCTCCTCAATGCTACACAAAATGCTCTCATTAGGACTACATTTAGGAGCAACAGCAAATATCGGACCTTTGCTAAGAATCATACGGGAATCATGACCTAATTCCACCAAGGAAAGATTAACAACCTTTTTATTCATGGAATCATCAAGTAAGGTTATCCTATTAATATTTCTCTCTAAACCATCTATGGGTTCTTTATTAGTATTTATTTCATCATATAAGGGCTTCTCATTATTACTCAAAAAGCCACACGGGCCATGCTTTCCTTTCTCCTTTATTTGCGAATTAATGCTTCCAATTGAATCATCACCCTTTCCTTTCTCCTTTATTTGTGAATTAATGCTCATAATTGAATCATCACGGTTTATTTCTTTATTAATATTTCTTTCATCATCTAAGTGCTTCTCATTATCACTCAAAGAGCCACATGGGCCACATTTTCCTTTCTCCTTTATATGCGAATTAATGCTACTAATTGAATCATCATGGTTTCCTTCCTCCTCTAATTGTGAATTGATGTTTTTTAATGATTTAATTTTATCTAATTAATTAATTAATTAATTATTTTGGTTTCAAAATTTTACCCCTTCCCTTTTGACCTATTATATAATAATTTATAAACCCCCTTTTTCATATTTTATTTTAATTAAAAAAGATTTTATTTAAACAATTAATTTATTTTTAACCTATTAACTAACTTCCTAATGGCTAGTTCTTAACAACTAGTCTTAACGACTAGCAATTAACATCTAGTTCTCAACAACTATTTATGGGCAATGATGCATCTCCATTGTTTATTCATTGGGATCGATTAGTCTCTCCACCTTGTCATGAGGATGAACCACATTAGTTGGTTCGAAACGTTGACCTAATCATAATGATGTGATTAATCTGAAAGTTCTTTTATCTACATTATGGATCACAAAATTCTTAGATCTAATATGTCATAATTATTATTTAATTTAGATTATAATAATTATTATATTTTAATTTTAAATAAAATAAAAATATTATGAGTTGGTATATGATATTGCATTAAAAACTATAAATCACTTATCTTCATGTTCAATCTAGAGACGCCTGAATCAATTAGACTTGCAAATCGTAAGAAGAGGCGAAAGGAGACGATGGATGGTTTGGGGGCTAGTTTGAGCCACTGGTTTGAACTTGGAAACACCAAATGTCTTACTATGACGTTTTTGTATATTTTACTAAACTTTGTGAAACAATTTTTCTTGGATATTTTTTTCCTTTAATTTGTTTTTTATTTTTCTTTTCTATATAATTTAATGGGATGGAAAATTTAAATTGTTTAAAATTTATAATTCAATATTTTGTTTTTAACAAATTTGACGGGATCATTGCGCGAAGGCGTAATCTACAGCCCAATATGACCCCAATGTGTAAGATTGTCACGTCCTAAATAATTAATAATTTTTTTTTTACTAATGTTGGCCAAAACATTAACTTGAATCTTAAATCATATATAACTTGATTCTTTATATTATATATAAATTTTTAACCTTTTTAATAGGGTAAGATTAATTATTAAAATATAACTTTTATCTCTACAACCTAGTATGTGGTCTACATCTCACCTAAAAAGGTAAACATGTTAAAGTAAAGATAATGTTTAAAATTTTACATTTTTGATACAACGTTTCTCATATTTAAAAATAAACTTAATTATTTTTATGTATAAATATAATATAAATTTAAAATGTAAAGAGGTTTAGTTATGGTAAATAAACAAAAATATAAATAAACTAGAGGTATGGTAAATAAATAAAACCTCTTTTTATATTTACTCCATAAACCTATTTATATTTAGAGAAACTAAAAAAAGAGGTTTTATTTAGGTGAAGCCTATTGACCAAATACCACAGGACAAATTATTATTAATACTATGGGCCAAATACCATATTTATAAAATAGGTATGGTAAATAAATAAATAAATATAAAATAGGTATAAAAATGCATGATAAATATATAAAAACATATAGAATATCATTATAAATCAACATCTAATTATATCCCAAGCCTATGGGCCAAATACCATGGTAAATAAAAGAGGTATGGTAAATAAATAAAATATCTTTTGATATTTGCTCCATAAACCTCTTTATATTTAGGAACACTCCAGAAACAAGTTTTATTTAGGTGAAGCCTATGGGTGAAATTATTCTTAATACCATGACCAAAAAAAAGAAACATTATTAGCCTTAACATTAATATTAAAAGATTATTATTATTATTATTATTATTAGTAGTAGTAGTAAATATAATATTCATATTAATATTATTAAATTTAATAACTTTGGATTAATACAATAGTAAATTTGCTATTTTGTAATATACATTAATATGTCATGATATATGTTCACTCTAAATATATATGGGAGGGAAAAACAAATACATATAATGATAGAGGTGAAGAGATATGGGGTCTCACAAGGGAGAGATGAGGATAAACTCAATGAGAGGGGAGAGGAGGAATGAAGAGAGAGAGAGGGAGAGGAGTGAGAGAGGTAGAGAAGGGTAAGAGAGGGAGAAGGAGACATAAATATGGCGGGGCAAGATAGGAGGAGAGATAGAGGGATATAGTGAGAGGATTGGAGGGCAGAGAGAGAGAGAGAGAGAGAGAGAGGAGGAGGAGAGAGGGAGGGATAGATAGATGGATTTGGAGGGGGATAGAGGTAGGGAATAAGAAAAACATAGAGACTGAGAAGTGGAGAGGGAGAGGGAGTGAAAAGGGAGATATGGAGAGAGAGTTTGTATATTTGGGGGTGAGATAAAGAGACAAAGAAGCATAGATGAAGAGAATGGGGAAAATAAGGAGAGAGAAGGAGAAAGGGAGGGATATAGTAGCATAGTTTGAGAGAGAGAGAGAGAAAGAGTGATGGGGGAAGAGAGAGGATTGTAGGGAAAAGAGAGAGGGAGAGAGAGAGACGGGGGAAGAGAGAGGGAGTTAGGAGAGGAAGGGAGAGAGAGGAAGGAAGAGAGAGAAGAGGAGAGATAGAGAGATATAGGAAGATAGAGGGAGGGATAGAGCGATGGAGTTGGAGGGGGAGATGAGGGATGGAAGAATAAATACATAGAGAGTGAGAAGTGGAGAGAGAGAGGGAGTGACAAGGGAGAAATATAGAGAGTGTGTGTATGTTTGGGGTTAAGATAAAGATAAAAATAAAGAGATGTGGAGGGAGTGAAAAGGGATATATGGAGAGAGAGTTTGCATATTTGGGGGTGAGATAAAGATACAAAGAAGCACAGATGGAGAGAATGGGGAAAAGAAGGAGAGAGAAGGAGAAAGGGATATAGTAACATAGTTTGAGAGAGAGAGAAAGAGTGATGGGGGAAGAGAGAGGACTAGAGAGAGAGAGAGAGAGAGAAAGAGAGTGATGGGGGAAGAGAGAGGATTTTAAGGAAAAGAGAGAGGGAGATAGAGAGAGAGGGGGGAAGAGAGAGGGAGGTAGGAGAGGAAGGGAGAGAGAGGAAGGAAGAGAGAGAGGAGGAGAGATGGAGGGATATATGAGGAGAGAGGGAGGGATAGAGCGATGGAGTTGGAGGGGGGATGAGGGATGGAAGAATAAATACATAGAGAGTGAGAAGTGGAGAGAGAGAGGGAGTTACAAGGGAGAAATATAGAGAGTGTGTGTATGTTTAGGGGTGAGATAAAGAGAAAAATAAAGAGGTATGGAGGGAATGGGGGGAGAAGGAGAGATGGAGGGATATAGTAATAGAGTTGGACACAGAGAGATAGAGGGGAAGGAAGAGAGAGAGGATGTGAGAGACTGGAGAGAGGGAGGGGAAGAGAGATGGAGTTGGAGGGGGGGGGGGGGTAGAGAAGATGATTTCTTGAAATAGATGCATTGGTTTTAGTGTGGATGGTGATATATAATCCTATTTGATTTTGTGCACTATATGCATTGGTTTTAGTGTAGATGTTGAGAAATAGAGAGAGAGAGAGGAAAATTTAGAGGAAGGTAGGAGAGAAATGGAGAGAGAGGAAGGGCAAGAGAGAGGACTTGAGAGAAAGGAAGAGAGTGATGGGGGAAGAGAGAAAATTGAAGGGCAAAGAGAGAGGGAGAGAGAGGGAGAGAGAGGAGGAGAGAGTGAGGGAGATAGGAGATAGGGAGGGATAGAGAGATGGAGTTGGAGGAGGAGAGAGGGACTGAAGACGAAATACATAGAGAGTGAGAAGTGGAGAGAGAGATGGAGTGACAAGGGAGAGATGAAGACAGAGTGTGTATGTTTTGGGGTGAGATAAAGAGATAAAGGAGATATGGAGAGAAGGGAGGAAAGAAGGAGAGAGGGAGGGATATAGTAATAGAGTTGGAGGGTGAAGAGAGAGAGAGAGAGAGAGATAGATAGGTGTGAGAGAAATGGAGAGAGAGGAAGGAAGAGGGAGGATGTGAGAGAATGGAGAGACGGAGGGAAATAGAAATGTGGTTGGAGGGGGGAGAGAGAAAAGAAGTTTTCTTGCACTAGAGACATTGATTTCCGTGTAGATGGTGATTTCTAATACTATTTGATTTCTTGCACTAGATGCATTGATTTTAGTGTAGATATATATTTCTAATTATATTTAATTGTTCGCACTAGATGCATTGATTTCAATGTAGATGATTTCTAATCCTATATGATTTCTTGCACTAAATGCATTGATTTCATTGTAGATGTTGGTTTCTAATATTATTTTCTTACTTGCACTACATGCATTGATTTGAGTGTAGATGTTCATTTCTAATGCTATTTGCTACCTCCATTAGATGCATTGATTTTAGTGTAGATGTTGTTTTCTAATCTTATTTGATTATTTGCATTAAATGCATTTATTTTAGTGTAGAGGTTGATTTTTGATTTGATGTAATTGGATGTATGATGGTACATTTTAAAGCTATTGGATTAACATTGTGCATTGAATTCAGTGTAAGCATACAAAATTATTGACAATTTACATTGATTTTTGTGTTATAATAACTCAAAATATTAATATTGGAGAGCAAGAGAGACAATGTATGATGTTTAGTGCAATAGTTCGAGCTAAATATTTAAATGGTTTATGATTTCAACTATCTTTTTCATATAATCGATATGAAAAGATGACAAAAATAACAAGGGTGACAATAAGAATAGTAAAAGGAAATAATTTGAGATTGATCACAATGAATACTATTTGTAATTGATTGCATTCTTATTATTTACATTTTGTATCATTCAACACTATTGAAATTAAAATTGTCCAATAGCTAGATTAGACTAAACTGATACAAAGTTCAAATTGTGTTAGACTCTAATGTTCTATAGGTTAAAATAAATTATATGAATATAACCCGAAGTCGAGATTTATACCTAAAGGCAGCAAGTGCATGCCACGCTACGGCATCACTTATGCATATCAGCTTGAACTACAACAGTTTAAAATAATTAATAACAATTATACTCCTAATAACCATCATCGCACAAATCACCCTTCACACAAATTATGTGGGCGATTCGAATCGGCAGACTGGACATGAATTGCGATAACCCAACCACTTTGAAATGCATTGGTGATGGTAGACGTGGCCGCACTGGAGTTGAGATGCCTCCTCTCCCAACTTAAAATCGTCGAGGCAAATTGGACAGGAAGAGTTGATACTATTATTTATATGGTCCTCCGAAATGGTTACTGAAGCCAATGGGGGGCGTCCGTTATCCATCTGAAGTCGACGAGTAGTTTCATCGAAGCCTTCACCAAGAGAGCGTATCCTACTAATTAACTCGTCCCATTCTCTGTCTGTTAGCGTCCGATTATCAAACTCATTAGACAATCGTATCGTTTCTCGAAGAACAGCCGATAGCCTTTCCTGTAACGCCTCGTGACGACGTAATATTTCTTCTCTAGATTCTCCTGGAGAATGAGTAGCTTGAAATTCTGCAATCTGACCACCATTTTCCACAGATTCTGATCCTGGAGAAGGAGTAGCTTGAAATTCTGCAATCTGATCACCATTTTCAATCTCAATAAATTCT
Source organism: Pinus albicaulis (assembly GCA_034641835.2). Taxonomy (NCBI): domain Eukaryota; kingdom Viridiplantae; phylum Streptophyta; class Pinopsida; order Pinales; family Pinaceae; genus Pinus; species Pinus albicaulis. The sequence goes on along the minus strand of JAXQQM020064245.1, from coordinate 113,588 downwards.
TCTTCTGTAGCCACATTATTAGTCAGGCCATCCTCTACTCTCTCGTCACGAAATTCTTCCATGTGATTATCAAAAGCATCATGCTCGTCTGAGCCTCCTCCTGCCCCTTGCCTTTCCATGTCGATACCCCAAATGTTACAGAAAATCTGACGTGATTAACCTGAGATCTTTCAACGACGATCAGTAAGTACAAACGCAAACCCAAAGATGACTCCACCTCTGCAGTCTGCACAAACGCAAACCCTGAACACAGATGTCTTTAGCTTTATAATAACATTAATACGAGTGTCATTATCGTCATCTCTATTCACAACAGCCGACGTTGGTCAAAATTTGTCTATTTCCATAACCAAGAAAATTTGAAAGTGTTGAATTTAATTATAAATAATTGGTAAAAGGGCTTATGGTAGTTAAGATAAATATACCAATATTTTATCACTATACAAATAAATCATATGCATCTATACCATGGATTTATTTTACTCTAAATGTTCATCTCACTCTGTGATATCTCGAATTTATATATTGTTTCTCTGAACTTCCTAAATTTCAAGTATTTAATTTATATAAATAATATGAAAGAAAAAAAATAATTTTAACTCTATTTCTTCTAAAATCATGAGAAGGCTCCATCTAGTTATTCTGATAATCTTAGTGATATTTGTATTCGTATAGTTTAGGAAAATTATCCCATTTCATTCTTAAAACATTTTCAAATTAATAATTTTATAGATATTTAATAGTCTTTTTGGAATAGATATAGTTGTGATAATTATTTTAAAATTGTTCTTTTTGATAAGAGTTTTTAATAAAAATGTTGGTTTAATCATTGGAAAATCATTTTCTTTAACATTGAATGATTAAATTAATATAGAATACCTAAAGAATTTATTAAAATACATTTTAAGCAGTGATTAGCTTACCATGATTATATTTCTAAATCTTTCATTCCTTACAACCTAAAAATCATTCATGAGTGTGTAGCTTTGTACTAGATAATTTAGAATCTACCACAATATGAAGTGGCCCATGAAAATTGTTGTTACCAATGATTAGCTTACCAAGATTATATTTATAAATCTTTCATTTCTTACAACCTAAAAACCATCCATGACTATGTTACTTTCTACTAGAATAACTAATTAGGTATCTACCACAATATGAAGTGGCCCATGAAAATTGTTATTATCATCAACTTTGAGTTTAGAACTCCACAAGTCAACTTCAAATAGAGTAGTTCTAAATTGAGAGGGATATAGTATTTATATGGAGGTTAAGGTTCATTTGGTTTTTGTGAGAAGATCTAAAAAATTCCTTTACACTTAGATGTATTACATTCTAGTATGTAAATTAACTAATTTTTTATTTTATTAAAAATAATTTAGACTATAGTTAAAAAATGTCATTCAATATTTAATAAAACATTTGTGTTAATGTATTATCTATGGATTTATCTATGCCTATTAAGCCATAACCCACTCAAAGGAGCCACGCTTATGGATATCATGTTGAATGTTTTATTGTTATGATAATTTAATTACATTGCCACCATTATATGTTTCATTTGTTATTCTCCTTTAGAATTATTCTACTTTCAATTAATTTTCCCATTTTGTTATTTTGATATTTTATTTTCTTGTTTTAAAATTATATTTTTAATATAATCTTTTCATTTAATAGTGTGCTAGTGCAATGAATATTTATGTTGGTTCTTAGCATTGGTAAGAACTACTATATTACAAATTATTATTCTTTTATTTAATATTTTTTAGTGAGGGTATATCTTGTATTATTGGTAGAGAGCTGTTTTGAAAAGATGTGATAATACTTAAATATTGAGAAAATAATACCTTTAAGTACAAGAAATAATACCATGGTGACTGTGTCTCTTAATTCTCTCATGTTTCAAGCACTAATTTCATTGACCATAGTTTCTAAGGGCATATTCATTCCTTTTTCTCTAAAGGAAAAATGCAAATGTTGTGGTGATGCATTGTTCAAAGTCATTGATTTTACATTTCTTTATAAGGAAATGTTTTTTTTCAACCCTATAGTATTTATTTTTTTTCCTTTATATTATAAATATAATCATTTCCATATCTTTGTTATAGCCTCGTCAAGGAAATAATGTTAAAGTTCTAATAAATATTGAAACTTGTAAGATTAATTAGCCATCTTATTAGTTGCATTGTCATTCTTATCATTATTTATTGAGTCATTAGTATTATTTTTTAGCTATCACTAAACACCTATATTGCTCCTATAAATTAGATTAATGTATACCAATGAAGTTTTTTTTCCTTTGTTCTTCATCTTATGATCTCTTAGTAGAAACAATTTTTTAGCTTTGGAATCTTATCCTCGAGTATTTTGATATGTGAGTTCCCATTTTTTTAGATGTATATTAAGTATTTTAAGATCCATTTCTGGATTTAGATATGTTTGGGGTTTGTTAATTGCTAATGAAGTACCATAAATGAGGATATTTCATTTTATAATATCACATTGTACCACACCTTTTCTAGCCACTCAATTACAGTGAAATTCCAAAATTGTCACCTATTCGTAATTGTGGTGTTCCAAACTGGTGGTGGAAGTGTTGTAATTGTCCAGACCTGAAACTAAAAGTCTATATTGAATATTGAAGTAGTTCATTTGCAATGCATGCTATTCATTCATGAATCAACCATAATTTATTTTTCCTTTTTTTATGTTTTTCAATTTAAAATTTTTATTATTTTCTTTTTTCTTATGTTTGCCTATATAAGATTTTCAGAAAAGGGAGAAAGTTTGTTTATAATTTTCCAAAGAATTTTTTCGGTCCACATAAAGTAGGAGAAGGCATAAAAAAACAAAAAGTGTATAAAAAAAAATATGAAAAGCATCTGAGGAAAAAAGGAAAATTGAGAATGTTTTTCTTTTGTTTAGAATTTAAATTTTCCCTCTTTTGATAATAAGAATTATAGTTAAAAAATTATTTACCACTCAAGTTATTTTCCTGGATACAAAAATTAGACCTGAACCTACCAGAAGAACACTAGGTTTGTTGGCCATCTAAGTGCATTGTACACCATCCAAAACATGAACTTCCTTAATCTTATAAATTGAGTCTTAAGATAACTGATATCAAAGCTTGTTAATATTAACATTTACAAAAAAGATAAGTAAAATTTAATATAAACATAAGTAAAGCTATCCGCCAAAAAACTAGAACTATCAGCTCTAGTCATCATGTGACTCCACTAGGGCCGGATCTTTGACACTCGAACCTGGTATTTCAACCTGTTGGATGGATTTTATATATTTCTCCATTTTTCCACGACGAGCATACTGATGCAATTGGAGTAGGTTGATTTCCTGAATGTTTCTATTAATATCTGTCAAGGTGGAAACTAAATTTGGCTCCCATGTTTCCTGAATTGACATTATGACTTTTACCAAAAGGCATTTTACCAACCAATATGTTCTGATTGAGTGCTGAAACAATGAGATTCTCCCACGAGTATGCCCCGGATCATCAATCATATGCTGCAATTCTTCTACTGTCAATTCATCCTCTTCTTCCATTTTATTTGTGGCTTTAGTTTCCCATCCAAAAATACTAGATTTTAAAGAACATGGTCTATCTTTTGCAAAGGTCTGAATTAAGGGCTCCATGAACTCTTTTCTAGATTTCCGACCTCTCTTGGTTGGCAGGGATGAAATAGCTTCTTTGCCTTTGTCCACTTTGGGCTTTCTTCCTCTTGTTTTCTTGACCATATTGACTAGAAAGAAAATGAACACTCCTAGAGAAACAATACGATAGAAAATTACAAGACAGTTAATTTTCAGGTAATTGAAATTACAGTAGTTGGGTGAATCAATAGATGGATAGGAGTTGTAGGTGCCTTGCCCCTTCAACAATGTAAAAAATATCTCGCCTTGCCCCTTAGCCTTCCTACCTATGACACCAACTACCCCAACCCATAGAAAGGGCATAAAATTGAAACAAAGTAACCAATGCCCATAGCAAAACAAAAAAAATTCAACCCTACCCAGAACCGAAATTCTGCAAACCCACCATATTGTTAAACCCACCACTGACTGACCTATTCAACAACAGATGAAAATACTCAGAACCCTCACCTGAGATCACAAATCTACTCTCCCAGACACTATCCTACCAATCATTCACATCATTGACCTGCATGTAGACAATTTCCCAGGCAGACCCACATACATTTTTGTCTTACCTTCTAATTTCACAAGGATGAAGAGAAGCAGTTGTTAAATTTTCTAACCTTACAAAACTATGACGACTTCTACCATTGGCTTTACTAACCTTGCCAACCCTACAGAATTCACAAATCTTGGCATAACCATTATACAAAAAATCTAAAAACAATAAATTTTTTTCCTACATGCTGCGAAATTCCAATACCAACTTCATTTGCACAGCAAGGAGGATTTCGAATGCATATCGATCCATCAACGCATTCCACCAGCTTCGTCGACGATGCCTTTCGGAGGGCACACAGGAGGAGCCGACTTCTCCACAGTAGAACAAAATTATGAGAAAGGTTACAATGTTGTTGTTCTTAACTTGTCTCGAGACATTCCTTCAGCCCTTATCCCAATGAAATTCTAACATCCTCGGTAACTTTTCCAGTTGCTTGACATACGAATTAATTACCATAATTATGTTCTTGCTTGGGAAGTTTCCTCTCCATAACCCCATCGGCCATTATCTGCCACTCTTTGCATGCGATGGCCACGTTGTTGTCCGACCTCTCCATGTGGTGTTCCCATTTCGCCACTCTCTCCTCTCAGCCCACTCCTTGCCGCTAGCCACTGTGATCGAGGGTTTTTTTGTTCCCGACCTATATTGTTACCATCATGTTGCACTATATGCCAGAGCTCCCTCACGTATGGTTCCAACCCGCACCTCCATGATTGATCTAGGAGAATGCCTCTATTGAGGAGCATCTTTCTCAATTCAGGTCACAAATATAGCCACTTCCATATCCTTGTTATAGACTTTCTCAAGGAAATAATGTAAGAGTTATAATCAATATTGAAACTTATAATCTTACTTAGCGATATTATGAGTTGCATTGTAATTTTTATCCTTATCCATTGAGTCATCACTATTATCTTCTAAATATCACTAAAAGGCTATATTGTTCCTATAAATCAGGTTCATGTATAACTCATTTTAGGAAGCAATGAAGTTTGTTTTCCCTTCTTTCTTCATCTTGTGATCTCCTGGTAGAATGATTTTTTAGCTTTGTAGTCTTATCCTTGGATATTTTGACACTCTTTCATGGTATCAAAGCTTTTTAAATATTTTAATATATTTTTTGGATCTACCTTCTCATTTTTCTAGTTCTATTTTAAATATTTTGATAACTTTTTTTGGATCTAGATCTATTTGGGGTTTTGTTAATTTCCAAGGTAGTGTGTAAGTGAGGCTAGTTCATTTTCTAATATCACATTTTCACAAAACTTTTCTAGCCACTAGATTAAAGTGATATTCCATTTTTGTTCGTAATTGTGGTGTTTCAAGTTGGTGGTGCAAGTGTTGTAATTGTCGATTAAAGTGAAATTTCATTTTTATTCGTGATTGTGGTGTTTGGATTTGGTGATGGAAGTGTTGTAATTTTTCAAAGCTAAAACGACAAATATATATTGGAGATTGGAGCAGTGCATTTTGAGTTCATGCAGATTTGTTCAAGAGTGAGCTATAAATTATTTTCAAATTTTTTTTTTGAATGTTTCCCACATAAATTTTTAAAAAGGGAGAAAGTATGTTTATAATTTTCCCACATTGTATGTTTTTAATGGAAAAATACCATTTTTTGAGAATGCATAATAAAAAATGATTTTTTTTTAGAAGGCATAATAAAAAACGAATGTGCGACAAATATTATTCGTGATTGTGGTGTTTGGAGTTGGTGGTGGAAGTGTTGTAATTTTCCAAAGATAAAACAACAAAGATATATTGGAGATTGGAGCAGTGCATTTAGAGTGCATGCATATTCGTTTCAAACTTTAATTTTGCCTCTTTCAATAAGAAAAATTATAGTTAAAAAATTATTTAAGGCTGAAGTTTTTTTCCCATATTAAAACAAGAAATGAGAACTTTTTTTTTTGGGTTAAAACCAAAATTGGGAAAAAATTATCACCTAGGGTAAAAGGGAGAATGTGGGAAAATAGTATTGGCATTTTTGTAGTAAAAATTCCTAGAAATTTTTCCACTTAGTAAAAAGCAAGTTGGGTAAGTCTTTTTTAGGCATTATCTTCTAGTAAAATTGGGGTTTTGAAATTATGGTAGAGTTAAGGATAATAGAGTTACGTACTTTGAACAATTATCATACTTGGAAAAGAAAAATGCAAGAATTGCCGTAATATAAGGAGTTGTCACAAACATTAAGTTTAAATTGTCAAATTTCCACAAGGAAATATAACTTCATTATTCATCAATTATGATATTACACATATACAAGAAGTCTTGTCTCAATATAGAAAACTATATTGGAAACACAATCTGTTGGTTGAGAGAATATCTCAACCACAAAACAAACTAGGAAGAAACTCTTTAAATAATATGAACAGACTCCTTTACATAACAAGAATCATAACTGAGACAAGTAGGAATTGCATTTTCCAACACACCCCCTTAATGACTAGTTGTCTCGATATCCATCTGCAAATTCTACATCTGGACCATTCTCATATTTATTCCTTGTACCTTGTTCATGCAATTGTCGATGTCAATATAAAGGAACAACCGTGTACCGAAATGCATGGGTCCCCAACCACTGCAACCGCCAGTCTTCTAGGAATTCCTTCAAATACATGGTTCATCCAACCTCTCTATGAACTCCCCCTAGATATAAAATTTCACCTCATAGAGTCTATAACCAATACGCCCCGCCCAAGTGTATCAATCCTGCATGAAAGACTTTTCTAAGGTGTTAAAACTCTCTAACAGAGGGAACACATAACAAAGGGGTATGTATGCCTCTGTAGGTCTTACAAAATGTAAATAAAAACATTTCAAGGACCACAAATAACCATTACAAACAATAAATGACATGTAGATTTGCTCTAATTACAATATTGACTCATAATTTACCATAGTCACGAGTCTATTATAAAAAAATAAAAAAACTTTGACGACACCATTCATATGATGGAACACACCACTACTTTGGCTTTGTACATCTTAGTATTTGGAATCTTCATTTTTTACTTTGGAATGATAGTATTGTTCTCCATGGTTTACATGTCATCAGTTAGAGTTGTGAATTCTAAAAATTTGACTTCAAACTGAGGTCTTAAATCTTAATATGTATACAAATTTCCGAGACTTATTCACCTTTACCCATACCAAACAAAAACAATACCAAATGAGAATATAAGAAAAAGTGATAACCATGACAGTAATGCAATATCCATGAAGAAAAACTGGCCTACAGGCGTTCAACATAGGGCCACACCATTCACTATTGTGGATATAGCACCCCAAAATTTAGTTCACCAAAAAACATCCCACACTGCTACTGTGGACAGATCCAAGATGATACACTGTGGTGAGCCTGGTATTGCACCAAGAATGCTTCAACTCCCAGAGGATGCCCTGATTTAATTTATCAACACAGGGTTCGTACAAACTTGGAGGTCACAGTGCTATATACACAACAGATGCATTCTACTCATGTCATCCTCTTCTGAGCTTTATGAAAGGATGCTACTTCTAGGGTTTCTGGATGAAGTCCATCGCACTTATAACTTTAGGCCTTAGTCTACAAATGATTCAAAGCAGTGACGCTATCAGCAAGTACTGAAATACACTACAAGAAGCAAGTACATCTAACTACTCTACAATGAAATAAATCCACACATTAAGCTATGATAAGAAATGAAAGCAAACTAGTCATCTTGCATGAAGTAAATTACTGAATTGAAATTGCAGAAAGTAAAATAACCTAATCACACTTTGCTGGGCAAAATGGCTAAAAACACTCTACTCACTCTATGCTCTGTCTATCATGCTTTTAATCATGCAAATAATCATGACCTAACTATGCATGTAAATGTGTTGTTTTGTAACTAGGAGAATAAAGCGCTAAGGTGGCTTATGGAAGGCTTGAACACATGGGTGCAAGGCTGAACGTGTGTCGGTGGTTTTGGTAGGTATAAAGGATGTGGTTGGTAGTTTCTGGGCTTAAGGAGGGGCTCATTGGTGCTGCTTCATGTACTACTACAAGTTTCTTGTAGTGCTATAGGAAAGTCCTGAATTTCTACACAAAACAATCTGAGGGAAATTTGAGGCCAAAAATGGGTGTGAAAAGGGTACGTAAGGTGTAATGAAGGTTGCTTTAGATGAGTGGAAGGTGGCCCAACCATTGGCCAAGTTCAGAACCTCTTGGGAGGCTTTTATTGCACCCCTGCGTTGTGCTCATGTTGTAGGGATGAAATTTTTGAAAACAGGGCTGATGGAGATTTTGGTGAAGAGAGGGATGATAAAGGGTGAGAGATGAAGCTAAAGGTGGTGGTGAAGTTGTCCTTGGATTTAATACATGAACCTACAATAAAAAATTCATGATAAAGACAATGGAAAATATGAATTGAATTTGAAAATAAAATCACTAGTACATTTCGAGGAAATTCCGACACTTTTGACCAAATGTCAGAAATTTCCCCAATTTTTTTCAATCCTGCCTGAAATACCGACGTTTAGAGAAAAGTGTCGCAATACCGACACTTAGAAAAAGTTTCATGATTGCAACGTTTGGAGGAAGACGTCGCAATTGCGACACTACGCCCCAAAGCGTCACTGTTGCGATGACTGCCTCCAAACGTCGCAAGTGCGGCACAATGTCTAAGTGTTGCAATTGCGACGTTTGGAGGCATCCGTCACAATAGCGACGCTTTGGCCGCCGTCGGTATAACGACACTTATATGCCTTTACAAAATCCATGTCACTTATGTTTTTTTTTTTTCTTTTGCTTGAACTAAGTCTTATTTCCATGTGGATTGTGTAATTTCACTTTTATTGCATATTATAGAATGTGTTTGTTTATAAGATTATATGATACATGTGAGATAAAGGTTTATTATTTATCATATGTAAATAAATTTTATCAATATTGTACATTTACACTTTTATGAGGTGATGTTATAAGTAAATTCATAAATATCTCTTTTTAGTCCTCATTTTACTCCATGAATATGTATGGAAATGAAATTTCAATAGATTAATTTTCTTCTAACCTATGTATCATCAATATTGTACATTTACATTCTTAATTATGAGGTGATGTTATAGGTAAATCCATGAATATCTCCTTTTAATCTTCATTTTACTCCATGAATATGTTTGGAAATGAAATTTCAATAGATTAATTTTCTTTCTATTATATGTTTTACGAAGATATGGTAAGGAATTCTCTCTTGTTATTCTTAGAAATAATTATATATAATTTTTTTTTTTCAAAATAGATTAAAAAAATTATATAAGAAAAATTATTAATTCATATGTGTGTGTGTGTGTTGTGATGAATAATTTCATAGTTCAACTTAATGGTTCATTATATAATCATGTGACCATCACCAATGATATATATTAAAAAGAAACTGAAAAGCCATGTGTAAAAAATCGATGTATACTCTAGAGAGTGGTTCTCATATCACTATGTAAATTGTTGTATGCTAATTCAACAAAATTATAAGATAAATTGTAATACACATCATATATGCACCATAACAAGTGCCATACAGCTAATTTGTTTTAGGATACATGTGGCATTCTATGGGTAAATTCCATATGATGTGTATATCAATATATTAAGTGTTGGTAAGTTGTGAGTATCTAAGAAATGATAAGGAATATCCATACATCATGATCTTGTAATGTGATTATAAATTGTGTCTATAATTTCCATAAAATCTATAAATTATTTGTTTAAAAAAAATCATCACAATCAACCCTAAACAATGCTCATGATGTGGAATGTCATTGGTGAAACCAAAATGATGGTCACATGTCCCATTTATATGGTAATGGTGATCATATATATGTTGTAGCGACACTTGATGAGTAATTAAATAAATCTCAGAGTGTGACTCATTGTGCCATATTTTTTTAAAGCATGATTTGTTTTCCTAGTTTTTACTATTTTGTTAACATATTTTATTCATTTTGAAAGCTAATTAATGATGCTTTAAGTAATTAGGACCTAATGAGAGATCATCTTCACATCTTCACTGAAATATATTTGGTAATTTTAGTCACTATATGGACCGCACATGCATGCTACTTAAGAAAAAATGAAATATAAACTATAATACACATCTTATATCCGCCATAACAATTGTCATACAACTTATTTACTTCTAGATACATATGAAATACTTCAGGTAAATGCCATATTATGTGTATACCAATATAGTAGGTGTTGGTAAGTTATGAGGATCTAAGAAATGATAGGGTATCCACACATTAGTAGTGCCCTGGTGAATTTTTTGCATAATTTTCCATTTGTTGTAATTTTGTTGCCTGGATTTGTTATAGATTTCAAATAATATATACAATTATCTACCAATTGTTCTTTATAAAGAAGAAGTACAATAAGTAGTCACCTAAAAGTGAGCCATGTGAAAATATTGGTAACATGAGTAACCTGGTAACCTGTAAATGAAAAGTGAATAACCTCCACTCACCAACAAGTGGCAAGCAGGGTTGGAATTTGGATTTCTCTTTACCCGCCACACAATTTTTTTTGACGTTTTGGTCATTATTTTTCTAGTCAATAAACGTTACGTTTAAAATTTTGCACTTCATTAATGATGTTCTCGTAATAAATTAACCCTTCACCAATAAAATTTTGATTAAAAAAATTGAATGCTCTTCCATTTTCTTTGGATTTTGGAGTGTGATATATCTGTGTCATGGACTTTTAATACCTAAAGTTTCAAGAGAAATAAATGATTCTTGTCAAACTAATATTTCCTCAATATATGCTATGATCTACTAAAAATTACTTCAAAAAGAAAGTAACCTTCCAATATAAAGAAAAAAACATGAATGAGCTTTCCCTAAATTGCAGTAAATTTATGTTTGTTATTAATATTGCATAATCTGTCTTATAAAAATTGCATAATCGGACTAAGAACAGATCCTCAGTGAATTTTTTATTGTTTTTGTGATTAAAATAATGAGCCAAAGAATGCTAAGGCACTCAGAGAAATCAATCTATGTATTATTTCTCACAAAATCATGTTGAGTAGTGGAGACTAAGCGCTAGATTTTTTTTTGTCTTCAATCTCTCTATTAATTATGTCTATGTAGTTATAAGAATAACAATCCAAAGAAATTAGTCTCTGTGTGCAAAAATTAATGATTACTGTTGACTAAATGTTATACCATTTGAAATTGCTGAGCGAAATTAATCAAGCCATGATGTACCATTTGTTAGTATCTATTTTCTCATGTATGAAACTTGTTAACGATTAATAATAATTAAATTAAAATTCTTAAAAGACAAAATAAAAGCCTAATAATCACAAACTATTATGATAATTTAAAAATATAGAACTCAGGCTGAACATAGTTATAAGGATACCAAGAAAAGAAGAGTGCATGTGCATGATAACCTCTTTCTTGACAACCTATGAATGCCATTCTCAATGAAGACTCAACACTCAACTGGATTGGACAAAATAAACAGTAGGAATGAATCAAAGTTCAATGAATGAATAACTTGATCGAGAAAATTTATAGGGAAAGGTAACTTGACTATCAATCTACTAAACTACCGCATTAAAAAACACCCCACCTTTCAAAGGTTCTATCATGGTCCACCTATTGGCACAACCAAAAAAGGCCATTATTTTTTATATATTTTTGTACATATTGGATTATCATGGTTTTCCTACTAAATTCCAATGGATGATTATTCAAAAATATTGAGAATTAGTTTAGTCTCAAGGCATAGCCAAGAGTCTTACTGGATAATTATATATTACCTCTCCATTGGATGATTGTACATTTTTCATCTACTTTTTCACATGAGTTTTAGTTGATGCTAGATTTATTCCTTCTATTTCTTTAGTGAATCTAAGAGTTAACTTTGATCTTACATTAATAACTATACTTGCATGAATATCCATGCTTTTATACTTCCCCACTGTGGTCAATGTTGATGTATGGCCTTGGCCCATTGATCTTACAATTAACTCACTGTTCATATTCATTTTTCTCCAATTCAGCCCAATAAAATAAGGAAAACAGAAAATGAAGTCTTGATTTGCCTTTCCAGTGCTCCTACATAATACAAATACTCTTAAAAACCAATTAATATATAAATTTTCATCATTCATGCTAAAATCAGTTTCAATTTTTTTAATGAATTTGCTTACAATTAATAGATTACATTGCTCACAGAATAAGAGATAATTTATAACTATGATTTCACAATAATAAATTACCCTAGCAGTTCAAACTTCAAACATATCTTATGAAATTAAAATATGGCACGTTAATGAGCCAATATAGTTTCCTCGGAGCCAATATTGAGCTTGGCCTAAGTCTGAATGCCTTGAGAGTGCGAGTGTAAGGAACTAGATGCCTAAAGCTTTTATTTTGTGCTTGTGTAATTCATTGTTTGACCATCAAGCCAAGCCACCAGCTATATTAACACTACTTCATGTTGGGGAAGATTGGCATTCTAATTTTTTAGTTCTATAGTCGTACTTTTTCACTGCTTCACTAATCGCAACCTTGGAAGTTTGCAGGGCAACGACCATTATTCTTTCTTTGGTGTTTTATGTAAAAGAAAGGATTTGTGAAATTTTTGTAATAGGAATGGGAAAACTAAATTGATTCTAATTTTAAAATATCAATAATGATAAGTGGTAATTCCTTTATTAAATTTTTTATTTTGAGTGAGCCAAAAAAGTAAATTTTCTTACTTTTTGAGTACAGCCTTGCAATTGCGAAGAGGACTAGTGTTGCAAAATTATTGGTAAGTGGAAAGTAAAGGGCGTAGGAACGTTTTTTAAAAAATTTCAAACGTGAAAATTAAGTCTTCTATCCTTCCTAACACGTCACGGAAAACAAGAATCCACAAATTCTAGTCGTCAAATACATGAAAAATGCCTTATGACGGAAAAAATGGAGGACTGGTCCTATGCTGCTACATGAGTTAGGGTTTCATGTGGCAGCAGGGAACCTTGTATAGTTTTTCAAGGATAGGAAAGGAGAATATTGTCAGTTAATCATCACATGAAACTTCATCACCATTTGAAAATTGTGTCCTAATTTGAAAAAATAAGACTACCCAACTATTTCATTATTTAATTTAGATTGTGTAATACAAAAAAATATCTTAGATAACTTAAATAATGTAAGCACTTTTGCAAAAATTTAGTGGGGAGAACCTTCAATTACATTTATTTTGAAGATCCACTTGCATTTCAAGCCATTTTAATTAGTCTTTCATGGCTATTCTAGTAAAAATTTCAACCTCTTGTAGAAATTTGTTTGTCACTTGTATTAGAAATGCAAAAATCAAATGTATATAAAAATGATTTGAAATGCAAAAATCAAATGCGTGCTACATAAAAAATATTTTATTAAAAAATACATTAACGTATGATATCACGTGCACATTCACCCTCTGCTCTTCCAGAACAACATTCGTCCTCAGCATTCGCCCTTAGCTCTTGCAGAACAACATTCGCCCTCAGCATTCGCCCTTAGCTCTTGTAGAACAACATTCACCCTCAGCTCTTGCAGAACAGCATTCACCCTCAGCATTCGCCTTTAGCTCTTGCAGAAATGCATTCGCCCTCAGCATTCACCCTGAGCTCTTGCAGAACAACATTCTCCCTCATCATTTTCCCTCAGCTCTTGCAGAACAACATTCGCTCTCATCATTTGCACTTAGCTCTTGCAGAACAACATTCGCCCTGCATTCTTCTTAGGCTATTTGCAGTGTCCAGCTGTTTAGCTGAGTTGCAGTGCTGTTTAGCATGAGGGATTCCTGTTTACACTAGTACATTTGGGGAAAATTATGACACTTGGTTCCAACACTTTTGACCAAATGTCAGAAATTTCCCCAACTTTTTTCAATCCTGCCTGAAACTGTCGCTATACCGACGTTTAGAGAAAAGTGTCGCAATACCGACACTTAGACAAAGTGTTGCAATTGCGACGTTTGGAGGAAGACGTCGCAATTGTGACACTATGCCCCAAAGCGTCGCTATGGCGACAACTGCCTCCAAACGTCGCAAGTGTGACACAATGTCTAAGTGTCGCAATTGCGACGTTTGGAGGCATCTGTCGCAATAGCGACACTTTGTCCCCCGTCAGTATAATGAAACTTATATGCGCATGTAACACCCCCAATTTGTGTGTTGAATTTTTAAAGTTAGACATTTGAACTTAAATCCTAAGGGGGTGGACCCCAAGGGATAAGTATGGTGTGAATGTATTTGCATATTTTATTTGAGGAAATAAATAAAATGATTGTGCATTTTGACCAAGATGAGAATTAGAGATCACTTGCCAAATTCATGAGGATGGATAAGGCAAAAAATCCCCAAAAATCTTTCAAAAATCCTTGAAAGAAATTAATTTAGATTTTGAGGAGGAATCTAAATTTCCCCAATGAAGAGGAGTAGTTGGGAAGAGGTAAGAAAAAGCTCGAAAAGCTGAGGAAAAGCATAAAACAGCTTTAAAGAGTCCAAAAATGGGAAGCCTAGGCTAAACAGGAAAAAAAGCATCCTGCTATTCTGGACGCAAAATTAGAAACATGCTTTGGGGAATTATGAGCTTAAATAAGCTGCTCCTAAGCAGATCAGTGGTTGGTCTGTCTTGGGAGGTGATCTCAGCTCGGGGGTGAATTCTGGGAGACAAAGAGGACTCTAAGGTTGGGAGGTTGGTCATTTGCAATTGTGGTATGTTCTGAAATTCTTGTTACTTTGTTTTATGATAGTATGAATTGACTACATATAAAATCGAATTTCTTCTGATATGAGTGATTTTTAGTACTACATTTACCAGAATCCAGCCTAAGGCTTTCACCTTCCAGATTCTGGTTAGTTGTAGAACCTGATCCATAGAGTAGGAACTCCAGAATTTATAAACCGAAGTCGGTTTAAATTTGAAGTTACTTGTCTCCACAGATACTTAAATGTTTTCTTAGCTTATGTAGATACAAGGTGATATTCTATGCATAAGTGTAGTAGAAAATATTGTAGCAGAACTGAGGTAAAGGAAGTAAAGACATTTGAATATGAATTTCAAAATTCTTCTAGATAAAAAGAAATTCTACTCTACAGTACTACTATAGAATTCATAAAAATTTTATGGGAGTATTGTAGCATTTATAACATTTATGAAGTCTATTGAAATTTAACTTCATCCCTAACCTTTGAAATAAATGGTATGGCTATAGATAAAATTTATGGTTAATGAACCTCATCAAATGAACCATTGCATACATGAATAGGCATTTAACAAAACATATATATGTTAACAAGTATCAAAATCTAGTGCAAGTAGGTCTTTTTAACCGCGACTATAATGAGCTATGTACAAAACTGAAACTTGTATGGTAAAAGACAGATAGGAATACGAAAATATATAAAAACCTTATAGGTTAAAAGGAACCATGAATATGTATCCTATATGTCAATGGGCAATCAAAAAAAAAAAAGAAACAATAAATAATCTGCAAGTTAAACATATGGTATGAGCCCGATTGGTAATAACTCGTGGTGTCAAAAATTATGTATATCTATCCATATGACTCACGATTGAAAAATTATGAGTGAGACGCACGCATTGTACAGATATAAGAATTCCAAGGCAAATAGGTGAAGTGCACGGTCAAACCCTATTGAAATGGGCCGACTCACTGTACATGGATATAAAATTAAAACGAATCCTTCTACCATACCCTTGTAAACATTTCACTTCAAGTAGGGTTCTGTCTGAGCAAATACTACAATATAGTTTTGAAACACTGTATAGTCAAACCATTTCAGCAGTAAAAATCTAAGCAATAACTCGTAGGTAGCAAATGCCGAGGCTAAAACAAATTAATCCCTGCGCAGGAGGCCGCGGCCATATATTACGAACATGAGATGTTTATATATGGTAACCAGTATAAAATAAATCAACTCGAAATGCGATGCAGCTATGCGAATTTTCATGAGGAATGCATGTGTATAACCACTAACCGAAACACAAAAACAATAGCGCCTGATGGGAGAAAATGACCGAGCCAAGCTAATGAGAGCATATAAACAAATGCATAAGATGGGATCTGTCAGAGAGAAAAAGAATATCAGTAATCATAGTGAGGTTACCCAAAGGGGGTCAAACACGATCTGAAGCCGGGCGCCGAGCGTAGAAAGACCTGAAAAAAAAAATGTTAGGAGTCGACGTGCAGACAGATAATGAATTACATCTATGGTAATGCATTCTAAGAACAGAAATACGTGACCTGCAAACAGAGAGAGTCAAACAACTCGCTGAATCATCAACAGACTGCCCTTATGTACACAAATAAAGACAAGGAGAGGTCGGAAACCTAAAGAGAGCGACCGGGGAAACCTCTTCTTCTGAAACCTCTGCATGAATAACCTGAAAACGAATTTGAGGTAACACCTTCTGAGTTATTCGAAGAAATGCCAGCATAAAACATTGATAGAGTGAGGGTTAAAGGAAAACGATAAACTGCAAAGAAGCCCCTTTCCTCGCACCACACACACCTAACGACCCCGTAGGAAAAGAAACTGAGAACAATGACAACTGTAACGATCAGAAATAGATCCAACTCAGACTGAACCGGCTATATAGATACTCTTAGGCGGAGAACAATAGGAAGGACATCGAAATTTTTGCCACGAGGAACCAACAGATGGGTAGGGAAAAAACCCTAATCCCACTGCCCAAGGAAGTCAGAAAATCCCCAGGTCGATCTGAAAAAAAAAATCAGTTGCGTCGATCTACTAGTACGATATAGTCTGCATAGCTGCAAGGATCGGCCCTTCTGTACCATCCAGCTGGGTGCTACGCCTAGAATTCATACGGGTGGTAGGATAACCCTAGAATTCAAATGGTTCAAATGCAGGGTTTGACGCACTCCGTACTGGGCCAGCAGAGAATAGCGAAAATGAACGTGCCACGTAATGTACCTACAGAGCATGCCGGCATCCAAGGGTTAACTCTCCAAAACAAGGAACCGGCCCTGCAACCAAAAAGAACAAAAGCATCAGCCATCACAGTAAGCACATGTTAAATCATAGCATACGATCACAACCCCGCGCTGCTGTTCCTGTCAACAGCCAGTACGCATAAGTAGATTTTGGTGTATAAACAATCCAGAGTTGATAGAACTGGTTCAAAGCAGAATAACGTAAATTCGACGTAGGAGGTAAGTAATATCAACACACATATTTGGTGACCGCGTCGCAGGCGGTACCATTCACACCAGGGCAGAACGAGCAGAGCAGGCTCTACAGCGCCGCATTAGAGAGATGGCGGTAATATTAAAAACCACTCCACTAAAATTGATGAGTAGGATGAATGGGTGGGTCTAGATGCCACAAGTCGAAAGCGGATCTCAGTCATACCCATTGGTCACGCGCATCTGCGTAGCAATGATGCATTTCCAATCTGCGGTGTATATGTCAATGGACGGGTCGCCGTAAGCTCCACGTCGACATAGTCACGCCAACGTGTTAAGCCAGAAATATGAAAAATCAATAATCGACGTGTTAAATGAAAGGAGGAGGCGGGTTCAATAATACAAGCCATGATATATAGATCAGTGTTATAATTACACGACTTGCGTGCTAATGTATAAAAAGTGGATTTTAAATATATATATATATATATAAATAGGTGTCACCCCTATACGTGAGCACTTTCACGTTATAAAATGAATGCATAGGTTGTATAATGTATATCATAGTGTTATATAAATATATGGGTTGTATAATGTATCAAAGGGCATACCTTATATATATATATATATATAGATTATATTTATATGGTGTAAATATATGTGACATATAGTTATAAAATTTCCAAAATATGGTCACAGGATAGGTAGCCTATAGATATAGATGTATTGAATATATATATACATGCATTATGTAGGTATGCTGTGAAACCCATGCTTATATTATGTCTAACAATAATATCGCTTGTTAACACCAAGGCGTATGAAAGTTAGTGTGTTGACACAATGCGTATACAAGGGGAGTATTTAATGCGTATAGACAGGGATAGTGGGGAAGGAAGCCTGAAGTGATAAGAAATATAGAGACCCCAAGAAATGTAGCTACGAACAATGAAATACGTGGATATTCTAATTAAAACAACAATATTCCATAATTGCATGGGTGGTGTGCTAATGCAAAGTTATTTAAAAAAAAATTAAAAAAAAAAAAAAAAAAAAAATCATGAACTCGGAGGTGTGGACAAATGCAGACGGAAAGCACTACTTACAACAAATTGGGTTGTCATTTTGTGTCACCGTTATCTCACCGTTATAACATATGTGGTTGTTTGTTGAAAATTTATTTTAAAATTTTTGCTAATTTGTCAACCATGAGTGTGGCCATTGAAATGGTCAAGGTGAAGGGATTTATGGATTCGTTGATGAATTTGCTACTCCAGATCCCAATGCCCCAGTAATGGCTATGTTGCATCGGTTGCAATGAGAATTGGCTGAACTAAGAAGCCATAATGACATATTGTCATCAGCCAGCAAGGAGCAGAAAAAGCTCATCAGAGAACTCACTTCCCGGAATAGCCAAGAAGGTGAAGGTTCCGGAAAGAGGAAGATGGATGAGTCTGATGATGATGATGCAGCTAGACATCAACATAAGTAGAAAAGAGAATTGCAGGGAGAATTTCGAAAGATCAAACCTCCCTCCTATGATGGGGAGAAGGAAGAAGATGCTGACGCTTGGTTGCTGAACATGATCAAGTATTTCCAAGTTTATGAATATGAGAGTAATCTGAAGGCCAGATTAGCTGTGTATCATCTACAAGGAAAAGCTACACTGTGGTGGGAAGAGACAAAAATGGTACATGCCATTGATGAAAAGACAGTTACTTGGGAAGATTTTCAGACCAAGTTCAAAAATCGTTATTTGAACGAACATTATTATGATGATAAAGCAAAAGAATTCCATGAACTTAGGCTAGGACAGCTCACTATTGATGAGTTTGTCACTAAGTTTACTAATTTACTGAGGTATGTTCCTTACATTAGGGAAGAAAAGGCAAAAGTGCAAAGGTTTTTAAATTGTTTGCCTACTGCGTACAAGGAGAAAATTGAGTTTGACAACCCAAAGACAATGGATGAGGCTGTTAGAAAAGCAAGACTATGTTATCAGCACTTTAAAGGTAAAGCTGAACAAGGGAAGAGTTGGCTTAACAAGGGTGAGTTCAAAAGTAAAAGACCAAAACCAGCATATTTAAGAAATTTTGGTAGAGACCATCAGCGGAAAAAATTCAATAAACCAAAAGAAAGTCAAACTGCTCAGTCCCAAGTGGCTTCAAAACCAATAGAAGGGAACAATAAAAAGGAAGGGACAGTCAGAATGAAGGAACCTTTGAAATGTTGGGGCTGTGGAGAATCCCATATGATGAGGGACTGCCCCCATCGAAATATTCATATGATCAGCAGAGAGCGAGAGGCAACAACAGTCAATGACATAGCCAGAAACATACCAACTATCAGTGCAGCCTTGGAAAATCGGTAAGCAGAACATCAAGCAACCATGGTGGAAATGGAGGGTAAGATTTCTGACATACCTATTATTGTTTTGATTGATCCAGGTGCTTCTTTGAGTTACATTAGTCCTGGAATTGTAGAAAAATGTAAAATTAAACCTGAAAAATTTCAGCAGTCATGGTTGGTACAGCTGGCCACTGGAACTAAGAGAAAAGTCACACATAAATTGCCCAAAACAGCAATACAAGTAAATGGCTTTACAACAGAAGTAAATTTGAATATATTGCCATTAGGATCCTATGATCTACTGATAGGAATGGATTGGCTGGAAAAGAAGAAAGCTCTGATGAACTGCTGGGATAAAACCCTGCATTGTGTGGATGAGGAAGGGAAACCTTTTACACTAAAAGGGAAACCAAAATCCATTTCAATAAGACAAATATCAGCCTTACAATTAAAAAGAACAGCTAGAAAAGGATACCAAGTCTATGCAGTGCATGTAGAAGAAATAGAACAACAAACTGAGGAAGAGTTACTGGATGCTATACCCGTCATCAGAGAATTTAAGAATGTCTTTCCCAAGGAAATCCCTCATCTTCCCCCCAAAAGAGAGATTGATTTTTCAATCGATCTGGTACCAAGAGCAATACCTGTTTCCTGAGCACCTTATCGAATGAGCCCTCCTGAGTTAATGGAACTGAAAATGCAATTACAGGAATTGTTAGAAAAAGGGTATATCAGACCAAGTGTGTCTCCTTGGGGAGCCCCAGTTTTATTTGTGAAAAAGAAGGATGGAACTTTTAGGATGTGCATTGACTATCGTCAACTGAAAAAATTGACCATTAAGAATAGATATCCACTTCTTAGAATTGATGATCTTTTTGATCAAGTGAGAGGAGCTTCAGTCTTTTCCAAGATAGATCTAAGGACTGGTTATCACCAACTTAGAATTAAAGAGGAAGACATCAGCAAAATAGCATTTCGAACCAGGTATGGGCATTACGAATTTGTAGTCCTACCTTTTGGTTTGACAAATGCCCCTGCCACCTTTATGTGCCTGATGAATAGTGTATTGAACAAATATTTGGATAAATTTGTTTTGGTGTTCATAGATGATATTTTAGTTTACTCCAAAAACGAAGAGGAACACAAGGAACATCTGCGGATAGTGTTGCAAACTCTGAAAGAAAATCAGCTATATGCCAAGTTCAGTAAATGTGAATTTTACAAGGATAGGATTCAATATTTGGGTCATATTATTTCTGAAAAAGGGCTTGCAGTTGACACTGAAAAGATAAAAGCAATTAAGGAATGGCCAGTCCCAACTGATATTTCAGCAGTAAGGTCATTCATGGGGATGGCAGGCTACTATCGCAGATTTGTGGAAAGATTTTCTGCCATAGCATATCCCATCACTTCATTGCAAAGAAAGGGTGTCAAGTTTGTGTGGACTGAAAAATGTCAAAATAGTTTCGAGCAGTTAAAACAAAAACTTATTTCAGCCCCTATATTAAAAATTGCTGATCCTGATAAAGAGTTTGTGGTATGTACAGATGCTTGCAGAGAAGGGCTGGGAGGAGTCCTGTTGCAGGAAAATTCAATTATTGCATATGAATCTAGGAAACTGAAAATGCATGAACAGAATTATAGTGCATATGATTTGGAATTTGCAGCTGTTATCCATGCTTTAAAAATGTGGAGGCATTATCTTCTAGGGAAGAAGTTCACATTGATGACTGATCATATTAGTCTTAAATATTTCTTTTCTCAAACTGATATGAATGCAAGGCAGGCCAGATGGCTGTCCTTTTAAAGTGAATTTGATATGGACATAAAACATATCAAGGGGAAAGAAAATAAAGTTGCTGATGCATTAAGTAGAAATGCTTGTCAACATTTAAACAACATTGGGAGTAGTGCCCAGATGGAGATAGAGGAATTGGTGGGAAAAGCAGCAAATCAAGATCCCAACTATGAAGCACTCTTGGTGAAACTACAGAAAAAGGATAAAACTGATTTCACTAAAAACCAAAGAGGGCTACTCTATTTCAAAAACAGGTTGTATATTCCAGATATAGAGTCACTAAAAAGAGAAATTCTAGATGAATATCACAAACAGCCCTATGCAGGACATCCAGGATACCAAAAGATGTTAACAGCCTTGAAGAAGAAGTTTTTCTGGCCAGGAATGAAGAGAGATGTGGCAGAGTATTTAAGTAGATGTATGGAATGTCAACTAGTCAAAGTTGAGCACCAACATCCAGCAGGTCTTTTAAACCCTTTGCCAATTGCAGAATGGAAATGGGACACATTTTCCATGGATTTCATAACAGGATTACCCAAGACTAAATATCAACATGATTCTGTAATGGTAGTAGTAGACACTCTCACAAAAGCTTCTCACTTTATACCAGTGAAATCTACTTTCGGAACAGCTCAAGTAGCAAATGTTTTCCTGAAGGAGATAGTAAGGCTTCATGGAGTTCCCAAAGTAATTGTTTCATATCGAGATGCTAAGTTTACTGCAGCATTCTGGAAAGGATTGTTTGCAGGAATGGGTACTAAGCTGAATTTTAGTACTGCCTATCACCCTCAAACTGATGGGCAAACAGAAAGGACAAATCAAATTTTAGAGGATATGCTGAGAATGAATGTGATGGGTAGGCCATCAAAATGGGAGGAGTATCTGCATTTAGCTGAGTTTGCCTATAATAATAGCTACCAATCCTCTATTAAGATGAGTCCGTTTGAGGCACTCTATGGATGAAAGTGCCGTACTCCATTGAGCTAGAGTCAACCAGAGGATAAACTGGTGTTGGGACCAGATGCACTACAAGAGATGGAGAGAATTGTTAAACAAATACAGAGAAATATCAAGACAGCACAAGATCGACAGAAGAACTATGCTGATAAGAAAATAGTGCACCGAGAATTCAAAGTGGGGGATCATGTGTATTTGTGCATCAAACCAAAAAAGAGCACACTTTATGCAGGAAGTTGTGCAAAACTGGCTCCTAGATATTGTGGTCCTTTTGAAGTTTTAGAAAGGGTGGGACCAGTGGCTTACAAGCTGGCCTTACCACCCCATGTTAGAGTGCATAATGTGTTTCATGTTTCATTATTAAAAAGATACGTGCATGATGCTTCTCACATAGTTGATTGGAATGTTGTACAGGTGGAACCAAAAGGGGAGTTTCTACCAGAACCGCTTCAAATATTGGAGCGGGAAGAAATTGAATTGAGAAACAGAACAGTGGTCAGAGTAAAAGTGCAGTGGAAGCACTTTACTGCTGAAGAAGCCACCTGGGAAAGGGAACCTGAAATGATGGAGAAATATCCATTTTTGTTTAAATGAAATCTAGTAGTTGAATAACAACACCGAGGACAGTGTTTATTTTCAGAGGGGGAATATGTAACACCTCCAATTTGTGTGTTGAATTTTTAAATTTAGACATTTGAACTTAAATCCTAAGGGGGTGGACCCCAAGGGATAAGTATGGTGTGAATGTATTTGCATATTTTATTTGAGGAAATAAATAAAATGATTGTGCATTTGACCAAGATGAGAATTAGAGATCACTTTCCAAATCCATGAGGATGGATAAGGCAACAAATCCCCAAAAATCTTTCAAAAATCCTTGAAAGAAATTAATTTAGATTTGAGGAGGAATCTAAATTTCCCCAATGAAGAGGAGTAGTTGGGACGAGGTAAAGAAAAGCTGGAAAAGCTGAGGAAAAGCTTAAAGCAGCTTTAAAGAATCCCAAAATGGGAAGCCTAGGCTAAACGGGAAAGAAAACGTCCAGAATTTCTGGACGCGAGAATTAGAAACATGCTTTGGGGAATTATGAGCTTAAATAAGCTGCTCCTAAGCAGATCAGTGGTTGGTCTGTCGTGGGAGGTGATCTCAGCTCGGGGGTGAGTCCTGGGAGACAAAGAGGACTCTAAGGTTGGGAGGTTGGTCATTTGCAATTGTGGTATGTTCTGAAATTCTTGTTAATTTGTTTATGATAGTATGAATTGGCTACATATAAAATCGAATTTTTTCTGATATGAGTGATTTTTAGTACTACATTTACCAGAATCCATCCTAAGGCTTTCACCTTCCAGATTCTGGTTAGTTGTAGAACCTAAATCCATAGAGTAGAAACTCCAGAATTTCTAAACCGAAGTCGGTTTAAATATGAAGTTACTTTGTCTCCACTAATAATTAAATGTTTTCTTCTCTTATGTAGATACAAGGTGATATTCTATGCTCATAAGTATAGTAGAAAATATTGTAGTAGAACTGAGGTAAAGGAAGTAAAGACATTTGAATATGAAATTCAAAATTCTTCTAGATAAAAAGAAATTCTACTCTACAGTAATACTATAGCATTCATAACAATTTTATGGGAGTATTCTAACATTTATAACATTTATGAAGTCTATTGAAATTTAAATTCACCTCTAACCCTTGACATAAATGGTATGGCTATATATTAAATCTATGATTAATGAACATCATCAAATGAACTATTGCATACATGTATAGGCATTTAACAAAAACATATATATGTTAACAAGTATCAAGATCTAGCGCAATTAGGTCTTTTTAACCTTGACTATAATGAGCTATGTACAAAAATGAAACATGTATGGTAAAAGACAGATAGGAATACGAAAATATATAAAAACCTTATATGTTAAAAGGAACCATAAATACGTATTATATATGTAAATGTGCAACCAAAAGGAAACAATAAATAATCTGCAAGTTAAACATATGGTATGAGCCCGATGTGTAATAACTCATGGTGGCAACCATTATATATCTATCCATATGACTCAAGATTGAAAAATTATGAGTTAGACGCACGCATTTTACATATATAAGAATTCCAAGGTAGATAGGTGAAACGCACGGTCAAACCCTATTGAAATGGGTCGACTCCCTATACATGGTTATAAAATTAAAATGAATCCTTCTACCATACCCTCGTAAACATTTCACTGAAATTAGGGTTTTGTGTGAGCGAATACTACAATATAGTTTGAAACACTGTATAGTCAACCCATTTCGGTAGTTAAAATCTAAGCAATAACGCGTAGGTAGCAAATGCCGAGACCAAAACAAAATAATCCCTGCGCAGGAGGCCGCGGCCATATATTGCAAGCAGTAGATGTTTATATATGGTAACAGGTATAAAATAAATCAATTCGAAATGCGATGCAACTATGCGAATTTTCATGAGGAATGTATGAGTATCAACACTAACCGAAACAAAAAAACAATAGCGCCTGATGGGAGAAAAGGACCGAGCCAAGCTAATAAGAGCATATAAACAAATTCATAAGATGGGTTCTGTTAGAGAGAAAGAGAATATCAGTAATCGTAGTGAGGTTACCCAACGTGGGTCAAACACGATCTGAAGCCGGCCGCCGAGCATAGAAAGACCTGAAAAAAAAATGTTAGGGGTCGACGTGCAGAAAGATAATGAATTACATCTATGGTGATGAGTTCTGAGAACGGAATACGTGACCTGCAAATAGAGAAACCCTACGAGTCAAACAACTCGTTGAATCATCAACAGACTGCCCTTATTTACACAAATAAGGACAAGGAGAGGTTGGAAACCTAAAGAGAGCGACCGGGGGAAACCTCGGCTTCTGAAACCTCTGCATGAATAACCTCAAAACGAATTTGAGGTAACACCTTCTGAGTTATTCGAAGAAATGCAAATATAAAACATTGATAGAGTTAGGGTAAAAGGAAAACGATAAACCTAGTGGCGGAGCTTCTCCTCTCTGCACCACACACCGGAACGAATCCTGCGGTAGGAAAAGAAACTGAGAACAATGACAACCACAACGACCAGAAATAGATCCAACTTATACTGAACCGGCTATATAGATACTCTTAGGCGGAGAACAATAGGAAGGACATCGAAATTTTTGCCACGAAAAACTAACAGATGGGTAGGGAAAAAACCCTAATCCCACTGCCCCAGGAAGTAAAAAAATCCCCATGTCGATCTGGAAAAAAAATCAGTTGCGTCGATCTACTAGTACGATATAGTCTGCATAGCTGCAAGGATCGGGCCTTTTGTACCATCCAGCTGGGTGCTACGCCTAGAATTCATACGGGTGGCAGGATAACCCTAGAATTCAAACGGTTCAAATGTCGGGATTGACGCACTCCGTGCTGGGCCAGCAGAGAATAGCGAAAATAAACGTGCCACGTAATGTACATACAGAGCACGGGTACATACACGCCGGCATCCAATGTTTAACTCTCCCGAACAAGGAACGAGCCCTGCAACTAAAAGAAAAAAAAACATCAGCCATCACAGTAAGCACATGTTAAATCATAGCATACGATCACAACACTACGCTGCTGTTCCTCTCAACAGCCAGTACGCATAAGCATATTTTGTGTATAAACAATTCAGATTTTATAGAACTGGTTCAAAGCAGAATAACGTAAATTCGACTTAGGCGGTAAGTAACATCAACACGCGAATATCGGGTGACCGCGTCACAGGCGGTACCATTCACACCGGTGCAAAACGAGCAGAGCAGGCTCTACAGCGCCGCATTAGAGGGATGGTGGTAATATTGAAAACCACTCCACTAAAATTGATGAGTAGGATGAATGGGTAGGTCTGGACGCCACAAAGTCGAAAATCGGATCTCAGTCATACCCATTGACCATGCGTATCTGCGTAGCAATGATGCATTTCCAATCTGTGGTGTATGTGTCAATGGACCGGTCGTCGTAAGCTCCACGACGACATAGCCTTGCCGAGGTGTTAATTCAAGAGTGCAGGCCAAGGTATTTCATGCAAAATCAACATTCGACGTGTTAAACAAATGATGAGGCGGTTTCAATAATGTGAGCAATGATATATACAAGTGTTATAACTACATGAACTGAGTGCTAATGTATAAAAGGGGGTTTTTTAAAATATATAGATAGGTATCACACATATACGCGTGCGCCCTCACGTCATAGTACGCATGTATGGGTTGTATAATGTGATATCATAGTGTTAGATAAAGGTATGGGTTGTATAATGTGATAGTATAGTATTAGATAAATGTACGAGTTGTATAATGGTATATTATAATGTTATATAAAGGTATGAGTGGTATAATGTTATATCATAGTGTTACATAAATGTATGGGTGGTATAATGTATCAAAAGGGCATACCTTATATGTATATAGAGATTATATATATAAATGGTGAAAAAAAAAATAGGTGGCCAATATAATTGTGTGAATTTCCGAAACATGGTCAAGAGATAGGTCATCTATAGATATAGATGTTTTATATAAATATATACATGCATCATGTAGGTATGCCAGAAAACCTATGCTTATATTTTGGCTAAAAATAATATCGCTTGTTAACACCAAGAAGTATGGGAATTAAAGGTATAGTGGGGAAAACAAATATTAGGGGAGTAAAGGAAGTTTTAACCAGCCAAGGTAAAAAGTTAACTCCTTACTCAAACAACCCGGTAACGAAAAAAAAAAAAAAAAAAAATTGCTTGAAGTAGAGGTGTGACAAATGGTATCAGAGCACTAGTTACAACAAATTGGGCTGTCATTTGGTGCTCACTGTTATAATATATGTGGTTGTTTGTTGAAAATTTTATTGTAAAATTTTGCTAATTTATGTTGTGAGTGTGTACAGTTGAAATGGCTGAAGAGGGAGGGATTTATGTGGATCTGCGTGATGAGTTTGCTACTCCAGATCCCAATGCCCCGGTACTGGCTATGTTGCACCGGATGCAACGAGAGTTGGCTGAATTAAGAAGCCAAAATGACATGTTGTCATCAGCCAGTAAGGAGCAGGAAAAGCTCATTAGAGAGCTAACTTCCCGGAACAGCCAGGAGAGCGAAGGTTCTGGAAAAAGAAAGATGGATGAATCTGAGGATGAGGATGCAGCTAGAAATCAACATAAGCAGAAAAGAGAGTTGCAGGGAGAATTTAGAAAGATCAGACCTCCCTCCTATGATGGGGAGAAGGAGGAGGATGCTGAAGCTTGGTTGCTGAATATGATCAAGTATTTCCAAGTATATGAATATGAGAGCAATCTGAAGGCTAGATTAGCTGTGTATCAGCTGCAAGGAAAAGCCACACTGTGGTGGGAAGAGACAAAAATGGTGCATGCCATTGATGAAAAAACAGTTACTTGGGAATATTTTCAGACTAAGTTCAAAATTCGTTATTTGAATGAACGTTATTATGATGATAAAGCAAAAGAATTCCATGAACTTAGACTAGGACAGCTCACTATTGATGAGTTTGTCACTAAGTTTACCAATTTACTGAGGTATGTTCCTTACATAAGGGAAGAAAAGGCAAAGGTGCAAAGGTTTTTAAATTGTTTACCTACTGTCTACAAGGAGAAAATTGAGTTTGACAACCCAAAAACAATGGATGAAGCTATTAGAAAAGCAAGATTATGCTATCAGCAGTTCAAAGGTAAAACTGAACAAGGGAAAAGCTGGCTGAACAAGGGTGAGTTCAAAGGTAAAAGACCAAAACCAGCATATCTAAGAAATTTTGGGAGAGATCATCAGCGGAAAAAATTCAATAAACCAAAATAAAGTCAAACTGCTTAGTCCCAAGTGGCGTCAAAACCAGTAGAAGGGAATAAAAAGGAAGGGACAGTCAGAATGAAGGAACCTTTGAAGTTTTGGGGCTGTGGAGAACCCCATATGATGAGGGACTACCCCCATCGAAATATACAGATGATCAGCAGAGAGCGAGAGGCAACAACAGTAAATGACATAGCGAGAAATATACCAACTATAAGTGCAGCCTTGGAAAATCGGCAAGCAGAACATCAAGCAACCATGGTGGAAATGGAGGGTAAGATTTCTGACCTACCTGTTACTGTTTTGATTGATCCAGGTGCTTCCTTAAGTTACATTAGTCCTGGAGTTGTAGAAAAATGTAAAATTAAACCTGAAAAATTTCAGCAGTCATGGTTGGTACAGCTGGCCACTGGAACTAAGAGAAAAGTCACACATAAGTTGCCCAAAACAACAATACAATTAAATGGTTTTCCAACAGAAGTAAATTTGAACATATTGCCATTAGGATCCTATGATCTGCTGATAGGAATGGATTGGCTGGAAAAGAAGAAAGCTCTACTGAACTACTGGGATAAAACCCTGCATTGTGTGGATGAAGAAGGGAAACCTTTTACACTAAAAGGGAAACCAAAATCCATTTCAGTAAGACAAATATCAGCCTTACAATTGAAAAGAACAACTAGAAAAGGATACCAAGTCTATGCAGTGCATGTAGAAGAAATAGAACAGAAAACTGAAGAAGAGTTACTGGATGCTATACCAGTCATCAGAGAATTTAAGGAAGTCTTTCCCAAGGAAATCCCTCATCTTCCCCCCAAAAGAGAGTTGATTTTTCAATCGATGCGGTACCGGGAGCTACTGTTTCTCGAGCGCGCTATCGGATGAGCCCTCTGAACTGATGGAGCTCGAAGATGCGATTACGAGGAATTGTTGGATAAAGGTTACATAAGACCAAGTGTGTCTCCTTGGGAGCACCTGGTTTTATTTGTTAGAAAAGAAGGATGGAACTTTTAGGATGTGCATTGACTATAAAGTCAGTTGAACAAGTTGACCATTAAGAATAGATATCCACTTCCTAGAATTGATGATCTTTTTGATCAAGTGAGAGGAGCTTCAGTCTTCTCAAAGATAGACCTAAGAACTGGGTTATCACGACTCAGAATTAAAGGAAGAAGACATCGGCAAAACAACATTTCGAACTAGGTATGGGCATTACGAGTTTGTAGTCCTACCTTTTGGTTTGACGAATACCCACTGCCACCTTTATGTGACTTTGATGAATAGTGTGTTGAATAAGTATTTGGATAAATTTGTTCTTGTGTTCATAGATGATATCTTAGTCTATTCTAAAAAATGAAGATGAACATAAGGAACATACGAGAATAGTGTTGCAGACTTTGAAAAGAAAATCAGCTATATGCCAAGTTCGATAAATGTGAATTTTATAAAGGATAAAATTCAATATTTGAGTCATATAATTTACGAAAAAGGGTTGCGGTTGACACGAAAAGATAAAAGCCATTAAAGAATGGCCGGTTCCAA
This sequence comes from Pinus albicaulis, assembly GCA_034641835.2. Classification (NCBI taxonomy): domain Eukaryota; kingdom Viridiplantae; phylum Streptophyta; class Pinopsida; order Pinales; family Pinaceae; genus Pinus; species Pinus albicaulis. The sequence goes on along the minus strand of JAXQQM020064245.1, from coordinate 83,708 downwards.
TGATGTCTCGTGATAAGATCATTTATGGGGATTGCAGGGCTATTATCGCAGATTTGTGGAGAGATTTTCTGCTATAGCAAATCCCATAACCTCATTACAAAAGGAAGGGTGTTAAGTTATGTGTGGATTTGAGAAATGTCAAAAATAGTTTCGAACAATTGAAAACAAAAACTTATTTCAGCCCCTATATTAAAAATTGCTTGATCTGATAAAGAGTTTGTTGTATGTACGGATGCTTGCGAGAGAAGGGCTAGGGAGGAGTCTGTTGCGGGAAAATTCGGTTATTGCCTATGAATCTAGGAAGCTGAAAAATCATGAACGAAATTATAGTGCATATGATTTGGAATTTGCAAAATTTGTTATCCATGCTTTAAAAATGTGGAGGCACTATCTGCTTTGGGGGAAGAAGTTCACATTGATGACGATCATATTAGCCTTAAATATTTCTTTTCCAAAAACTAATCTAGAATGCAAAGACAAGCCGGATGGGTTGTCCTTTTCTAAGTGAATTTGACATGGACATAAAGCATATCAAGGGGAAGGAAAATAAAGTTGCGGATGCATTAAGTAGAAATGCTTGTCAACATGTAGACGACATTGGGGAGTAGTGCCCATATGGAGATAGAAGAGTTGGTGGGAAAACGGCAACTCAAGATCCCAACTATGAAGACACTCTTGGTGAAACTACGAAACAAGGGATAAAGCCGACTTTTCACTAAAAACCAACAAAGGGCTGCTCTATTACAAAAACAGAGTTGTATATTCCCTAAATATAGAGTCATTGAAAAAGGGAAATTCTAGATGAATATCACAAACGACCCTATACGGGACATCCAGGGATACCAGAAGATGTTAACGGCCTTGAAGAAGAAGTTGTTGCGGCGGGAATGAAGAGATGTGGCGAGTATTTAAGTAGATGTATGGAATGTCAGATTCAGTCAAAGTTGAGCATCAACACCCGGCGGGGCTTTTTAAACCCTTTGCCAGTTTCGAGAATGGAAATGGGACACAGTTTCCATGGATTTTATAACTGAGGATTACCCTAAAAACCAAAATATCAACATGATTTCAGTAATGGTGGTAGTAGACACTCTCACCAAAAGCCGCCCACTTTATACCGAGTGAAATCTACTTTCGGAACGACTCAAGTAGCAAATGTTTTTCCTAAAAGGAGATAGTAAGGCTTCATGGAGTTCCCAAAGGTAATTGTCTCGGATCAGAGATGCTAAGTTTACGACGACATTTTGGAAAGGATTGTTTGCGAGGGAATGGGTACTAAGTTGAATTTTAGTATCGCCTATCACCCTCAAGCGATGGGCAAAACGAAAGGACAGAATCAAATTTTGGAGGATATGTTGAGAATGTATGTGATGGATAGGCCATCAAAATGGGAAGAGTATACTGCATTTAGGCGAGTTTGCCTATAATAATAGCTACCAATCCTCTATTAAGATGATCGGTTTGAGGCACTTTATGGGAGAAAGTGTCGTACTCCTTTGGCAGGAGTCAATCGGAAGGGATAAAGCTGATGTTGGGACCGGATGCACTACAAGAGATGGAAAGAATTGTCAAACAAATACAAAGAAATATCAAGATAGCACAAGATCGCGGAGAAAAGCTATGTTGATAAGAAAAGAGTGACCGAGAATTCAAAGTGGGGGATCATGTGTATTTACGCATCAAACCCAAAAAGAGCACACTTTATGCTTTGGGAAGTTGTGCAAAACTTGCTCCCTAGATATTGTGGGCCTTTTGAAATTCTAGAAAAGGGTGGGACCGGTGGCTTACAAGTTTGGCCTTACCACCCCATGTTAGAGTGCATAATGTGTTTCATGTTTCATTACTAAAAAGATATGTGCATGATGCTTCTCACATAGTTGATTGGAATGTTGTACGGGATGGAACCGAGAAGGGGAGTTTACGCGAACCGCTTCAAATATTGGAGTGGGAGAAAAGTGAATTGAGAAACAGAACGGTGGCGGAGTAAAAGTGCGATTGGAAGCACTTTCGCTGAAGAAAGCCACTGGGAAAGGGAGTGAAATGATGGAGAAATATCCATTTTTGTTTAAATGAACTCTAGTAGTTGAATAACAACACAGGGGACGGTGTTTATTTTCGAGAGGGGAATATGTAACACCCCCAATTTGTGTGTTGAATTTTTAAAGTTAGACATTTGAACTTTAATCCTAAGGGGTGGACCCCGAGGGATGAGTATGGTGTGAATGTATTTGCATATTTTATTTGAGGAAATAAATAAAATGATTGTGCATTTTGACCAAGATGAGAATTAGAGATCACTTGCCAAATCCATGAGGATGGATAAGGCAACAAATCCCCCAAAATCTTTCAAAAATCCTTGAAAGAAATTAATTTAGATTTGAGGAGGAATCTAAATTTCCCCCAATGAAGAGGAAAGTAGTTGGGAAGAGGTGAGAAAAAGTTGGAAAAAGCTGAGGAAAAGCATAAAACGACTTTAAAGAATCCCAAAATGGGAAGCCTAGGCTAAACGGAAAGAAAGCATCCTGCTATTACGGACGCGAGAATTAGAAACATGCTTTGGGAGAATTATGAGCTTAAATAAAGCTGCTCCTAGGCGGATCGGGGGTTGATCTGTGCTAGGAGGTGATCTCTGCTCGGGGGTGAGTCACGGGAGACAAAGAGGACTCTAAGGTTGGGAGGTTGGTCATTTGCAAATTGTGGTATGTTCCGAAAATTTTTGTTCATTTCTGATGTATCGATGGTATGAATTGGCTACATATGAAAAAATTAATTATGGTGTGATTGATGTTAGTACTACATTTAACGGAGTCCATCCTAAGGCATTCACCTTCCAATTACTGTTTAGTTGTAGACCCCGAGAAATCCATAGAGTAGAAACCACTGAAACTCTAAACCAAGGTTGGTTTAAATGCGAAGTTACTTAGTCTCCACAGATAATTAAATATTATCTTGTTTCCTATAGATACAATGTGATATTTTATGCTCATATGTATGCTAGAAAAATATTGTAGCTGGGTCTATGAAGTTTACGATGGTACAAAACCAAAAAAGGAAGAAAGTAAGACATTAGAATATGACATTCGAAATTGTGCTAGAGAAAAAGAATAATTCTACCCTATATGAGTATTATAACATTTATAAGTGTATATATTGCATTTCTAAATCTATCCTTAATCCTTGAAAACAAGTATCATAGCAAAAAGACTTAATTTAAAATTTAGGTCCTACTAGTCAAGCACTACTGAATACATATAGGTATACATCGAATATATGCATTACGTATAATGGTTATTGTATTAATTCATACCAATATATACATCAAATGAATGAATATAGGAATGTTCACAGTATATATTTACTTATGGGTGTAATAAACCGAATAGTAAATAGAAACAAATATATTAAGTATGCATGTCACAATGGTTGTAGTTGAAAGCTTATTATAAATCTATAGCGGTGATACATTACCTACGGTACTACGGTCTTGAGTAGCACATTCACCTACTTCAAATCTTGGAACAACTATATAGTAATAAACCTTTGAATTTAAAATGTACATCCTATTCAATTATTATTGAACATCTTTGCATATGAAAATAACAAGTAATGATAAGTGCGGCGCGATCTCACAGAAATGAACCACAATGATACTTTGTGCGTGGGTTGAAAGAATTATAAAGGTGAACAATATAAATACGCGAATACATGAACGGTCCTTACCTAACGTCGGGGTTAGTATTTATTTCATGATACGTTGAACTTTGCCTTAAGTTAAGACTGTCATCTTTTACCTAGACTTCTAGTCACAGTATAAGTACGGCTAACCATCATATATAAAAGGAATAATCTTAAAACAAAGCGGTGATAAATATGATTACCCTCAGTTATAAAAATCCATGTAAATGAGAACTACTATTTTGTTCGACGAGCGGTCATACTCACATGGTAACACAATCATAACGCGTCGTATTTGGTTGCTGTCTGCGTACGGTCAAAATTTACGCAACTTCCAATTTCGGTGGTGACAAACCGAGTTGCGACTTACATATGCGTTGCATGAACTGTTGAATAAAAAACTACCGAGAATATATGTGGGCGGATATCAATGATATACATAGCTATTAACGATAATTCTGTGGCAAAAACCTTGTCATGATAGGGATAACGATGTGAGTTAACATTAGAAGTGCGAAAAAAAACAAACAGAAGTGCTATACCGCGGCACGAAAATAGTTATCACAACTTCAAAGGAGGCATGAAAAAGAGAACTTGTTACATTAACATAAGCGATGATGTTTAACATTATTACCAAAACGGAAGCGTTTGTAGGGTTAGTAGCATTTGTGGGGCGTAACGAGACGAAATTCCATTAACATCTTTTGTTAGAAATAAACTAGAGAAAAGGGCGTGGTAAAGGGTTGGAGAATATAAATAGAAACACAAAACAACACGCAGAGACCATCTGCGTCATCCCTACCTCACATTAACTCGATCTTGCACTATGAATGTAGAGCCTCGTCCACTTACGGGGAATGGTTGGAAACAAAAGAGGTGAACCTCGGCAATGATAGCCGCGCCAAATCGTCCGTGAAGAATCGATTCCGGGGCCCTGCGGCCTACTGCAATGGCCCTGGCAACAAAACGAGTTAGCATAGTGAAACACAAAGAATAACCATAAGCACGGAAGGAAGGCAGGCTTCATGGTGCCCAAAACGAATAGGAGAAAGGTGAATACCAAATTTTAATGAGCGGTAGAGAGGGTGTTCAACGAGATATAAGAAGAGTTACCCTGCGAGTGAAAGAAATCTACGGACACTACGACTAGCTTGGCAACGATGGCAACTTTCGAAATCCGAATACATCATGGAAACCATCGACACCCGGGGTAAAGCATGAAAAAGAAAAAAAAGAACAAAACGTATTAAAACAAAGCATGGAATAGCGAAATGGGGCACAAGATAAAATAGAAAGACTTCACTGCGATAACAAAAACGGCCGAGGCTTGGATCTAATAATACAAACCGGGGAACCTAGGATTTGAAATCAGCCATCGTACGTGGACAATCCGATACGGAATGACCCGCAATACCTCACATTTGAAAAAATCCCGAGGGATATCACGAAGTACGTGACATAGCCACACTCACTACAAATAAATAGGTTAAATATTATTTTAAGTTTCATAATACGGAACGCGGTGCGGCGGATATCTATACCAGAAACGTCCTTTCCATCTTTTCTGTCAGTGCACATTGATGAACGAGATCATAGCAAGAGATGTGGTACGAATGATGAGAAAACCCGCCTTATTCTTGAACTGTAGCACGCAAAAACGGCGGCACAGAAACCTAATAGCGATGGATGGAAGCGCGTACATCTCTCCCTAGCCAAATGACGGATTTTGTGTTAGTGCCTCTCCCATCTGTGAGACACGTAATGATATCCTTGACAACCTTGTACCCATACATCACGCATAAACTTTACGATCGAAAACATTCGGCGCGCGGGCATGTGTCGAGAAAAGGGTAAGCTAACCTCAACGAGTTGGGGAATAGCACGCTATGAGGAGAGAGTGATAAAATGCAACCTTAATTATCTCTGATCTGAAATTTATGTCCTCAATCACATCGGAGGAGTTATGCAAACCGGCGTAACGATACTAGTGAAAGATGCAGCAGGTTTCGAACACAAAATTTACGCCTCGGAAACGTGCCTACACGAGAGACGATATAAAAACGGGTTCGCCATAGAACCATTTGTCATACATCGAATCATTTAAGACACCGAGCACTCTTCGGTTGACCACGGCCATATGAATGTCGGTCAAAAGTAAGTTGGCATGCCACGACTTCAAATACAAAAATTTAATACGAGGACTAATGTAACTAGGTTATACATACGGTCGCTTGTTGAATAGAAACTATTAATTTTAATATTGCTAACGGAGTTAAGGTATGGGGCTCAAAAGGTAACTTAATATTCTCCATATTATATATATGTGCCCTTTGGGGTACACGAAGGTCTAATAAGGTAGAAAAAAAAAAAATCTTGTTTGAAATGATGAGGTAAAAATGAGATAACCTCGGTTGAACTAGTGAAATATATATATATGTATATATATAGAAAAAAAAAAAAAATTCCTTGAGCGGAAATTATTTACGATTTTTCCATTTTTTAAACTTGCTAAACTAAGTGTTCCTTAACGTGATGAAAAACAATAAAGCGATGGTACTAATGATATGTCGACTAGTAGCCTTATTGAGCATCGGAAATTTCATATGGATGTGTCATATTTTCCATATAACAAATGGTAAGGGAATATATAAACAATATATTCTATAAATGATCTAAACATGTTAAGATCTTAGATTATATTCGAAGAGGAAGCATAGTAATAGTACAACTTCAGCGAGAATAAGGAACTTACAGCAAGATTAAACGGACATTCCGAGACGGAAACTCCGGAGTAATGAGTGCACGGTACAGTATGTGCTGAGAAATACCTACAATTTTAACCTCTCACTAGAAATCTTCCAATTATGAGGGTAAGATCTTTGTAGTATGGATAGAACATACAAAGAGAAAAAAATGAATTTATATTTATCTCCCTATATACGGTGGTGAATAATCCAAATCATAGACAAGCCTACGCAAAATTCTTCAACCATTCTTTGGTTTCAGGTACGGAAGACTATTACTCTAGAGAAATAAAATAAACAAAAATTGAAAACTTTAATACGCCACTTAAATTACAAAGTTGCATTTCCATATCTACTATAGAGAAATACGAATGCGAGCTCATACACGGATAAATAGTAAACCTCTTTGGAAAGAAAAGCACAGAAAGCACCAAAGGAAAAGAAATCTCTATTCTAGATTCCACATTTCTAGAGACAATAATTGTGAAGTTCACATTAAAGGCCCTCACCAAAATTCGGCTTGGGAGACATAGTATATAAAATCAAATCGAAATGAAAAAAAAAAAAACAACACAAAGAACCTTTGGTTCTTAACTAATATAAGAAGCCAAAGACGAGTTGGTAACGGTGGAAAGTAGTCATACGTAGGCGTGGCCATTGATTTAAGAGTGGTTATAAGCTTGGCTGCGTAAACTTAATAATAACACGATTTTTGCGGGGACTGATAAAGGTACGATTAGAGCGAAACAAATGAAATCGTTATTTATTTCGGTAATAGTATGAGAATGATCATTCTTTGAGTAAACGCCGGAGGATCGGCCAATGCAAGAAACAAAAGCTTGATAATCATTAATTGTTCCCGACCTAGATTCGTTAGAAGCGCCTCTACTGTAGTGGTGACACAGGCGACTTCGAGTTTCCCTCACTGTCAACATCAAGTTCAGGAAAAGAAGGCATGCCTAAAAATTTTGCCGAATGGAACCGGTGAAATACGAAGTATTACACGTACTGACGGTAAATGAGATGCAGCAGTAATAAAGAAAACAAGGGATAACGAGATGTGGTTAGAAAAAAAAAAAAATTACAATAAGGACAAAAACAAAAAACGCCATCCCGGCGGTGGTATTTCTAAATTCGAATAGCTTTGGCCGATTTATTAATTGGAGCGAAAAAAAGGTAATCACGTAAATATACTACTTGTCGTTTCATTTCCCGACCAGCAACAGAAGCTGAAACCACTTGTGTTGGGTTGGGTAGAAATTCCGGACGATATACTCTTGCGTCCCGCCGAGGAGATTCGTAATGTTTCTTGGGGGGAAACCACGAATGGGGTCGTAATACTTCTTGAAAATTTCCGAGTTGAACGTCGGGTCGATGTCGAGGTTCGTATCCTGGCCTCCAACACTAGGAGCTTTCACCAATGCCCGATGATGCACACAGTCGAGAATCGATCGACCAACAGAAAGGGCTTCGACGTTTCATTTGTTTTGGCGAGGGGAAACTGCGGAAAAACACCCCAATAAATAATTATTTTGACACATTCTATCAAAGATCGGCACGAAATACGGCCGGATTGGGGTTACACGTTCGAGAAATTAGGAACACAACCACTCCCAAAGACTCGAACACATGACACATTGCATGTGAAATAAATTCGGTTCTCACCTGCGGTGTATAACGAAAGAGCAAACGGTTGCAAAAAAATAATAAAGATTTTGAAATGACCCTATTAGATCTTATCCCTACAGCGTGCGAGATTACACCGTCTCACGCCGGATCCAAGAAAGCTCGGAGACGGGAGTGTACACCTTGATGTGATTTCACAGTAATTCGGGAGTTGAAAAAATTAATATGCCAGGCGATTGTATCAATGACAACGTGATTAGAACTTCCACCACTCGGTGGGAACGTGAGGCTTGGCTGCAAGCCACAACTCCAGATGCCACGCATGTGGGTTGAGAATTTAGACATTCGTAATAATGACATTGGTAATTTAGAAATTTTCGGCTGGGGAAGGTAGGTAAGTAGCGCGGACTCTCAGCTAGTACTAACGTCTAAATGGAGAGACAGGTAATTAATGAAATTTGAGGTCTCATTGAAATGAATAATAAGGGACGTGTAAAGAACCCAACAATACCACGGACTAGTTCATATTGTTCGGCCAGCGGAATTACGCCGCGATAAGTAGGAGACGCATATTAGATTAGGGTGTATCTATAAATGAATACGGTTTGGTATGGTTCGTGTATAATTCTTATCGTCTGTACTTTATTTGAAGTCGATATTAAAGTGAGTTATTTGTTTTTAACTCTCGGTACTTATATTAATTTTTATTTTTGTTTTATTTGCATACACATGTATTGGAATGGATGTTAGAATGAGCTTACTTATGAATAGTCTCATATGCTTACTTAATACGTTAGTAAGTAGGGCATCATATGCTTTCACATATTTAGTTGAAAGAAAAAGTGATCTTGGTGAGATTAAATACCATTTCAGAATTAAGTTGAGGGTGAGGAGTTGGTATAAAGGTCTAACATGTATATATATTTACTATGCATAGTTATTAAGTCCATACCTTTTATGATGAAAGTTAAGTGGTTTATTAAAGCTGGTGTAGGTGTAAATGAGAAGGTGAAGAATAAGGAGAAATACATGATTCCAAGAAAGAAATAACACTATTCAAATGGGTAATTAGAATTTCACTACATTGCGAAAAAAAAAAAAAACATAGTGGCGGAAATTTAATTTGTGTACGGGGAAATTGATGATTAGGAAATTTAAGAAGTATTAGGATGTAATGGATAAATAATAATATCATAGTTGGAAGCGAATATATGGTTTAATCCTATTAAAATTTAATTAAGATGAAAAATTTATACACTATAAAACCCACTAGAGTGTGGTGAAATTGAGTATAAATAATTATGTGAGCAAATATATATATATCTATAGGGAAATTAACCTTGAGGATAAGGTTAAGAAATGGATATATGTAATTAAGGTGAAGTTAAAGTTGGGAGTGTTAAAACAACTAAAATAGGGTGTATTAATATTCATTATAACAATAAGTTGATTAGAAGCATGAAAAGCTATAAATGAATAATTGTGGGGTGAAATATGTTCCAAATATGTTATATTATAGGTGTTACCATAATTATTGGAACAAAAGAAGACGAAAAGTTTATATTTAAGGAATATATAAAAAGAAAGGTGGATAATAGAAAAATAATAATTTATATTTAATAGAGTATATTAAATATAAGTTGTCAATTTCTTAGTAACTATTAAAAATATATATATATATATATATATATATATATATATATATAATAATAATCATTATCATGAGAAATGATAGATAAAAAGGAAAGAAATTGCACGTGGGACATAAGCTAAATCTACAAGTAACATTATAAATATAGGTGATCTTGTTATAATGTTAACTTTGTTGAGTTGTACGCATATAATATCGTCATGCAGGATAATTGATTTCGGTTAGTAAAAACTCAAACTTTATACCCGTGGGATTAAGGGAGAAGAAAAAAAATTCACTAGTGAATATTAAAAAGTGAATTCACCTTAAAAGTGCAAGTGAAGTGGAAGGACATATTTTACCATATGGCCGGAATATTATTACTCTAATTATGGTTAAAGGAGTAATAAACACTAGTTGTAGTAGATTAAGTGTAACAAAGATAATGTGGGAAAAAAAATATTGACATTGGAAAAAACTTCCAAGATGATTTAAGTCATGATTAGAGTATTTTGGTAATAAGCATATTTTAGTTCATGCAAAAATAATGAAGTGGTAAGCTTAAGTATGAGTTATAAACACAATTAAATAGTTGGTTTAGTAATTGTGAACCATTGCATATTAGATAATATAATGCAAATTCATTTCATTGAGTATGAATGAAGGAATGAAGGGATAAATCAAATTTTCCCCGGGTGGGCTAGCAAGGGTAGAATGGAAAACCTATATAAACCATGGATTGATTTTAATGATTAGTGAAATTCACATATAGATATAATTGGTGAATCATCATTGGAATTAATAAAGCATGAACATACAATTAAGAGTAATATGAAAAAAAATTATCGGTGACTCTTTGGAAAAGGGGAAACCGTGTCAAAATTACTTTTGACATTATCAAGTAGTAATACTTGTGAATGTGAGGAATCATAGTAATTACATATATCACTATAAAAGAAATATGTATTCACACTATAAAATTTTGTTGGTGTAAATTTTATTAAATTTAATTTTCCCGAGTCTTAAATTCAAAATAGGGAAATAGTGTGAAATCATACAACTACCAACCGAGAGAAAAGAGGATGAGATGCATTTGGACTTGGGTAGGGGGAAACCCATCAGATCCAAATTTATTCATGTAAGTTTGAACTAGTGCATAAAATTCATAAAAGAGACTAAAGGACTCATGTGTGAAGTAAGAATTGAATTACGAGAGATTATTAATGAACCTAGTTATTACTAATTAAATTGATTGACTAACAAAAGAGAAAACAATGAAAAGATGCTTTCGGAAGTACAACAATGAACTGAGAAAGGGTAAGCATAACCATGCATATGATACAATTGTTTTCTTTCATTTATGAGTACTAATGAAAAGTGTAAAATTGTGTAGCCAAGTGTGTAACGAGAAAGTGTACACTCGGGAAACAAGGAGAAAAAAAAGAAAAAAAAAGGTGAAGATAAATCACCTAGGAAAATCAAGAAAAAGCTGAACTAGACCAAGTTGTGTGAGGAAAGAATCTCATCGAAAAACAAGAAAGGATAAGTAGTGTACTAAAAGTACACTAAACTATTATGAACACTGAACGGTTTGACTAGTAATCGAATTTCTTAAGTTATTGAAATGCGAGAATGTTGTTGTGGATTATAAATTGTATGTACACCGATATTACTTACATTGGTATGAATTGTGGACAGGAGAAACCAGAATAAAAAGATCTTCCGTGACAGACTTCTTGCAAAGAAGTAGGAAGAAAACCAACTACATAAGGCATCAGTAAATAGAGTAGAACGCAGGAGAGTACTCGCTGGAAACTAATCAAGGACGAAGAAGAAATCTTTGTCAAACGTTGAAAATCAACGTTAAAGTGTAACACCGGGGAAGGTGTTGGAAAGGAGGCATAATAGCTTATAAATTATGCCCTACCATTGCTTATTAAATTTCATGATGTGTTTCATATCTCCTTGTTGGAAAAATATAATTTTTGTACATGATGCTTCTCACATTATTGATTGGAATGTGGTCAGTGGAACTGAAGAGGAATTCCTTCCCGAGTCAGCTTCAAATGCTGAAAGCGAAGAAATTGAATTACGAAATTAAACAGTAGCTAGAGTAAAGGTGCAAAGTGGAGCACTATCTACTGAAAGAGCTACATGGATCAGAAGCTAAGATGATGGAACAGCATTCATAATTATGTTCAAAATAAACTAAGTAGATAGTTGTCAACACTCGAGGACTCGTGTTTATTTTCGAGAGGAATATGTAACACCCCCAAGTTCTATGCTTTTCAAATGAGACATTTGAACATAAACCAAAGGGGAGTGGACCCCAATGGATAATTATTGTGTGGATGTGGTTAACTATTTATTTATGAAAAATAAATAAAATATTGTGTATGCACTATGACCGTATGAGAAAGTGAGATCACATGCCTAATCCATGAGGTGATGGAAAAGGAAAAGACTTTCCCCAAAATCTTTCAAAAATCCTTGAAAGAAATTATTTCTAATTTAGATTTTTGAGGAAAAATCTAAATTTCCCCAATGATGAGGAGTAGTTGGGAAGAGGTGAGAAAAAGTCGGAGAAAGCCGAGGAAAAAGCTTAAAGCAGACTTTTAAAGAGTCCCTAAAAATGGGAAGCCTAGTGCTAAAGCAGAATAAAGCATCCCGAAATTTCTGGGACGTTGAGTGGAAACAGAGTTTGGGGAAAGCATAGCTTAAACAAAGCTACTCCGGAAACGCATTGAGGTTAGTCTGTTCTTGGAGGATCTCGACTACGGGGTGAGTTGCGGAGATAAACGAACTCTAAGGTTGGGAGGGCTGGTCATAGTATGAGGTGTGCATGCATAAATTTGGAGATTTCTGTAAGTCCGTATTAAACATATCCCTCGTTTTATGAAATTTTATGTTATGGTTCATTATGCAATTTATGAATTGTGATGTTAGGGTTCATTATGAAATTTATGAATTGTGATGTTATGGTTCATTATGCAATTTATGAATTGTTATGTTATGGTGCATTATGCAAATGTTAGATTGATTAATTTGTTCAGGTAACTCATGTAATTGCAAACTAGGAAAGCTATTGATAGCAGAGACAAATGGTTGGGTTGTAGGGATGAGTACCTTGTAGTAATGAGGTTAGTAGATGATAGATCAATTGACGCAACAAATCTAATAAGTATGTATAGGTATAGCTTGCTATCTTTTAAAGGAATATTTAAATTCGTGTGTATAAAGCAGAAATGTTAACAAAACAAGACCCATGAACAGCAAATGTACCAAACAACTAAACCTATCATAACAATACCGATGGCACATGAATTCCCCGTAACCAATAACAGAAAGTAGAAAAACAACAACCCCGTGATAGCGATATGGGGTTCAGGATATCAATTTGCGTGTTACAATGGAAAGAATTGTAAAATTTAGAATTTAAATTATTCTATTAAATTGTAAGTGTAAACATATGAAAGCAGAAGTTGAATCCTAACTAAGGACGAGGATCTAACACTAGGGATTCTAAACTATCCAATTTCAGAGTATTCTCTACCTCCATTTGATTGAAGCAAGAGGATCTGTTTCCTAGTTTTCCCATGGAACAAGCTTGAATTCGTACGAGTGTCACACATGTTGAATGTTTGTAACAATAAAATAAGGGGAATCCTATCGAACAATCTATCGTGTGATAAAAGTTTGTGTGAGGGAAGATTGTAAGCATATGTAAAAATACAATGAACGAGCATCTGTTTACCGTCCATATAAACCGTACGGGAAAGTAGTTGGAGCAATGGAGGTTAAGCGAGTGTATAGATAGATGTATGCGAGGAGGCATACATCTATACCTCGATGCCGAAACTTTAAAATGTTGGAAATTTTATAAGGCCCGCAAATCTGGAAAGTTGAGGAAGGGCCTAGCAATCATCTAGAGTTGGACAAAACTCGAAAAGAAAAACTCCGAGAAATACAAAGTAATATATATATAGATATATAAGTCTACTAGATGGATCGAGAAGAGGGGAGCGTCAAGCCCAAAAATTCTCATGGAAATTCTTATATTCCCATGGCCGTCTATAAGTACTGAAAAAGAATTTAAACCTCGGATAATGTACTGAATTTGTAAGTGATTCAAAAGATAAAAACTATCAATGTTATCCGGCGCATAAAGCCGAGAATATCTCGAGTTATGTTATATGTGTAGAAAGCCGGGTCCGGGAGACGTGACAATTAACATATTTTAACTACACGTTAATAGTTATTCTTTATTCCAACTGCAGACTATAAACCCTTCATCGACTTCTATAAAAGTTGTAGTTACTAGCCATAGTAACTTATAAATTATCATTTGCTATATATCTATAGCATTCAAAGTTCCTTTTAAAGGTCCAATATGGAGAGTCTTGGCTACACATCAACATAGTAGTGCATGGACATAGACTTTAAAGAAAACATGCAATTATCCACCCTTCCCATTGACAGCCTCCGAGTGGAACATGATTAAAAAACACCTAAATTTATTATTTGAATAATGTTAAAAACTGTTTGGATTGTGTAATATTTAGACAAATATTCACCTAAAATATTCAAATTAACATAAACAATCTAAGAGATTTTTCTCGTAGACAGAAACTTCTTTTTTTAATAGTCGAAAACTAAATAAAATGAAATATTTGTTCAACTTATACACTTATTTCATTTATATTTTTTTATAAAACTTTTTTAGATTACATATTTTTCCAAAATTATTATTGAAAGGCAAGAGAAACTATGTATACATTTTAATTATATAAACATTTTAAATTAATTATTAAAGTTTATTATTTATCATGAGAAGAACATTGTGATGAATAGAAAGTTTGGGAAAAAAATAGAAAACCGACTTATTAAAAAACACACAAAAAATAAAATAAAAAATAAAAAAACAATTGATTAAAAATACTTAAAATTAAAAATAATAATATTCTAAAAATTTGAAAATAAATATATAAATGCTCACAACTATTCCTGCATACTAATTATTAACCTTCTGCTACTACTACCTACATACTCCGAATCTAATCATACCACAAAAGCGAATTCATATTATTATTAAAGCATATATAACTACATCATATAAATTTGTTATAGAATTTATAAATGATTCATGTCTTTCCAATCGGAAAGTGGACAAGTTACATTGTTCTTTAACCTTTATGTTTGTTCAACATCACACGCAATTAATCCTTAAAAGTATTGATTAATGTATTCACTTAATTCCCAGTACTTCAGATCTTGGTTGATTTGACTATATGATTTGTCGCTCTGCATTTATGCATTACAAATTTTGTAAGGATCTTTTATATCCTTGCGCATGATTCCATTACTATTTCACATGGGCTTTTGGGTTAATGTCATTTATCTCGGATCCCTTGATTAAGGAACTCTGTGTGCATACGCCCAGGTTGGATGGGTAGCGGTTGTCCCACCATGGCCATCTTCGAGCTCTATCCAACGTTAATATTTGAACCTCTTGATTGAACGGTCGATGAGAAACATGGATGGTTGGGGTAACAACCACCCCATGACGCAACCTAGCTCATTTGTTACGCTTCAGGTGGTCCCACTTTTCTCCTAAAGTCTCGACTATGAAGGTAGCGGTAGAAAACCCTCACATGCAACATATTTAGTCCCACTTAATCTACATACCATACGATTTGCAAAAATCAAATCATATGAACCCTTTTTTCAATATAGAGGAGCAAATGTAAGCAACTAATTTTACTCACGTGAAACATAGTAAAGCGGTGTTGGGGTGGGGTCGAGAACCAAATCTCCAACTAACCAAACTTTAGATTATAATTCAAAAATAAAACATACACATTCATATGGAAGTTGTGGCTCCTTCACGGTAAAACTATTGTTCTTCTTGAGATTTATGTCACGGAGGTTGCGGAAGTAACATGGTATTAAAAACTTGTTTCTACCCTTGTCTTTTCAAACTTGTCCCCATTACACAACACACTTGAACTTACATGTAAAATCAAAAAATATGTATCTAAGACATTTTTTAATTAGTGACGGACAAAATTTAATACAACGGATGGGCAAAAATGACTTTTTGAATTTCTGATTTTTAGGTAAAGTATACAACACTTATGATTAATTGTTTGTATACTCATTTACTAACCATGCATTCGATTTCTATTTGAATTTAATTATTTAACTCTGTTACGGAATGGGTTATGTACTTTCTGCTCACTGCTTGTCCTTCTCTGCATAAACACAATGCCACCAACTTGCAAAACATTTCACGGTATAGTTCTTCACGAGAAAATTAAAAACGGTGGTTGTGATTAATTTTCCAACAAATATCCATACCAAGATAATTTCCCCACACCAGTCAAAAACCACGGTGCACTGTTTAGGAATACCTCCTCGCATAGAAATTCACACACGGAAGACTATTATGACCCGCACGGAAGGTATGATGAGCGATCGATATCCTCTAAATATCCTCTAATAGTCAATCAATATGATAGAGAGTGTGGAAACTACATTTACCCGGTCATTGTGACCTCGTGACTCATGAACCATGAGACACAGAACCTCAATATTAACCTTCTACCTTACGGACATGCCTTGTTGAGACTAGAGATTATGTTAAACACCATGTTGAAGCACACACATGGGGTATGGGGAGAAGAATGCACACAAGAGAAACAACACACAATGAAAAATGAGCGTGAGGCTTTCTTATTTTCCATTATACAAAGATGTACATTTATGGTACAATGGTGTGACTCTTGGTTTCACATTCAAGGTCACTTGAACTCCATTGTGACTTTTCATATTCCACACCTGCCATGTGGGATTAGGTGTTCCAACATCCCCCCTTAATCGAAGGGGTATGTGTGAGTCCAGAAAGAGTTGTAATACAAATGCAGCAGGTATACATAGCGACGCAGGGCCGAATCAACTCTCGAAATGTTGGAAAAAAAGAGGTGGTTTTAGGATGACCACAAACAACTGGGCATAAACTTGTTCTGCCGAGTTCCGAACTCTTCAAGCTGAGCGAGAAATTTGCGGGGAAGCACGCTAGAGGGTGTCCCCTCATAAAAAGGAGACCTTCGACCTAAAGAAGGAGAATACTACCCATGGTGATTTTAGTTGTCCACCGACCAAAGATGATGGTTTTAGGTTGTCCACCGACCGAAAATGATGGTTTTAGGTTATCCACCAACCAAAGATGATGGTTTTAGGTTATCCTGACTTGAAAATGATGGTTTTAGGTTATCCACCAGCAGAAGGTATGCTCATGAGCATCCGTGTCTGCGGCTACATCCACAGATAAAGATGACGGGTGTGGCTCGAGCTCGCTTGAGCTGTGGCTGCAACTCTTTGAACATGGAATGAGAGATTGTGGCTACATTTCTCGCTTGATGCAGCAAGTCCAAAGCGCACGGCCACCATTTTCCCCACCAGCAGGGACAGGGTGAGATGATGGTGAAAACTCAACTCCAAGTTTTCTCCAATGTACGCCGAACAAGTTCTAACATGTGTAATGAAAACATCTTCTTGGGCGGTGATGCCCATTGCCAGGCAGTCCATCAAGATGAATCTTCGGTTCTTGCGGGGGAAACTTGTGTACGGCTTGTCTGTACGAAGCATGGGTGTGTCGACACGGTGCTTGCATGGATGAGAATCAAAACGGTGATCTTTCATATGGCCAGCTCGATCACGGTGTTGGCATTCTCGATACGGTGACGGAGCGAGGATGCGGAACAAGCTGTTTCGGTGACCCCATCATACATAGATACGGCACTACGAAATTTGATGGGCTTTGTGTGGTCTGGAATATGAAAGGTCACATCCTTGTCATATCGAACCCGATTCGGTGTGGCCAGCGGACAAGCTCTTCCAAGGTACGATGATGGGCTTGGGAAGTGCGGGCGGGTAGCTACATCGTAGCAAATGCTGCTCTAGTACGAGGCAACGAATGGGAATCAGGCCAGAAACTTTCTTGTTGTCTTGCTGATGGGAGTCAATCTCAGTCTTCTGAACGAAAATAGGTTGAAATGGTGACTCTTACCTAGCTGAAGTTCTTCTTGTTGGTGATTCCAGTGCAAAAACTCGATCTTTTCTTGTGCATCTTGTAAACAAATCGAATATTACAAAGAGCATCCTTGCTCATTTTTATCACATCATCAACATTTGAATGAATGAGGTTATTCAACAACACTAATACCTCATTGATTTTGACCATTTTCAACAACTTAGGCTCAAAAAAGAAAGAGGTCTTGACTGGCAAGAAAATGCCATTTACAATGTGATACAACAAGATATACAAGTGACTCAAGAAGACTTCCAACTATGGAAAGTACAAAATCTGCTCCTCAAATGATGGAGGGCAATCAACAATCCAACAACTCAAATACGGTTGCAACAATGAAGAAGCTACAAATTCCACTCAAAATACAATGTCGGCTCGATACATATCTCTGTAAAATATTTGTAAATGTATGCATTTGAAACAACTTGTGCAAGAATCTTTTTATGGCGATTTGAATTTTCTTCTTCAAATAGCTGTTTTCAATGATGTTAAACTTATCTTCAAATGTGAAATTCTTCAAAAAAATCACCTTTGTGAGAAATCACCTGATGTCGAAATTTCACTTTCTTCTTCTATGTGTATAGTCCATGTCATTTCTTCAATTCTTGCTCACATGTCATTCCTCTATTTATAGCATTCAAATCTTCTCTCTCTCTCTCTCTCTCTCTGTTGTTTTTTTTTTTTTTTTTTTAAATTAATTGAAAATTAATTAAAAAAATAATTATTTGGGATTAAAATTGAAATTTAAAAAAGAGATGGAGAATTAATTAAAAATGGGGAGAAGGGGAATTAAAAGGGGAAAAGTTAAAAATTATTAAAATGGAGGGTATTAATTTAAAATGAAGGATTAAAAAAAGGGAATGAGAAAATATTATTAGAATATAAAAATGGGAAGGTGGGAATTGAATTAATTTAAAAATCGAATGGTGTGAAGAGTATGATGGTGGTATTAAAATGATAAAAATTCGAAATCTAAAATGAGAGAGTGGGAGTTAATTTAAAAGGAGTGGAGGTTGTGTAATAAAGGGGGTGATTTAATTTAAATGGGGATTATTAAATGGGAGAGGAATGGTATAGTGGGAGGGAATTAGTTTAGTGGTGAGGTGAATTAAATGGGAGGGTGGAGTAATAAGGGTGCATAGAGCAGCTTTGTATGCGTGGAGTAATAAGAGTGGTACGCAAAGAGTCGATGGTGTGTGTGATAGCGTTAAGGAAGATCGGGAGCGTAAGGAGGAGACCGCGTTGGTAAGTGTGGGTAACGTGAACGCGGGGAGTGACGGGGAGGTATGAGCGGTGGGACGAGTTGTTTGCGGAAGCGAGCGAGAGTGTTTGTGGTGTGGGGAGAGCGCGATGGTCGGTGGGGAGGGAGCTCGTGGGACGTGGGTTCGGCGCGGGTGTTGATAGGGGGTAGTGGGGTGTATTGTTGCGCGCAAGCTTGCATGTGTGGTGGAAGATGAACGCGCGCGGGGGGGGAGTAGGGTCTGCGGGGTGAGAGAGATAGGGCGGTGGAAGAGGGTTAAATAATTTTTTTTTAATTTAAAAATGCGGGGACGCTAGATGCCAAATGTTGCGGGGATGGGAGTGTTGGAAGTAGGGGTACATGTATTAAATGAATTTGCGAGTGAGGGGGCGTAAAAGCGGGCGAAGGGCTTGCGAGAGATTTTTTTTTTTTATTGTTATTATTATTTTTAATATTAAAAACGAGCGAGTAGGCAGAGAATGAAGTGGCGAGACCAAGTACGGCGAAACAACGACGATTTCTAAGCTGCGAAATACGGTAGGCGGTTACCAAATAAACCGATTTTTCAATAGCTCGGCCGACGAGAAAAACTCAAAAAAATTTCCATGAAGAAACACGAAACTTCTGGATTCGGAAACCCTCTTTAAACGATGTTTTCCGACAACTCTTGATGTGGAAATTAATAGGAATTGGAAAAATGAGAATGAAAACCTTCGGATAGGCGGTCTTTGCTTTACACTCTTCTTCAAAACAAATGCTGAAATACGGGATTTTTGAATCTTTTTGCAAAATCATTTCGAATGCGCTCCTTCTCAAAACCACTTTACCCGAATGTGGCAAAAGCTCTTTACTTTGCCAAAAACTCTCTAAATGCGCAAAAAATGAAAGTGTACACGAGGCCATAGACACAAATGGCTCACTCAAAAGTGGAGCGAGGACGGAAATACTTGACTTTGATACCATGTTAAACACCATGTTGAAGCACACACATGGGGTATGAGGGAAAGAATACACACACAAGAGAAACAACACACAATGAAAAATAAGCGTGAGGCTTTCTTGTTTTCCATTATGCAAAGATGTACATTTATGGTACAATGGTGTGACTCTTGGTTTCACGTTCCCAGGTCACTTGGACTCCATTGTGACTTTTCATATTCCACACCTGCCTACCCATGTGAGATTGGGTGTTCCAACGATTGAATTCCATTGTTTTCGAGCCCAATATAAGCCGAGCGCAACAAGAGACATTGGATGTCATGATCCCTCGCAATCTATGCTGAGACCATCACTCTTCCTTGTAAGTTCGCCCTCTGCTGTAAGTTGCTTTCCAAGGTGTCACTCGCCAGTAGTTTTGTGGTAAGGAAAGCAATCTTCACTCTTACTTGTACTCTAGGCTAAAAATCATTTCCCCTCACACTCCTCTTGCACCCTACACGCTTCCTTGGTCGTGGCCACCTCGGATGCCCCAAGCCACACAAAATTCATACCCGGATCGCTCACGTCCGAGCTTGAGAAACTGGAAATTATGGGTTGCGGTAATGGAGGGAAAGTATACAAGGTTTCGCACAAGAGAACGCAATGGTCGTCTATGCCCTCCCAATAGTGCGAGATCGCAAGAAATGAAATATGCTTGTTAATATAATATAAGTTAAATTATATGATTTTATCATACAAAATTTATAATGTGATTTAGATATAATATATCATTACATTCATGATAAAATTCATATTAACCAAACACATGTAGTTATATAATTATAATTAATTAATAATTCCAATATTATTAATTCTACATTATTGTATTTTTCTAAAGCCTTCGTTCCTTTCCCCGTCTTGTTCGTTGCTTCCCATTGCAAGAATGAATGTAGATAAGGATTCTTCACAAGGTTTTAATAACTTTCTCTCCTAAAATATTCAATGCCATAGTTTAATATACTGAGTATATTTCCAAGAACGAAGAACATCACGTGACAAAACAGCTTAACCGAACACATCGAATCCCCTACATGCCGGCCAATCCGCGGTTAGTAAATTATGAATGGAACCGACACGCCCTCATATTCAAATGAATGAGTAAAGTTTTGTAGAAAGGTTTTCAACATTTAATTTTGTGAAAGATTTGTAATAATTTCTTTTAAATGTTTTCGAAGAGTTTTTAATATTAATAATTATATATATGTTTTAGTATTTGGTAAGTATTTCGAGTTATTTTTTTTAAATAAATTGTTTTGAACATTTTATTTAACTTACGTTATTATTTCATTGAAAATTTATTTAACTTATGTTAATATTTTTAGTGATAGATGTTAAATTTTAATGAATATTTTTAAATTAATCTACATTTTAATAATTTATATGTATATTTTAGTTAATTATTTATAAATTAATTTAATTATCTATATTTTAATTTTTTAGTAATAATTATATATATGTTTTGGTTATTAGTAAGTATTTCTCCCGGGATGCGGGTGTATAATGAGGTATGTGGTACGCGAGTGAGATGGCGGGATGGCGCGTGGCCTTTCACCACCGCCACCCTACCTCGCATGATGCCGGCTTTAATTTGTTCCCGTCCGGGTCTTCAATGCGGAGTTAATGAAGCCCATCTCCCGACGATCTCCCTGCTCTCTCTTCGTATATGGCGCCCTCCGATGATCTTATTTGCGCTCCTCCCCCTCTGCACTGCTGCTCCCTAGCCGCATGGCGAGTATCGCTCACACACCGACACGGGGATGCGATGTGCTTTGGGTGGCTCTGTAAACTTCATGCCGGGATTCCATTATACCAACAGACTCTTTCCGCAATCACCTCGCCACGTCCTCCTCTCCAACCAATTACCCTCTGCGAGCTCATGCAAGTTTCCTTTCGGCTCTCCCCTGCTCCCACAATTCCTGCCGACATTTTTTGCTCCCTCTCGCTCTTCACACAATGCCTCGACCGCGCCCAAGAATGCGTTGCAGGAGAGGCAGCCTCTCGTGGGCAAGTGAACCGCAGTGTCCCTCCCCCTCCACCTCCGATTCTTCGTCCTACTCTTCGGAATTCGGCCCTCGTTCGCCTTCCTACCTCCGGACGGGGTCGTGGTAGGGGGTCGGGATCGCTCCAATCCAGCTCGGGCACTTTCGTCTTTCCTCCAGGGCGCACTCTCATCGAGCTCGTCTTCAATTCCCCCGCACTTTCAGCAATATCTCCCTCTTAGCCATCGTTACCATTGTCCTCCGGAAGCTCCCTCGAGTCAAGTCATGGCTACTCCTGCAGCCGGCTATGACGACTAAAGACGATGCCGAGCCTCTGGCGACTAACGAGGAAGCCGAGCAGCGCATTTCTCGAAGGATATCCGACGAGAGTGTTGATCCCGGTGTTAATGTTGATGTGGGTCTCGCAGCAGGTCCCGGTGCTCCTAATGATGGCGGCTCCGCTAGCAAGGATTGCCCTCCTCCCGATGAAGACGATCCATACAAGTTTGCTTGCCTCATCGTTGAGGAAGAACCTCCCTCTTCTCATGAAGTCTAAACAAGTTTGCATTCCCTGGTTTTTTTGGTTATTGTTGGAATGGAGGTATTCAATTCAGCTTGGGTGCTCCAACTGTTCTACAGACTCTCATGTTCACTCTTTTGTTAAACTGCCGATATCCCCGTGTGGGCGGCATACTTCGGTTTATGATTTCAATTTTGGCACCGACTCAAAGCATTTCGAAATGTCGGTTTTGGGTTCTCGTAATGGGTAGGAACCGTAAAAATCCGGGCCCTCTCGGTAATGTCTATTGATGTCACTCGTCAAGGTCCGTTTACAATCTAGTCATTGCAGCCAATCATCTCTTTGAGTCCGCTAAGGTCATAGTTTTTATAGCTCTCTTGGTCAACTATCAGCGATGTTTCATCCGTCAATGACCCGCATTGTAAAGCGAGAATGCCGCAAAGATTTGGCCGGAAATCTTGAGACCGCCGCCTCTTTGTAATTTTATTTTGTATCAATATAGAAGTAGCCCCGTTCAGAGAAAAAAAAAGTATTTCAATTATTTTTTAGATCAATGTCATTAATCATTGAACATTTATCTATTGCTAATATTTTTTAATAATGGATGTTAAATTTTAATGAATATTTTTTAATTAATTTATATTTTAATTTCTTATTAAATTTATATATTTTTTTATTTGTTTAAGTTGTTTGTGATTTTCTACATCACCTCTTAGTTGTCTAGATTTTTTTTAGTATGTCTCTTTTCCCTAGCACAAAGCACAACCACCTTAATAATTTGTAAAGTTTGATCTTGAGTCAAGTTTGATCTTAAGTTGCCTTACTTACAAGGCCTATTCTTAACCAACTAAAGTTAACTAATTAATTTATATATTATTATATTATTAAATATTTTCTAATCATTTTTTTATTTTATTTTATAAAACAAAATAAAAAAATACATATTACTAAACTAAATAAAACGGAGTTGTCTTTAGTGCGACTTTTTTGGAGTTTCAGTGCCGGAATCCTGTGAAAAAAAATTGAGGTAAAATCTTGGTTTTTGTTATTTAAACTGGGTGTTTTGACTGTATATATGGATTTAGCACCCTCAAAAAACCCCCTAGGCCACTTCTATTGTGCAAGATTAATAATCAAACTTCTCCTTTGAATAAATTCTCGCTAGATTTTAGAAAAAATTACACTCGAAAAAAACCATCGTAAAATGCTTCGAAAAAGTCGCACTAGAAACTACTCGAAATAAAATAAACTAAATATAATAAATATTATTTTAATAAATATCAATTTGCATCATCCAAAATGCACATGGCTTGGCTTATCATTCCGCAATTCAATTTAACCGAATAGTAATTCTATTTAATTTTAAAAATAGAGAATCCAAAAAAAATAATATTATAAATAATTAAATTAAATGATTTCTTTAATTTATAAATCATTATTGAGTAAATTTCTTAGGTTGCAAAGCGCTCAAACTTCAGCCAACTCAAAAATAATACTTCCACATCAGACAAAAATACCCAATGTCATCGAAATTGGAATTGAATGTAAGCTTTATAGCCGTTGGATTGGATTAGTGCTTTTATCCAAAATTGAAGAATTTTCTTTATCAAATTTGAATTGAATGTAATGTTTATAGCGGCTCGATTGTAGAGCTGCTTTTGTGCTTTTATTCAAACTTCCACATCAGACAAAAATACCCAACAAAAATACCCAACGCTATCGAAATTTGAATTGAATGTAATCTTTATAGCCGTTGGATTGGATCAGCACTTTTATCCAAAAATTGAAGAATTTTTCTTGATCAAATTTGAATTTAATGTAATGTTTATAGCGGTTGAATTGTATAGCTGCTTTTGTGCTTTTATTCAAACGGTCATGTGAATTGTATAGTTGCTTTTTGTGCTTTTATTCAAACGGTCATGTGACTAGATGAACCATATGGAATGACGCAGGAATCCAAAGTGCAGCACAATATCCCATCTATAAATTGGTTGCCAAATTGACAAGAAATGTTACGGGTTGTTTTGGTTCAACCTCTGCATGCTCTCTCTTCACAGCAGTGTGAAGCGTTCCTTGGTGTTGTTTGTTATCTCTGCATGTTTTTTCTTTTATTAATTATGTGCATCTAGTAATATATGTTTATATGTTCATGTATTTGTATGCTCATATGTTTGTGTGTCTCTGTGTATATGTTTGTGTATCTGCAAGTCTATATGTTTGTGTGTCTCTGTGTAGGTGCTTGTTGTGTGATGTTTGTGCAGAGTGAGAGAGAGATGAGCAGAGGCTTGAGAACGAAGGAGAGGAATCTGTATACGAAGGAAGAGTTTTTTGATTTTGTTTGATCGTGGATTTATGTTCTCAAGGTTTGAATCTTCCTCACATCCAGAGCGTTTATCAAACTCTGCAGTATGTTTTCCATATATATAACTATTTATTTCTCAAAGAGAGAGTCGTAAATGAATATGTAAATGTAAATAACATTAGAATGCATTTTTATTTGGTTTTTTTCTCAAATTTAATGCGATGAGATCAATGTCTTCAGGATTCGAAAATTCGAACCATAAAGATTAAGCATCTATCTTAAGCTTGTCCATCAAAATACACGGTATGTTTTTTTCTTCTTAATTTTTTCTGTTTCACCCATGGATCAGCTAAATCTATTTGTTTCGTTCTATTTGTGCAAGATTCGTTATTCCTCCATTGATCGGAGCGATTTTTGAGGGTGATTAATTTTGGCAGGAGCGAACGGAATGGTTACTCGTGCGTGGGTATATCAAACATGGCGGAAGAAAAATAGAAGAATCCACTCAGGCGTTTCATCATGATGAACAGGTAGGTTTCTCTGTCTTCTATTTTCTAAAATAATTAATTCCGTCTAAGTTATAAATGAATAATCAATCCAGAATTAGTTGATTAGATTACGATGTTTGATTGTTTACAAGAGGCTTTATAGTTTCCCTTCTCAGATAGAAAATACATATCATAAAAGCTGTTACGTAATAAAGTTTTGATATAAATTTGGTTTTATGTGAGATTTATCTCGTCAGCCTTAGAACTTGCCCAAATAGCCGATGAAGGATGCATAGATTAGGCATCCACGTCAGATTTGCAAGCAATTAGAATTCGCAGTGCTCATCGAATTGTGCTGTATGTTTAGTCTTTATAAATTTTCCTTTTCAGTCAACGATTTCCTGGATCAACTTTTTTTCCTTATCTTTTCTTCTTTTCTTTAAATTATTTTTTTTCTTTTCCATTCTTTTCTTTAAATTTGTTTTTTCTTTTATTTATTGGTATAGTTCAATATTCGTGATTCTTCAATTGTCAAATAGTTTTGTAATAATTAATTTTGGTAGCCTAAAAGGAATGGTTACTCGGCATGCAAACCTCATATGGCTGAATACAAAGAAGACAACCGCCTCAATTCAATTTTTTAAATGAACACGTAGGTATCTCTTTCTATTTTCTAAAATAATTAGGATAGAACTATAGTTCTCTTTGTTTTTAATATTTGACATTGACATTTGATACGATAGAAATCAATAAAGATTATTTGTAACAACTTTAGTAGCTCTTCCCTCTCCAATAAAAAAAATTGCATATAACAAAGGCCATAATCAGGTTACACAATATTGTTCTCGTATGGCAACCCTCCTCGTAGGAAATCTTGAATGGATATCTTTTGCTATTCCTATATATAAATAGTATAAGATTGTTAGTTATTTCAAGTAATCATAGAATAAGATTTCTAATGTTACATTCAGACTGCCTGAACTTATTGGCTAATTTCAAAAGAAAGACTCGATCCACGAGGTCCATTATCCTACATAAACGAAAAAACCCAAAACCCATATGACTAACGTGACACTTTCAACTTACAAGACAATCTCAGTAACTAATACGAGAAAAGTGATATCAAAAACCCCAATTTTTGTAACTATATAGTTATTGCCCTACTTGGATAAATAATATACGTAACCGAAAAAAAAGGCATAAAAGGTTGATGACAACACAACATAATTGCCGTCTTACTTCAATTTTTTTTCTTTTCTTTTTGGGTCTCCCATTCATATGATCAACTTGGCCTTGGCCAGTACTCGTTTTATGTTATCATTCTATTGATTTATTTGCATGTCTCGTTGCATGATCAGTCTGCATGTAATCGACAACGTCTTTTTGCAAAAAATCATAGATTCCTGTACTTATGTCGAACTAAAAGGAGGATACGAGGTCTTTGATTTGGTTTGATCTGAGATGAATGGTGACAAGGTTCAAACCCCCCCCCCACCCCAATAATGAACTTAAAAAAGTAAGTATCCTTGCATTTGCAAGCAATTAGATCCAGAAGCGTCTATCAAAAACTGCGATATTATATATAACTTTTATAATTATTACCTCTACTTTTTATTATGTTAACATAATGATTACAATTCATTTTATTATATTATCATAATAATTATAATTTATTTTATTATATTAACTTTTATTTTATTATATTAACATAATAGTGGTAATTTATTAATAAATTTTATGTGTGTAATTTTTTTCTATTTTTTAGATTTTGAATTATTATTTTCTTTTAAAGTTTTTTTCTTCTCATTTTTAATTATTATATATATATATATATATATATATATATATATATATATATATATATATATATATATATATTTTTTCTTTTTTTATTTTAATTATTATTTTTTTGAAATTTTTAATATTTTTGTTATTTTAATCATTAGTTTTTGATATTTTTTATTATTAGTGTTTTTTCTTTTTATTATTATTTCTAATGACTAATCTAAAACATTTATATATTTAAAATGCGTATTCCATAAAATTTTCCATCTATTAAAACTCTTTCTCACAAACTCTCAAATCAATTAAAAAAAATCTAAAAAAACATATGAAATAAGTTGAATAGACATTTCATTTCTTGAATTAATTATGATTATTTGTTTGCCTAAATATTATTTTAGGCTTCAAATCATTTACATACAGATTTCATTTCATTGAATTAATTATAATTATCTAAATAATATTTGAAATTTCAAATTATTCAAACTAACTATTTTAATTTCTTTTTTAAGTTTTTTTATCATAATTTTGTTATAATTTGAATTATATTTTTGTAAAATCTCCACAAATCCTTATTTAAATTTTACACAACTAAGTCCATATTCAAAATTTTGATAATCTTATCAAATTTTTAATACGATTTCAATAAAATCTTTTCTTAAATTTTTTTTCTTTCCAACAATATAATTTTTTTTATTGAAATAATTCGATGTAATCCTCAAACTTGTCCCAATATGATTATTAAAATTTCAAATCAAATTAAAATTAAAATCAACAAAACTATATTAATTTAATTTTTTTTAATTTCTTTTTCATCACACTAAATTGGTGTGATTTGACTTTTAAATTTAGGAAACCATACATACTCTATTTCTCTGGTTTTCTGTTTTGAACTTGTGATTTTTTTAAGAAGAAACACAATTTCTTAACCATTACCCACTCAAATTGTATTGTATATGATTAATGTTATAAATTATAATATATAATTATTTAAGATTGATTATGAATAAATTAGTGTTTGTGTGGGTATAATATGATCGTGTTTTAGGTTAGAGAAGACTAGGATTTGTTGTCGAGGCCTCCAGAAGCAGTTGTCCCCACCACCATTGACAAGAGGCACCACACGGCGTGCGCCCAATTTCTTTCCACTATACAACGACGACACGCCATGGATGACCGCCCCTGGGCTGACATCGACGAGGTAGTAATGATCGAGAGTGCCGACCAGGGTTGGAATTTGGATTTCTTCTTACTCGTCACAGAAATTTTTTTTTACGTTTTGAATCATTATGCTTCCCTTCAAAAAAAACGTTATCTTTAATATTTTACCCTTCATTAATGATGTTCTCATAATAAATTAACCCTTCACCAATATAAATAAATAGTCAATCTAAATACAATATTGAATTAAAGAAACCTAAAGAAACAAGTAACACTAGTTTTTTTTAGCATGTTTGAATAATGAATGTCTAAATATTACTACTATTGTATAATTTGGTGATAGCTACCTAGTCAATAGAGTTGTCGTGTAGGTGTAGTCAACTTAATCTAATGCTAATAAAATATTTGTGTAGTCAACTTGCAATCTAATGCTAATAAAATATTTGTTTTAATATCTTGTTGATAAATAAATAAGGTTATTTTTGGTGATTGGAATTGTTGTAATTTTGTATTAAAGTTGAATCTCATAAGTTAGGTATATTTAATTAAATGACATTGTTGTGATTTTCGTAATTGGATTATAAAGATGAGCTTCCCATATTTTGGATTGCCTAATGGAAAAACTTCAGCATAAACAAACTCAAGCATAAACGTGCTGCCCAAATCATTTCTATGAATCAAGGAAATCCGAGATGAGCGATAATATTGGATTAATTGGAATGAATGGCCAATTTCAGGGTTTTAGATTAGAAATGGGAAACGTTAGGCGATTTTACAAAAATAAATCAAATTAAAATGGCTATAGCTTGCTACTATGATCTCATAAAATTGAAATTTGGATCAAATTGATGAAAATAATTTACATGGAATCTATAGAAAATAATGAAAAGAAAGAACTTAACGAGTTTCTCGGAACAAGGGTTTTATGAGAAACTGCGAAAAGAAACAACCTTCTTAGTAAAAAACTTGCTCGACCAGTAAGTTGAGCCCCTTTTTTACCACATTAAAAACCAAGTTTGTAAGCGAGCGAATTGCTTGTGGAGCAAAAATCACAACATTACTAACCCTACCCAATTAAAATTAACAGGTCAATGTTGAGATTTTGAGTTTTAAATAAAATAGGCAAAAATCTCGAGTGAGGTGACAAAAATTAGGAATTTGTTGCTAGATTAGCTTCTAGGTTGTTGGGAGAGAGTTAATGCATCCTGAAATTTGATGTGAGAAGATTTATGAGCGTAGTTAGATTCCTCCTTGCTATATAACAAAGGTATCCATACGGATGGTTTGAGGGTGTGTGAGGATTGATTGAGTTATGTAATCTCCTGGCGAGTTAATAAAGAATGCACGGTGCCTATGTTGTGTGGACGTAGCCATGTATTGGTTGGGTGAACCACGGTAAACCTCTCCGTGTTTTATGTGCTTGGTTTATTTGCTGCACAGGTATTTGTTTTATATTAAGCTGCATGCTTCGAGTCTCCAACAAGTGGTATCGTAGCATTGTTGGAGGTGAATCGCCAGGACCGGAGAGAACATTGTCTGCAAGTGGGAGGTATTAAAAATCGGGCCGCCGGTGCGTGGTGTTGCGTAGTACGTAACGGGAGCTACGTGAGGTCTGGCGCGCCGTTGCATATGGTGTGCGACGGTGTCGAGAATGTTTTTGAAATATATGTTAAATGCCCTTTGAAGAAAACAAAGTACGATCCGCGTGGACCGCGTGCACGTGCTTCGTGAGGCCGACTTAATAACGAGCACAGGCCGACGCGCGTGGCGCGTCGACGAGGGCGTGAGGTCGAGCGTGACGGCGCTGTCGTTTGAAAGTATTTCCGCGTGAAAGAAATTGCTTCGGGCACGCCGAGAGATGTGAGGCTCCGGGCTGCCGCTGTCTGTGGATCTAGGAGACCTCGTTTCAATTGGCAAGGACGTTGTGATACCGTCGGGTTGACCCAGTGAGTTTGGCCGAGTCACGATTTAAAAACAAAACAAAAAGTGGGTCGTTTGCTTTTATTAAAATCGTTTTTTGATATTGGAGTATCGGCTGCTATGCAAGTGCCTGTTTTTTTAAATCGATTTGTTGAATGCCATTTAAAGTCCGTGAGTCGGGAGAGCAGTCGATTTAAAAAGAAAAGTCGATTTTGAAGTTTTTTTGTTTATGTGCTGCTATGGTAAACGGATGAAGAAACGCTGAATTAACCCAAAGATTGTATGTGGTTCTTTGGTGCGTAAAGTGGTTAAACGCTGACTAAGGTCAATTTCGCGGCGATTTAAGTGATTACAAAAGTCGATTTGTTTTATAAGGTGAAAATTGATTTGTGATATATCACATATTAAAATCGATTTATTAAAATGGTTTTGAAAAAATTCGATATGTAAAAGTCGATTTGTATGGTGGTGTTTTTAAAAACAAAATCGATTTGAATGGTAATTATTAAATACCAATGCCAATTGCATATGGTATGGAGTTTAGAAAAGATTATATATATAAAAAGGAAGTGAAAAGGCATTTTAAAAAGCGAAAGGTTATATTTTTAAAGGCATTTTTTATTTAAAAAGGGCATTCTTTGTTGAAAATTGGTTGGAGATTGTTTGTAAAACAAGATGCGCTTTGAAAACTCAAAATGCCCGGTTTGAAATTGAGAAGTTCAATGGCAAAACAACTTCGAGATCTCGGAAGGTAAAGATGCATGATCTCCCGGCACAACAAGGCGTGGCGAAAGCGCTCGTTTGGGGAAAAGCAAAAAGCCTTCTTCCTTGACGGAGGATGAATGGGATGAGTTGGAGCGACGTAGCTACGAGCGCACTGGGGTTATGTACGGCGTTGATGACGTTCTGTTCAACATTGTGTCGTAGAAGACCGCCGCGAGGCTTCGTGGTCGAAGCTCGAGAAGCTTTCGCATGACGAAATCCTCGACAAATCGGATTCTCTGAAGCCTTGACGAGCCTTTATGGTTTGCGAATGAAGGAAGGTACCTCGATTACTGACCATCCGAATGTTTTCAATACTCTATTGGTACAATTACAAAGTCTAGATGTAAAATTTGATTCAGGAGGATGTAAGGCAATAACTCTATTGTGTTCATCGCCCGAATCGTCGGGATCACTTTGTTACTTCCATAAGCTTTGGTACCGGAGACATCCTTGAGTTTGACGATGTGGTTGGAGCTTTGTTGTACCGAGGAGACCGAGGAAGCGGTCGAATGTTGACACCTCTACATCAGTAGGCAATGATGGCTAGAGGTCGTTCTAGAGAAAGACGCTCTGGTAAGCACAACAATTACGCGTTCAAAGTCGAAAGGGAAGAAGAGCAAAGTAGTAAGTGCCGGTTTTGTGGCAAATCGGGGCACTTGAAGAGCGCCGGAAGAGACAGCAAACGAGAGAAGAAAGGAGACTTCTTCGACAGGAGAAGAGAAGCAAAACACGACGGATACGAGTTCGGCATCTGGTTCCAGGTATGAGCGACGGCGTGTTGCGCGTTAATATGTCAAATCATGATCAACATTGGTTGTTGGAGTTCCGGTGCATCAAACCACATGTGTATTCATGGAGAATGGTTTAAGACGTATAGATGGGTTAATGATGGAGTCGTGTACATGGGTAATGATGTCACATCTAATATTGTTGGGATAGGAAGCATACAACTCGCAAATGTTTGATGGCACAACCAAATTGTTAACGTATGTGAGACATGTTTCCGCACTTTAAGAAAATCTAATTTCTTTAGGAGCATTGGATACGAATGGATATAAAGCGTAATTCAAGGTGGAGTTATGAAAATCTATAAAGGTATTTCTTACTAGTAATGAAAGCTAAGAAAGTAGGAAATCTGCTTTCTGGGCGAGAAGGAAGAACAGGGCCGCCTTCATGTGTCTCACGGTGTCCGAACATGACGGTAGTTCCATTCACTTATGGCATGAAAGATTGGGGCATATGAGTGAAAGAGGGTTGAAAATTTTGGCTCGATCGCAAGTTGCTTCCAAAATCGAAGTCGCGGAAAGGTTAGATTTGCAAGCATTGTCCGTTCGGAAAACAAAAGTAAACAAAAGTTTAAAACGGGCAAAACATACTAGTAAAGGCATACTTGATTATGTCCATTCGTGTGTTTGGGGACCAGCCCCTACAACTTCATATGGTGGTTTCGTCTTATTTTGTGTCATTTATTGATGACTTTTCTAGGAAAGTGTGGGTCTACATGTTGGAAAAGGAAGTCCGATGTTTTTTCGATTTTCTGCGCTGGAAGCATTGGTAGAAAATGCAGCGGTAGAACAATAAAGTGTTTAGGAACCGACAATGGTGGTGAGTTTACTTCCAAGGGGTTGTGACAGCCTATTGCAAGGATGCGAGGATCGAGAGACATAAAACCACGGTTTATGCTCCTCGAGCAAAATGGAGTTGCCGAAACGCATGAACGGAGACTCTTCTAGAGAGAGCGAGGAGTATACTTTGAAGTGGCGCTGGTTGCAAAAGGAGTTGTGGAGCGAAGCGGTAGCAGCTGCTACTGTTATGTGAATAAAGCCTGATCTCCATCGACGGCCATAGGCTCGCATGATTCACGCAGAGTATGGAAAGGACACCCTTGTGATTATTCTAAATCCGCAGTGTTTCCGGTTTGTGATGCATATGCTCTGGTGCCTAAACTTGTCTGAGCCGAACTAAGTTAGATCCAAAGTCTAAAAGGTATATCTTTGTTGGGTATGGTGTTGGGAACAAAGGGATATAGATTGTGGGATCCCTACTGCCGCAAAATCATCATCAACGAGAGATGTAAAGTTTAGTGAGATCCTCTCTCGTTACGCTAGGATGTAGATAGTAGATCGAAACGGAGACGATGTATCCGACTTTTAGCACATTCAGCTTGATAGCACTTCTAATGATAGTCATGATGACCATAGTTCAGCATTCTGGTCATGAACGGGTTTCGAGTATCAAGGTTGTGAACGGTGGTTCAGATGTAGGTCGTGAAAACGGTCCTTCGTATGGTGGTCATGAAGAAGTTCCTGCTGGGTGTAGTAGTCGACTTTCAATTGTGGAAGCACCCGAAACATCCTTAAAGGAGGTCTACAAGAATTAAACGCCCTTCGAGAAGGTATGATGATTATGTTGCTTCGAGCTTGCTTTTGACCGCTAACGATGATGAACCTCCGTGCTATCGAGGAAGCTATAAGAAGGTTCGAAAAGTGATAAGTGGAAAAGCGAGCCCATGAAGGAAGAAAATGATGGCCTTAAGTAAGAACAAGACATGGGATGCGGGTTGAGCTTCCGAAAGACGAAGCGTGGGGTGTAAATGGGTTTTCAGGCTGAAACGGGGTGTGAATGATACGGAAGACAGGTAATACGGTACAAAGCGCGATCTGGTTGCAAAAGGGTTTTCTCGTAGAAGCGTCGTATTGACTTTCATGAAGTTTTTTCACAGGTGGTTAAAAATTGTTTCAATTAGAATTGTGTTAGCATTAGTGGCTTTTGCTTGATTTAGAGTTACAGGCAACTAGATGTTAAGGCTCGCATTTTCTGCATGGAGATTTAGATGAGGAAATTTGTATGGAACAGCGGAAGGGTTTGTTCAGACATCGCGATAAGAAAGTTGTGCTCGAGGCCTCGTGTGTGTCATTGTATGGTGCAGAGCGAGTCGCCTCGACGATGGTACAGAAAGGTGATTCTTTCATGTTGAGTCAAAAAATATATAAGAAGTGGACATATGCGTATTCATCGTGTTTACTTTAGGCAGTTAAGCACGGCATGTTCATTATCTTAGTGTTGTATGTTGACGATATGCTTTTAGCAAGCAAAAGCATTGAAAGAAAAATCAACAGAGCTGAAGACTCGGAGATGGCAAGGACATTTGATTTGAAAGATCTAGGAGCGACAAGATCGCATTTTGGGCATGTGAGATTTTCGCAGAACAGGAGTAATGGTAGCGTGGCTATCCCTGGCAAAGCATGTTGAGAAGATACTTTTGAGGTTTGGTGTGAGACAATGTGAGGCTCCGTGTCGCTCCTTTCAGCTTCCCATTTTAAGCTTTCTTCGAGTTTATGTCCCAATACGAGATGAAGAAAAGGATTATATGTCCTCGAATTCCGCCTGCTAATGTAGTAGGATGTTTGATGTATGCGATGGTGCTGTACTAGATCCGAGATATTTCGTACGTTGCGTTTGTCGGCGGTACATGGAAAAATCCGGCAAAGAACATCGAGTACGCCGGTGAAATGGTGCTGTCGGTATGAGAGGGCACAAGTAGTTATTGTATCACTTACAATAAGAGTAGTGAATTTGTTTGCGGATATGTTGATTCCGACTGCGTGTGATTTGGATAAGAGAAGGTCAACTTCGAGGATATGTCTTTACTCTTGCGGTGTGGAGCTATTAGCCGGATGTCAAAGCTAGCATCGTTGTTTGCTTTATCCACCATCGAAAGCGAAGACACATTGCTTTGCCTCTCGCATGCTTGCAAAGAAGGCGGTTTGGTTGAGAAGGTTTGCTTGGTGAGTTTGGTGGGTTACGAGGACAACATCGGGGTTACTTTGTGATAGTCAAAGTGCAATACACATTTGGCTAAGAATCCGGCCTATCATAGTAAATCAAAGCATATTCCAATTAAGTACCATTTTGTGTATATGATTGTGCGAAAGGGAGTCTCTCTTGAAAAGGTGCATACAAAGGAGAAAGCGCTCAGTAAACATGTTCACGAAACACAGCTTTGTTGGAGAAAGGCTGCGCTGGTGTTTGGCTTCTCTTGGATTGCATAAAAGATAAAATAATAAACAAACGGCATCGTGCTAATTGTTGTCAAGGTGGAGATTGTTGAGATTTTTCAGTTTTAAATAAAATAGTGCAAAAATCTCGCGGGTGACAAAAATTAGGAATTTGTTGCTAGATTAGCTCCGAGGTTGTTGGGGAGAGAGTTAATGCATCCTAAATTTGATGTGAGAAGAATTTATGAGGCGGTTAGGACTTCTCCTGCTATATAACGCTGTATCCATACCTGGATGGTTTTGAGTGTGTGAGATTTGGATTGAGTTATGTAATCTCCCGTTTGATTAATAAAGTGCCGAGTGCCTATGTTGTGTGGACGTAGCCCGCATTGGTTGGGTGAACCACTGCGCAAACCCTCCTGTGTTTATGTGCTTGGTTTATTTGCCGAGTATTTGTTGTTTTGTATTAGCACGTGCTTTCAGTCTCCAACAATTAACTAAATTATATTAATTTAATTTTTTTAATTTCTTTTTCATCACACTAAATTGGTGTGATTTGACTTTTAAATTTAGGAAACCATACATACTCTATTTCTCTGGTTTTCTGTTTTGAACTTGTGATTTTTTTAAGAAGAAACACAATTTCTTAACCATTACCCACTCAAATTGTATTGTATATGATTAATGTTATAAATTATAATATATAATTATTTAAGATTGATTATGAATAAATTAGTGTTTGTGTGGGTATAATATGATCGTGTTTTAGGTTAGAGAAGACTAGGATTTGTTGTCGAGGCCTCCAGCATGTTGTCCCCACCACCATTGACAAGAGGCACCACACGGCGTGCGCCCAATTTCTTTCCACTATACAACGACGACACGCCATGGATGACCGCCCCGGAGCTCCGAGCCAAGGGTAGTAGCGAGTCGGATCAACCTTTGGAGCAACTTGATTTATTGTGGCAGCGGCATCCTCGCAGGCACCATGATCGATAATGGAGGCGGCGAGAGCCGAGAGAAACATTCTCTGAAGCGACGACTGCGAAATCGGCGCCGACAGACTAGACCCAACAAAACCCTAGCGAGAGACCATTTTTTTCCCTTTTTATTTTTTATTATTATTTATTACTTATTTATTATTATTTGTTGATTTTTATTTTTTTATTTATAAGTTTTATTCTCCACATTTTTTCGACAATACGTAAATTTTAATAACTAATATAAAACATTTATATATTTAAAATACATATTATAGTTTTTTTTTACTCTTAAATCTAATTATTACAAAATTCTCAAATCTAAAAATACATGAGATAAGTTAAATGACATTTCATTTCCTAGATTTATTAGGATTGATTGTTTGCCTAAACATTGTTTAGAAATCTAAATCTCAAGATTATCAACAAACTTGAAAGAATGATATACACGTGGAAATACGGAGCTTCAATATCTAACTCACACCTCGAAAACTTAAATTCCCCGATTTTAAATATTTTCTTCCCATTTACCAGTGACCTACTTTACACGTAGTCGTCGATGGACTCAAGGCGATCAAGATGACTCAAGGGAAGAGCCATCGATTGGACGAGAGATCACGAAATATCGAGGTCTCCCGGTGTTTAACGTAAATCTCCATAAAAAAGACCAGAATCTAAGAGTTAAGAAGGGTAGCGTTAAGTTTTCTTCTCATGTATCGTGCCAATAGTGGGTTATTAATATGCACTTAGTAATGAATTAATCAATACAAGTAGTTAATGTTTTAGGTTGTAATATATAGTATTTAATTAATATTGGAGAGGGTGTTAATATAACATATATGGTAATTTATTAATGTAATAGGTTGTAATCTATATTATTTATGAGATATAGGTTTGTGTTTTTGTGGTATAATATTTATCAATGTTTTAAGTTGAAATTTAAAAAGAGATTGAGAGTGGAAATTACTTATGTGGAAATAAATTATTTAATGAGGCAATTTGCATGACATGGGTGGGTCCCACTTGTTATTACTACACTTTTTATGTAGACTAAGGAGGTCATTATTATTACTACTACAATTTTTAGGTATACATTTAAGTGTACCAATGTGGTCGCATAATGTTAGCATGAGACTAGTTGGTTAACAATGCATTACATCTAGAGGGTTCTTTCAAAAATCCTGAAGCTTTATTTTCGGAGAATTGTTAATAATTTTTTCTTATCATTTTTTTTTTAAGTTAATAGCCTTTTGTTGTCCCGAGAGAAATGTGTAACAATTTTCATACTAAATTGGGAGTTGACACTTAGCATTGAAAAAATATATTAATAATGAACAAATATTTCAATATCCACCTTAAGTGAACTAATTTTATATATGTTCTAAAAAATATATACAAAATGAAAAAATAGAAATAAATTCTTTTATATGATTAACATATTTTAACTACACGTTAATAGTTAATCTTTATTCCAACTCAAACTATAAACCCTTCATCAACTTCTATAAAAGTTGTAATTCTAGCCATAGTAACTTATAAATTATCATTTGCTATATATCTATAGCATTCAAAGTTCCTTTTAAAGGTCCAATATGGAGAGTCTTGGCTACAAATCAACATATTAGTGCATGGACATAGACTTTAAAGAAAACATGCAATTATCCACCCTTCCCATTGACAGACCCGAGTGGAACATGATTAAAAAACCCTAAATTTATTATTTGAATAATGTTAAAAACTCGTTGGATTGTGTAATATTTAGACAAATATTCACCTAAAATATTCAAATTAACATAAACAATCTAAGAGATTTTTTCTCAAAGATGAAACTTCTTTTTTTTAATAATTTAAAAAACTAAATAAAATGAAATATTTGTTCAACTTATACACTTATTTCATTTATTTTTTTTATTTTTTTAAAAACTTTTTTTTAGATTACATATTTTTTCCAAAATTAATATTGAAAGACAGAGAAACTATATACATTTTAATTATATAAACATTTTAAATTAATTATTAAAGTTTATTATTTATCATAAGAAGAAACTGTGATGAATAGAAATTTGGGAAAAAAATAGAAAACCGATTATTAAAAAACACAAAAAATAAATTAAAAAAAAAAAAAATTTGATTAAAAATACTTAAAATTAAAAATAATAATATTCTAAAATTTAAAAATAAATATATAAATGTCACAACTATTCCTCATACCATTAATTAACCTTCTACCTTTACTACTACCTTACATACACTCGAATCTAATCATACACAAGCGAATTCATATTATTATTAAAGCATATATAACTACATCATATCGTTGTTATAGAATTTATAAATGATTCATATCTTTCCAATCAGTAAAATGGACAAGTTACACATTGTTCTTTAACCTTTATGTTCAACATCACACGCAATTAATCCGTAAAACCTCCAGTTTAAGGAAATCATATATATACCGGTTTCTTTTTTTATTTAATAATATCCAATATTCCTCATTTGTACTCCTCCCGTGTACCTTAAAACCATATCCTATAAGTTTTCATTTTGTGTTTAATAATATTCAATATTCCTCTCTTTTTGATAGCATTATACAAGCCCTACATATATAATACATATACCACTTATATCTATATAAAAATCACATGTACTACTTACATATATATCCTTTGGAAATATTAATTGAATGAGCATATGTATATATATATATCACATATATATATATATATATATATAACATAGATAGGTACAACCTTTGGTAGAATTATTTGAAATGCGCCACCATATACATAGCACGTATATATAAAATAACCCCTTTGATACTATCATTGGGTCCTCACATATATAGACAGGAAATATATAAAATTATGCGTTGAAAATACTTTTGGAATATCAATGAGGTATATATTACATAACCTACATTTAATTTAATCCATATATATCCCTAGATCTATATAGATATCGGCGTAAGTCTACCATGAGTCAAGAATTGGGCGCTCGCACTATTGGTATAATTACATATTAAGGCTTCCTCTCGCGAATCATGAATTTTCGGGACTTTTCTAAACCCTAATCGTACTCATTTTGGTACCGTTTACTTGCAATTATTTGTCGGAATTCTTCACGGCGTAACCTATTATTATTCGTTCACACTGATACAAATAGCATAGAATGTAATGATATTCGAGGTATGCTTATCGAGCGTCCGTTGAAATCATATAAACTCCCGGACCCATTTCAACTTTTCGGCGGTTTATCATGATTTCGGTTCCGGGACTAGTTGCGAGACACGTTTTGGTTTCATACGTGGAGGGCGCAACATGCGTCATCGGTTGCGGTTCAAAATATACGCGTCGCACTGTGTCGTATTAGACTTGGTTTAACGTGTGAATTTGGTTCTGCTGAGCAGAGACGAGCGTCTCGCTCCCGAGATGAGAGTACCAGCCCTGCCGGTGCATATCGTCCCATATCCGACATGAGTTTGACGGGTGGCTTTGCTATTTGTCATGTCGGGCTGGCCCTAAGTACCGTGTGAGCCGAGTCCCGCCTCGAAAGAATTACAAATTCTAGGGTTAGCCCTCTATTCCCCGTGCATGCGATGCGTAGCTCCTCCATACCTCCTCCGCGCTCCTTAATGTCGCTCGGTACTAGCCTCGTCGACGTGGCCGAGTTTCCACAATCAACATGAGATGTCGATTTTC
Organism: Pinus albicaulis; assembly: GCA_034641835.2. Classification (NCBI taxonomy): domain Eukaryota; kingdom Viridiplantae; phylum Streptophyta; class Pinopsida; order Pinales; family Pinaceae; genus Pinus; species Pinus albicaulis. The sequence goes on along the minus strand of JAXQQM020064245.1, from coordinate 44,133 downwards.
TAGGGCAGTGAGATTAGGGTTACGAAAATTATTTTTAAGTCGAGGCTCTTGCGCCGAGTTGATCATCCGACCCTTCTCCGTTATTTCTGTGTGTAGAATCGTTGCATTTTCCCACTCCCTTCACCTGTGGTTGAGGGTATAGCCGGATCCGGTTGCGGCTACAGCTCATCGTTTCTCGGTTTTGTGTTGGTCTCCATGCGTGGGTTTCATCACTTCATTCGCGATTCTTTTATGGGATGCCCTCCCCGTGCGGGGGCGCGAAGCCATCTCGAAGGTGTCGACCACCGCTAAAATGGAGAGATTCAACGTAAGTGTTCACATTATCTCTCGAATCCCATTGCTTTTATATCTCCTCACGTTCCGAGACTTGTCGTTTGTTGTTAGAGAATACGGTATCTCATTATTTTCAGATTGTTTTTCGCAGAGGACAAAGCTGGCATCTCGGCCGGAGACCTAGCCTCGTTATCCGGCGTTTGTTAAGCTTCGTTTTAATTTCCTGACGATGCTATTGTTTGATTTATACATGCACCGATGTTCTCCTTATCATAATTTTCTAGATCGTTATGATGTAAACCCTAGTTGGTTGGTCGAGTACTTCGCATCCCGATTTAATAAGTAGGCGATCTAATCTCTTTACACAGCTAGTGCATTTCTCGATTTTACTTTGTAGCGTGCGATGCGACGCCGTAGTAGGGAAGAGCACTCCGACTCACAGGTAAACCCTAAGTTCTTCAATACTGACTGAGGAAGTGATGCATCGGATTCGTGGGTTTGTGCTTCCATTCAAATTTGATATCGTTTGAGACCAAACGCTAGCTACTAGAACCCTATAACGTGGCTATGTTTTTATGTTTTGTTAAACTCGTCTCCCTCGTGGTCGTAGTCAAATTAGCGTCAATGACCAGTCCGACTCACTATATTTCGATTTGCTTCGTTTTCGTTTTATCGGCGTGAATGACTAATGAATCGAACTCTCCCATCGGTAGTCTCCGTGCACTAACAAGATTTAACTCTCGTGATCGAATAGGTTTAATAATGGTAGCGTTCTTCACGAACGAGGTAAGGTTGCGTCTCCTGTGGTATTTTTGACATTATATCTTACCGCATATCAAAGAAATCCAAATACTTTTGCATAGAGATTAATATACAGATGTGAAATCATATAGTCGGCCCCTTATAACCTACACGCTCGTCTCGTAATAATTATTGTTAGAACTGTGATAATCTACACGTTGTCTCGTAATAATTATTGTTACAACTATTATTTACGCATCGTATTAGCGTTTTATCTTTTACCTCTGTTTGCGTTTCATTTAACGTTAAAAAGATCCTCAAAGTGCCGTGGGTTATAATTGTCAGTACATGTCGAGGGATTCGTTTGACATAGGCCAAGGCATAGTATTTTAATTAACCACCACGCATTAATGTAGTTTGACTATACGTTTGTTCAATTAGTTGTAGGGATCATATATATATTTCATTTTAACATAATTGATTCGTATTTATAGTCGATGTTAAAAGGACCTATTTGTGTTAGTTCTTGATACTTATTAATATATATATATTTTTGTTAAATGCATATACATGTATTCGATAGTGCATTTGATGGTGTACATTCAAAGCATAGATTAAATCCATTGCCATAATATTTATTTCAAGGGTTAGAAGTGAATTTAAAATGCAATATACCCTATAATTGCTATGAAGGCTACAATATTTTTCTAATATACTTATGAGCATATAATATCACCTTGTATCTACATGAAACAAGAAAATATTTAATTATATCGTGGAGACTAAGTAACTTCGATTTAAACCGACCTTGGTTTAGAGTTTCGGGGTTTCTACTCTATGGATTTATGGTCTACAACTAACCGTAATCTGAAGGTGAAAGCCTTAGGATGGACTCGGTAAATGTAGTACTAAAATCAATCATACCATTAAATTTGATTTTATATGTAGCCAATTCATACTATCATAAAACAAAATAACAAGAATTTCTAGAACATACCACAATTGCAAATGACCAACCTCCCAACCATAGAGTCCTCTTTGTCTCCCAGGACTCACCCCCGAGCCGAGATCACCTCCCGAACGGGACCAACCTCTGATCTTCTTAGGAGCAACTTATTTAAGCTCATATTTCCCCAAAGCATGTTTCTAATTCTCGCGTCCAGTAATAGCAGGATGCTTTCTTTCCGTTTAGCCTAGGCTTCCCATTTTTGGGAATCTTTAAAGTCTGTTTTATGCTTTTCCTCAGCTTTTCCAGCTTTTCTTACCTCTTCCCAATTACTTTCCTCATCATTGGGGAAATTTAGATTCCTCCTCAAAATCTAAATTAATTTCTTTCAAGGATTTTTTGAAAGATTGTGGGGATTTGTTGCCTTATCCATCCTCATGGATTTGGCAAGTGATCTCTAATTCTCATCTTGGTCAAAATGCACAATCATTTTATTTATTTTCCTCAAATTAAATATGCAAGTACATTCATACCATACTTATCCATTGGGGTCCACCCCCCTTAGGATTAAAGTTCAAATGTCTAACTTTAAAAATTCAATCACACAAATTGGGGGGTGTTACATATTCCCCCTTCGAAAATAAACACCGTCCTCGGTGTTGTTATTCAACTACTAGAGTTTACTTAAACAAAAACGGATATTTCTCCATCATTTCAGCTTCCCCTTTCCTGAGTAGCTTCTTCAGCAGATAAAGTGCTTCCATTGCACTTTTACCTCCGGCCACCGTTCGTTTCTCAATTCAATTTCTTTCCCGCTCCAATATTTGAAGCGGTTTCCGGCAGAAACTCCCCTTCTGGTTCCACTCGTACAACATTCCAATCAACTATGTGAGAAGCATCATGCACATATCTTTTTAGTAATGAAATATGAAACACATCATGCACTCTAACATGGGGTGGTAAGGCCAGCTTGTAAGCTCACTGGTCCCACCCTTTCTAATACTTCAAAAGGACCACAATATCTAGGAGCAAGTTTTGCACAACTTCCGACATAAAGTGTGCTCTTTTTTGGGTTTGATGCGTAGATACACATGATCCCCTTCTTTGAATTCTCGGTGCACTCTTTTTCTTATCAGACATAGCTTTTCTGAGCGATCTTGTGCTATCTTGATATTTCTTTGTATCTGTTTAACAATTCTCTCCATCTCTTGTAAGGCATCGTGCCCCATCATTAATTTATCTTCCGGTTGACTCCCTGACTCAAAGGAGTACGACACTTTCTTCCATATAGTGCCTCAAAACGGACTCATTTTAATAGAAGATTGGTAGTCGTTATTATAAGCAAGTTCAACTAAATGCGTATACTCCTCCCACTTTGATGGTCTATCTATCACATACATTCTCAGACATATCCTCCAAAATTTGATTCGTCCTTTCTCGTTTGCCCGTCGCTTGAGGGTGATAGGCAGTACTAAAATTCGAGCTTAGTACCCATCCCTCCAAACAATCCTTTCCAAAATGTCCGCCGTAAACTTAGCATCTCGATCCGAAAACAATTACTTTGGGAACTCCATGAAGCCTTACTATCTCCTTCAGAAAAACATTTGCTACTTGAGTTAGTTTCCGAAAGTAGATTTCTATCGGTATAAAGTGGGCAAAGCTTTTAGTTAAAGTGTCTACTACCACCATTACAGAATCATGTTGGTATTTGGTTTTAGGTAGTCCCGTTATAAAATCCATGGAAACCGTGTCCCATTTCCACTCGTAATTGGCAAGGGGTTTAAAAGACCTCGTTGGATGTTGATGTTCAACTTTAACTAATTGACATTCCATACATCTACTTAAATACTCGCCACATCTCTCTTCATTCTCGGCCGTAACAACTTCTTCTTCAAGGGTCTGTTAACATCTTTTGGTATCCTGGATGTCCCTGCATAGGGTCGTTTGTGATATTCATCTAAAATTTCTCTTTTTTAATGACTCTACATTTGGGATATACAACTTTCGTTTTTTGTAATATAGTAACCTCTTTTTGGTTTTGAGTGAAATCAGTTGTATCCCTTTTCCGTAATTTCACCAAGAGTGTTTCATAGTTTGGATCTTGATTGACTGCTTTTCTCACCAATTCCTCTACCTCCATCCAGGGTACTACTCCCAATACTTGTTTACATTTTGACAAGCATTTCTACTTAAGGCATCAACAACTTTATTTTCTTTCCCCTTGATATGTTTTATGTCCATATCAAATTCACTTAAAAAAGACAACCATCCGGCTTGCCTTGCATTCAGAGTCGGCTTTGGGAAAAGAAATATTTAAGGCTAATATGATCGATCATCAATGTGAACTTCTTCCCGAAGATAGTGCCGCCACATTTTTAAAGCATGGATAACAGCCTATCAAATTCCAAATCATATGCACTATAATTTCTGTTCATGTATTTTCGGGTTTTCTAGATTCATATGCAATAACCGAATTTTCTGCAATAGGACTCCTCCTAGCCCCTCTCTGCAAGCATCCGTACAAACAACAAACTCTTTATCAGGGATCGACAATTTTTAGTATAGGGGCTGAAATAAGTTTTTGTTTTAATTGTTCGAAAACTGATTTGACATTTATCAATCCATACTGAACTTGACACCCTTTCTTTGCAATGAAGTGATGGGATGTGCTATAGCAGAAAAATTTCTCCACAGATCTACGATAGTAGCCTCGCCATCCCCATGAATGACCTTACTCGCTGAAACATCAGATTGGGACTGGCCAATCTTTAATTTCTTTTATCTTTTCGTAGGTCATCGCAAGGCCTTCTTCAGAGATAATGTGACCCAAATATTGAATTTTATCCCTGTAAAATTCACATTTCATCGAACTTAGCATATAGTTGATTTTCTTTCGATTTTGTAACACTATCCACAAATGCTCTTTATGTTCCTCTTTGTTTTTTGGAATAGACCAAAATATCATCTATGAACACCGTAACAAATTTATCTAAATACTTATTTAACACAATCGTTCATCGGGCACATAAAGGTGGCAGTGGGCATTTGTCGATCCAAAAAGGTAGGACTACAAATTCGTAGTGTCCATACCGGGTTCGAAAAGTCATTTTGCTAATATCTTCTTCTTTGATTATCGAGTCGGTGATACCCAGTTCTTAAGTCAATCTTTGAAAAAACTCGAGGCTCCCCCTCACTTGATCAAAAAGATCATCAATTCTAGGAAGTGGATATCTATTCTTACATGGTCGACTTGTTCAGCTTGGCGATAATCAATGCACATCCCGAACGTTTCCATCCTTCTTTTTTCACAAATAAGACCGGTGCTCCCCACAGAGACACGCTTGGTCTAATGTACCCTTTTTCCAGCAATTCTTGCACCGCATCTTCAGCTCCATAAGTTCCGGTGGACTCATTCGATAGGGGGCTCGGGGAAACGGTGTGGCCCCCGCACCTGCATCTATGGAAAAGTCAATTTCTCTTTTGGGGGAAGATGAGGAATCTCATCCGGGAAAAACCTCTTTAAATTCCCTTATCACAGTAATTCATTCAAAGCATTTTCTTCAGACTCTGCCTTCTACTTCTTCCACATGTACGCATAAACTTGGTATCCTTTTCTAGTTGTTCTTTTTAATTAGTAACGCCGATATTTGTCTTACCGAAATGGATTTTTGGTTTCCCTTTTTAGTATAAAAGGTTTCCTTCTTCATCCACACAATGCGTTGTTTTATCCCGCGAGCTCATCGAGCTTTTTTCTTTTCTGCTACCCATTCCTATCGACAGGTCATAGGATCCTAATGGTAGTATGTTCAAATTTACTTCGTTGGAAAGCCATTTAATTGTATTGCTGTTTTTGGGCAGTTTATGTGTGAATTTTCTCTTGGTTCCAGTGGGCTATATGTACCAACCATGATTACTGAAAACTTTTCAGTGTTTAATTTTACATTTTTCCTACAATTCCAGGACTAATGTAACTTAAAGAAGCACTGGATCAATCAAACGAAAATGAATAGTAGGTCGAAAATCTTATCCTCCATTTCCACCATGGTTGCTTGATGTTCTGCTTGCCGATTTTCTAATGCCGACTGATAGTTGGTATATTTCGGCTATGTCATTTACTATTGTTGTCTCTCTCTCTCTGCTGATCATATGAATATTTCGATGGGGGCAGTCCCTCATCATATGGGGTTCTCCACATCCCCAACATTTCAAAGGTTCCTTCATTCTAATCCGTCCCATCCTTTTTATTGTTCCCCTCTACTTGTTTTGAAGCCACTTGGGGATCTGAGCAGGTTTGGCTTTCTTTTGGTTTAGTGAATTTTTTTCGCCGATGATCTCTCGCCAAAATTCCTTAGATATGCTGGTTTTTTGTCTTTTCCCTTTGAACTCTCCCCTTGTTCAACCAGCTCTTCCCTTGTTCAGACCCTTCCCTTTAAACTCGCTGATAGCATAATCTTGCTTTTCTAAAAGCTTCGTCCATTGTCTTTGGGTTGTCAAACTCAATTTTCTCCTTGTACACGTAGGCAAGCAATTCAAAAAACCTTTTGTACCTTTGCCTTTTCTTCCCTAATGTAAGGGACATATCTCGATAGAATTGGTGAACTTAGTGACAAACTCATCGATAGTGAGTCGTCCTAGTCTAAGTTCATGGAATTCTTTTCGCTTTATCATCATAATAACGTTCGTTCAAATAACGATTTTTTGAACTTAGCTTTGAAAATCTTCCCAAGTAACTTGTCTTTTCATCAATGGCATGCACCATTTTTGTCTCTTCCCACCACAGTAGTAGCTTTTCCTTGTAGGTGGTACACACTAATCTAGCCTTCGCATTGCTCTCATATTCATAAACTTGGAAATACTTGATCATGTTCAACAACCAAGCCTCGCATCTTCCTCCTTCTCCCCATCATAGGAGGGAGGTTTGATCTTTCGAACCGTAACGCTCTCTTTTCTATTTATGTTGATGAAACAGGTAAACGCAATGTTACCTACTTTTTTTTGGTAGCATAAAAAGCACCCGATTTTTCGAAAAAGTGGTGATGCGTAATCACCATGGTGCACATTTTTGACACTCAAAAATTTTTTATTTATGAAGTATGAATATTTGTTTTAAAATGTTAGTGATTTTCATGCTAATTTTGAAATGTATTGATGCGACATCAAATGAAAGTGGTGATTTTCATGCTAATTTTGAAACGTATCGATGCCGCATCAACCTAGAGCGAGTCATTTTCATGCTAATTTTGAAACGTATTGATGCCGCATCAACCTTTTTTTCTAGAACGTTGATTTTCATGCTAATTTTGAGAACGTATTGATGCCGCATCAACCTTTAGAGTGGTGATTTTCATGTATGTAATAAAACACAAACTTAGATTAAAAAAAATATATAAAAACAAGAAAAAAACCAGCATAAAAATGTACAAAAATAGCTCATAAAAAGAAAAAAATTTAAACAAAAATAAATAAAAAAACTAAAAATATTTGAAAATTATATCAAAGGAAATGACAAAAATTTGAAGAAAAAAAACACATAATTTAAAGAAAAAAACAAAAATTCACCAAAAAATTATCAAAAAACATGAACTTATTACAATATATTTAAAAAAATATATATATATTTAAAAAAAATTTAAAATAATTAAAATTACAAAAATTAAAATTTAGGACATATTTTAAATTTAAAATTTAAATTAAAAAAATAATAATAATAAGGAAAAAAATACAAATTTTAAAATTTACAAAAAAAACAAATTAAAAAAAACAATTAAAATTGAAAAAGAAAAAGAAAAAAAAAACCTATCATTCAAAAACAAAAAAAATGAAAAAAACCACGTGCAAATAATTAAAAAACAAATATACATAAATTTAGTGTTGGAGTGAAACCATTTATAGATTTTAAAAAATGAAAAACTAAATAAACGAAAAAAATAAGAAAAAACAATTAAATTAAATTAAAATTTAAAAATTTTAATAAATAAATTTTAAATTTTAAATTAAAAAATTATACTATAATATTAAATATATATTAAACAAATTGAATTTAAAAAAATAAAAAAAATTGAATTAAAAAAATAATTTTAAATTTTTTTGAAATTCAAATTTTCTTAAATCAAATTAAAAAATAAAAATGTTAAATAAAAACAAATAAAAAAAATAAAAATCGAAAATCAAATAAAAAATAAATGTAAGTATATATTAAGCGAATTTTTACTTTAAATAAAAAATATTAAATTATTATTTTTTTGATTTATTTTTTCAAATTTATTTAAAAAGAAACAATTATTACACAATTATTATCAATTAAAAAAATTTAGCAATTAAAAAAAATTTATTTTTAAAAAAATTAATTAAAAAAAGAAATTTAAAAAACATTTATTTTAAAAAACAAAAATCAATAAAAAATGCCGCGGGCGCCGCCTCGCCGAGCGGCCGCCCCATAAAACACATTTATTTATTTATTTTGTTTTAAAATAAATGTAATAATTGATAAAAAAATTTAATTGTTTTTTTATTATTATTTTTTTAATTGATAAATTTTTATTATTTTTTGTTTTTAAATTTATTATTATTATTATTATTATTTTTAATAATTTTTTATTAAATTTCGCCCATTTTTTTTATTTAATTGATAATTTCATAATTTTTCATTGTTATTAACTTTTACTTTTTAGTTTTTTAATATAATTTTATAAAATTCAATAAATTTTTATATTTTTTTTAATTTATTTCGATTTAATATGTTTTTTAAATGTTTTACTCTTCTCTTTTTTTGTTAATTATGTAAATTTTTTATATTTTTTTATTTCAATTAAAAATTCTGTATTTAAAATTAGATAAAAAATGAAACTTAATTTTTTAAATTATAAATTTATATTTTATTTAATCATTTAATCTTTTATATTTAGAAATTTATTTTTTCTTTTCAAAATTTATTTGTTTATTCATTTATTTATTAAAAATTTAATATTTTTGTTTTTAAATTTAATTTGTTATTTTAATATTAACCTCTCTTTTTTTTAATTTAATAAAATTTGAGTGTATATACCTAATTTTAATTTAAGTTCATATATATATTTTATTTTTTTATAATTTAAATTTAATTTATTTTTTATAGTTTATTTGTTTTTTTTAATATATATTGTTTTAAATTTGATATTTTTTATTGTATTTTATTTTTATTTTTTATTTTTAATTATCCTTTTAATTTGAATAGTGTAATTTTGAATTTTTAAATTTATTAAAATTTAATATATTTCTTAAATTTAATTATTTGTTTTTAAATTTTTTTCTTTCTTTTTTTAAATTTAATAAGCATTTTTCTTTTTCTTTTTTTAAATTTAATTTCTATATTTTATTTTTTTAATTTCCTTCCTTTTTTTACTTGTAAATTTAATATTTTTATTTTGTTTTTGTTTTTATTTTTTAATTTCTATATTTTTTTAAATTTTAATCTTAATTTTTTTTGGTTTATTTTTTATCCTTAAATTTTAGGTTTTTTTAATGATTGAATTAAAATTTTTACTTTGTTTTTATTTTTTTATATCTTCATATATTTTTAAATTTTAAGCTTTTAAATGTTTTTATTTTTTTAATTTATTTTTTTCTTAAATTTTAGGTAATGTTTGAATTTTAAGAATTAAAAAATGTTACTTCTATTTTTAAAAATGCCAAAAGTATGACACAATGTTATTCGACGTCAACTCGGTTTTGTTTGAGGGTGTTTTTTTCAATCCTTTTTTCAAGAAACAATTTTGTTTTTACCATAATTTTTATAAAATGTTGAAATTTGACCAAAACGAAGTGCGTTCCGGAAGACACTGGGGGTGTGTTTTTTCAATCCTCTTTTTCAACAAACAATAGCATAATTTTAGAAAATGTTGAAATTTGACCTACACAAGTGCGTTCGGGAAGACACACACTCGTGTTTTTTCATGTTTTTTTGAGAGTTTTTGGGCTAGTGTTCCCGTCATCGTCAGCATTGCCTATCTCATCGGTAACTTTGCTAACCTTCACCTTTCCCCGGCACGTTCGCGAGAGTTAGCTCTCTGATGAGCTTTTCTCGCTCCTCCTTGGTGATGACAACATGTCATTCTGGCTTCTTAGTTCGAGCCAATTCTCGTTGCAAACTATGCAACATAGCCATTATCAGGGCATTGGGATCCTGGAGTAGCAAACTCATCACGCAGATCCACATAAATTCCTCCCTCTTCACCCATTTTAGCACCACCGTACACACTCATACATTTGATTAGTAAGACAAAAAAAACAATCTCTACAATGTTCAATACATTCGGAATTTAGTGAGCACAATAACAACATGCTCCCAGCTTTTTGCACTTGGGCTCGATACCATTTGTAACACCTCCGACTTAAGGAATTTTTCATATATATACCGGGGTTTCTTTTTTTTATTTAATAATATCCAATATTCCTCATTTGTACTCCTCCCCGTGTACCTTAAAACCATATCCTATAAGTTTTCATTTTGTGTTTAATAATATTCAATATTCCTCTCTTTTGATAGCATTATACAAGCCCTACATATATAATACATATACCACTTATATCTATATAAAAAATCACATCTACTACTTACATATATATCCTTTGGCAATATTAATTGAATGAGCATATGTATATATATATATATCACATATATATATATATATAACATAGATAGGTACAACCTTTGGTAGAATTATTTGAAATGCGCCACCATATACATAGCACGTATATATAAAATAACCCCTTTTGATACTATCATTGGGTCCTCACATATATAGACAGGAAATATATAAAATTATGCGTTGACAATACTTTTGGAATATCAATGAGGTATATATTACATAACCTACATTTAATTTAATCCATATATATCCCCTAGATCTATATAGATATCGCCGTAAGTCTACCATAGTCAAGAATTGGGCGCTCGCACTATTGGTATAATTACATATTAAGGCTTCCTCTGCGAATCATGAATTTTCGGGACTTTTCTAAACCTAATCGTACTCATTTTGGTATTGTTTACTTGCAATTATTTGCCGGAATTCTTCACGGCGTAACCTATTATTATTCGTTCACACTGATACAAATAGCATAGAATGTAATGATATTCAGGTATGCTTATCTGCGTCGCTGAAATCATATAAACTCCGGACCCATTTCAACTTTCAGCGGTTTATCATGATTTCGGTTCTGGGACCGAAAGTTGCGTACACGTTTTGGTTTCATACGTGGAGGGCGCAACATGCGTATCGGTTTCGGTTCGAAATATACGCGTCGCACCGTGTCTGTATTAGACTTGGTTTAACGTGTGAATTTGGGTTCGCGAGCAGAGACGACGTCTCGCTCCCCGAGATGAGAGTACCAGCCGCCGGTGCATATCGTCCCATATCCGACATGATTTTGACGGGTGGCTTTTGCTATTTTGTCATGTCGGCTGGCCCAAGTATCGTGTGAGCCGAGTCCTCGCCTCGGAGAATTACAAATTCTAGGGTTAGCCCTCTATTCCCCGTGCATGCGGTGCGTAGCTCCTCCATACCTCCTCCGCGCTCCTTAATGTCGCTCGGTACTAGCCTGTCGACGTGCCGAGTTTCCACAATCAACATAGAGATTTTCTGATTTTCTAGGGCAAGTGAGATTAGGGTTACGAAAATTCTTTTTTAAGTCGAGGCTCTTGTGCCGAGTTGATCATCCGACCCTTCTCCGTTATTTCGTGTGTAGAATCGTTGCATTTTCCCACTCCCTTCGCTCGTGGTTGAGGGTATAGCCGGATCCGGTTGCGGCTACAGTTCATCGTTTCTGGGTTTTTGTGTTGGTCTCCATGCGGGGTTTCATCACTTCATTCGCGATTCTTTTATGGATGCCTCCCTCGTGTGGGCGCGAAGCCATCTCGAAGGTGTCGGACCACTCGCTAAATGGAGAGATTCAACGTAAGTGTTCACATTATCTCTCGAATCCCATTGCTTTTTATATCTCCTCACGTTTCCGAGACTTGTCGTTTGTTGTTAGAGAATACGATATCTCATTATTTTCGGATTGTTTTTTTCGCAGAGGACAAAGCGTCGGCATCTCGGCCGGAGACCTAGCCCGTTATCCGGCGTTTGTTAAGCTTCGTTTTAATTTCCTGGCGATGCTATTGTTTGATTTATACATGCACCGATGTTCTCCTTATCATAATTTTCTAGAATGTTATGATGTAAACCCTAGTTGGTTGGGCAGGGGTACTTCGCATCCCGATTTAATAAGTAGGCAATCTAATCTCTTTACACAGCGTGTGCATTTCTCGATTTTACTCGTTGTAAGCGTCGATGCGACGCCGCAGTAGGAAGAGCACTCAGACTCACGTGTAAACCCTAAGTTCTTCAATACGGCTGAGGAAGTGATGCATCGTATTCGTGGGTTTGTGCTTCCATTCAAATTTGATATCGTTTGAGACCAAACGCTAGCTACTAGAACCTATAACGTGGCTATGTTTTTATGTTTTGTTAAACTCGTCTCCCTCGTGGTCGTGGTCAAAGGCGTCAATGACCAGTCCGACTCACTATATTTCGATTTGCTTCGTTTCGTTTTTACTTGCGTAATGACTAATGAATCGAACTCTCCCATCGGTAGTCTCCGTGCACTAACAAGATTTAACTCGTGATCGGATAGGTTTAATAATGGTAGCGTTCTTCACGAACGGAGGTAAGGTTGCGTCTACTGTGGTATTTTAACATTATATCTTACTGCATATCAAAGAAATCCAAATACTTTGCATAGAGATTAATATACAATGTGAAATCATATAGTCGGCCCCTTATAACCTACACGATGTCTCGTAATAATTATTGTTAGAACTGTGATAATCTACACGCTCGTCTCGTAATAATTATTGTTACAATCGTTATTTACGCATCGTATTAGCGTTTTATCTTTTACCTCTGTTCGTTTCATTTAACGTTAAAAAGATCCTCAAAGTGCCGTGGGTTATAATTGTCGGTGACAGTCGGAGGGATTCGTTTGACATAGGCCAAGGCATAGTATTTTTAATTAACCACCACGCATTAATGTAGTTTGACTATACGTTTGTTCAATTAGCTGTAGGGATCATATATATATTTCATTTTAACATAATTGATTCGTATTTATAGTCGATGTTAAAAGGACCTATTTGTGTTAGTTCTTGATACTTATTAATATATATATATATTTTTGTTAAATGCATATACATGTATTCGATAGTGCATTTGATGGTGTACATTCAAACATAGATTAAATCCATTGCCATAATATTTATTTCAAGGGTTAGAAGTGAATTTAAAATGCAATATACCCTATAATTGCTATGAAGGCTACAATATTTTTCTAATATACTTATGAGCATATAATATCACCTTGTATCTACATGAAACAAGAAAATATTTAATTATCCCTGTGGAGACTAAGTAACTTCGATTTAAACCGACCTTGGTTTAGAGTTTTCGGGGGTTTCTACTCTATGGATTTATGGTCTACAACTAACCGTAATCCGGAAGGTGAAAGCCTTAGGATGGACTCTGGTAAATGTAGTACTAAAATCAATCATACCATTAAATTTGATTTTATATGTAGCCAATTCATACTATCATAAAACAAAATAACAAGAATTTCAGAACATACCACAATTGCAAATGACCAACCTCCCAACCATAGAGTCCTCTTTGTCTCCCAGGACTCACCCCCCGAGCTGAGATCACCTCCCGTAACAGTATCAACCTCTCGATCTTCTTAGGAGCAGACTTATTTAAGCTCATATTTCCCCCAAAGCATGTTTCTAATTCTGCGTCCGGAATAGCGAGGATGCTTTCTTTCTCGTTTAGCCTAGGCTTCCCATTTTTGGGAATCTTTAAAGTCTGTTTTATGCTTTTCCTCGACTTTTCCAACTTTTCTTACCTCTTCCCAATTACTTTCCTCATCATTGGGGGAAATTTAGATTCCTCCTCAAAATCTAAATTAATTTCTTTCAAGGATTTTTGAAAGATTGGGGGGATTTGTTGCCTTATCCATCCTCATGGATTTGGCAAGTGATCTCTAATTCTCATCTTGGTCAAAATGCACAATCATTTTATTTATTTCCTCAAATTAAATATGCAAGTACATTCATACCATACTTATCCATTGGGGTCCACCCCCTTAGGATTAAAGTTCAAATGTCTAACTTTAAAAATTCAATCACACAAATTGGGGGTGTTACATATTCCCCCTCTGAAAATAAACACCGTCCTCGTGTTGTTATTCAACTACTAGAGTTTACTTAAACAAAAACGGGATATTTCTCCATCATTTCAGCCTTCCCTTTCCCGGGGTAGCTTCTTCAGCAGATAAAGTGCTTCCATTGCACTTTTACTCCGGCCACCGTTCTGTTTCTCAATTCAATTTCTTCCCCGCTCCAATATTTGAAGTGGTTACGCGTAAACTCCCCTTCTGGTTCCACTCGTACAACATTCCAATCAACTATGTGAGAAGCATCATGCACATATCTTTTTAGTAATGAAATATGAAACACATCATGCACTCTAACATGGGGTGGTAAGGCCACTTGTAAGCCACTCGGTCCCACCCTTTCTAATACTTCAAAAGGACCACAATATCTAGGAGCAAGTTTTGCACAACTTCCGCATAAAGTGTGCTCTTTTTGGGTTTGATGCGTAGATACACATGATCCCCTTCTTTGAATTCTCGGTGCACTCTTTTCTTATCAAACGATAGCTTTTCCGGCGATCTTGTGCTATCTTGATATTTCTTTGTATCTGTTTAACAATTCTCTCCATCTCTTGTAAGGCATCGAGTCCCGACGATTAATTTATCTTCTCGGTTGACTCCCGACTCAAAGGAGTACGACACTTTCTTCCATATAGTGCCTCAAACGGACTCATTTTTAATAGAAGATTGGTAGCCGTTATTATAAGCAAATTCAGCTAAATGCAGTATACTCCTCCCACTTTGATGGTCTATCCATCACATACATTCTCGACATATCCTCCAAAATTTGATTCGTCCTTTCGTTTGCTCCGTCGACTTTGAGGGTGATAGGCGATACTAAAATTCATCTTAGTACCCATCCCTCCAAACAATCCTTTCCAAAATGCTCGCTGTAAACTTAGCATCTCGATCCGAAAACAATTACTTTGGGAACTCCATGAAGCCTTACTATCTCCTTCAGAAAACATTTGCTACTTGAGCTGTTCCGAAAGTAGATTTTACCGGTATAAAGTGGGCAACTTTTAGTTAAAGTGTCTACTACCACCATTACGGAATCATGTTGGTATTTGGTTTTAGGTAGTCCTCGTTATAAAATCCATGGAAACCGTGTCCCATTTCCACTCGCAATTGGCAAGGGGTTTAAAAGACCCTGCTGGATGTTGATGTTCAACTTTAACTAATTGACATTCCATACATCTACTTAAATACTCGCCACATCTCTCTTCATTCTCCCGGCCGTAACAACTTCTTCTTCAAGGTCGTTAACATCTTTTGGTATCCTCGGATGTCCCGCATAGGGTCGTTTGTGATATTCATCTAAAATTTCTCTTTTTAATGACTCTACATTTGGGATATACAACTCTGTTTTTGTAATATAGTAACCCTTTTTGGTTTTGAGTGAAATCAGTTGTATCCCTTTTCCGTAATTTCACCAAGAGTGTTTCATAGTTTGGATCTTGATTGATCGCTTTTCTCACCAATTCCTCTACCTCCATCCGGGCACTACTCCCAATACTGTTTACATTTTGACAAGCATTTCTACTTAAGGCATCGGCAACTTTATTTTCTTTCCCCTTGATATGTTTTATGTCCATATCAAATTCACTTAAAAAAGACAACCATCCGGCTTGCCTTGCATTCGAGTCGACTTTGGGAAAAGAAATATTTAAGGCTAATATGATCGATCATCAATGTGAACTTCTTCCCCGTGAAGATAGTGCCGCCACATTTTTTAAAGCATGGATAACATACTGCAAATTCCAAATCATATGCACTATAATTTCTGTTAATGTATTTTCGTTTTCTAGATTCATATGCAATAATCGAATTTTCCCGCAATAGGACTCCTCCTAGCCCCTCTCTCGCAAGCATCCGTACAAACAACAAACTCTTTATCGGGATCGGCAATTTTTAGTATAGGGGCTGAAATAAGTTTTTGTTTTAATTGTTCGAAACTGATTTGACATTTATCGACTCACTACGAACTTGACACCCTTTCTTTGCAATGAGGTGATGGGATGTGCTATAGCAGAAAATTTCTCCACGTATCTACGATAGTAGCCTCGCCATCCCCATGAATGACCTTATCGCTGAAACATCGCTTGGGACCGGCCAATCTTTAATTGCTTTTTATCTTTTCGTGGTCAACTGCAAGGCCTTCTTCGAGAGATAATGTGACCCAAATATTGAATTTTATCCCCTGTAAAATTCACATTTACCGAACTTAGCATATAGTTGATTTTCTTTCGCAGTTTGTAACACTATCCGCAAATGCTCTTTATGTTCCTCTTTGTTTTTGGAATAGACCAAAATATCATCTATGAACACCAGTAACAAATTTATCTAAATACTTATTTAACACATCGTTCATCGTGCACATAAAGGTGGCAGGGGGGAATTTGTCGATCCAAAAGGTAGGACTACAAATTCGTAGTGTCCATACCGGGTTCGAAAAGTCGTTTTGCTAATATCTTCTTCTTTGATTCCGAGTCGGTGATACCCAGTTCTTAAGTCAATCTTTGAAAAAACCGAGGCTCCCCCTCACTTGATCAAAAAGATCATCAATTCTAGGAAGTGGATATCTATTCTTAATGGTCGCCTTGTTCGGCTTGGCGATAATCAATGCACATCCCCGAACGTTCCATCCTTCTTTTTCACAAATAAGACCCAGGGTGCTCCCCACGGAGACACGCTTGGTCTAATGTACCCTTTTTCCAGACAATTCTTGCACGTCGCATCTTCACTCCATAAGTTCTCGGTGGACTCATTCGATAGGGGGCTCGGGAAACAAAGTGTGGCCCCCGGCACCGCATCTATGGAAAAGTCAATTTCTCTTTTTGGGGGGGGAAGATGAGGAATCTCATCCGGGAAAAACCTCTTTAAATTCCCTTATCACCGGTAATTCATTCAACAGATTTTATTCGACCCTCTGTTCTACTTCTTCCACATGTACTGCATAAACTTGGTATCCTTTTTCTAGTCGTTCTTTTTTAATTGTAACGTCGATATTTGTCTTATCGAAATGGATTTTTGGTTTCCCTTTTAGTATAAAAGGTTTCCTTCTTCATCCACACAATGCGTTGTTTTATCCCGACAGCTCATCGTAGCTTTTTTCTTTTTCCAGCACAATCCATTCCTATCGACGAGTCATAGGATCCTAATGGTAATATGTTCAAATTTACTTCGTTGGAAAGCCATTTAATTGTATTGTTGTTTTGGGCAGTTTATGTGTGACTTTTCTCTTGGTTCCAGTGCACACTGTACCAACCATGATTGTTTGAAACTTTTCGAGTTTAATTTTACATTTTTCTACAATTCCAGGACTAATGTAACTTAAAGAAGCACACTGATCAATCAAAACAATGAATAGGTAGGTCGGAAATCTTACCCTCCATTTCCACCATGGTTGCTTGATGTTCTGCTTGCCGATTTTCCAATGCTTTGCACCGATAGTTGGTATATTTCTGGCTATGTCATTTACTCGTTGTTGCCTCTCTCTCTCGCCGATCATATGAATATTTCGATGGGGGCAGTCCCTCATCATATGGGGTTCTCCATGACCCCAACATTTCAAAGGTTCCTTCATTCTAACCGTCCCATCCTTTTTATTGTTCCCCTCTACTTGTTTTGAAGCCACTTGGGACCGAGCAGTTTGGCTTTCTTTTTGGTTTAGTGAATTTTTTTCCGTCGATGATCTCTCGCCAAAAATTCCTTAGATATGCTTGGTTTTTTTGTCTTTTCCCTTTGAACTCTCCCTTGTTCAACCAGACTCTTCCCTTGTTCGACCCTTTCCCTTTAAACTCATGATAGCATAATCTTGCTTTTCTAAAAGCTTCGTCCATTGTCTTTGGGTTGTCAAACTCAATTTTCTCCTTGCATACGTAGGCAAGCAATTCAAAAACCTTTGTACCTTTGCCTTTTTCTTCCCTAATGTAAGGGACATATCTCGATAAATTGGTGAACTTAGTGACAAACTCATCGATAGTGAGTCGTCCTAGTCTAAGTTCATGGAATTCTTTCGCTTTATCATCATAATAACGTTCGTTCAAATAACGATTTTTGAACTTAGCCTCGAAAATCTTCCCAAGTAACTCGTCTTTTCATCAATGGCATGCACCATTTTTGTCTCTTCCCACCATAGTGTAGCTTTTCCTTGTAGCTGGTACACGCCTAATCGGCCTTCGATTGCTCTCATATTCATAAACTTGGAAATACTTGATCATGTTCAAGCAACCAAGCCTCGGCATCTTCCTCCTTCTCCCCCATCATAGGAGGGAGGTTTGATCTTTCGAACTCCCCCCCCGCAACTCTCTTTTCTATTTATGTTGATGTCTAGCATGCCTCATCATCATCGGACTCATCCATCTTTCTCTTTCCCGAACCTTCGCCTTCCCGGCTGTTCCGGGAAGTTAGCTCTCCGATGAGCTTTTCCTCGCTCCTTATCGTCGATGACAACATGTCATTCGGCTTCTTAGTTCAGCCAATTCTCGTTGTGACTACCGTGCAACATAGCCATTATCGGGGCATTGGGATCCGGAGTAGCAAACTCATCACGCAGATCCACATAAATTCCTCCCTCTTCACCATTTTAGCACCACCGTACACACTCATACATTTGATTAGTAAGACAAAAAAAACAATCTCTACAATGTTCAATACATTCGTAATTTAGTGAGCACAATAACAACATGCCCAGCTTTTTTGCACTTGGGCTCGATACCATTTGTAACACCTCCAGCTTTAAGGAATTTCATATATATACTCGGGGTTTCTTTTTTTTATTTAATAATATCCAATATTCCTCATTTGTACTCCTCCCCGTGTACCTTAAAACCATATCCTATAAGTTTTCATTTTGTGTTTAATAATATTCAATATTCCTCTCTTTTGATAGCATTATACAAGCCCTACATATATAATACATATACCACTTATATCTATATAAAAATCACATGTACTACTTACATATATATCCTTTGGCAATATTAATTGAATGAGCATATGTATATATATATATCACATATATATATATATATAACATAGATAGGTACAACCTTTGGTAGAATTATTTGAAATGCGCCACCATATACATAGCACGTATATATAAAATAACCCCTTTGATACTATCATTGGGTCCTCACATATATAGACAGGAAATATATAAAATTATGCGTTGACAATACTTTGGAATATCAATGAGGTATATATTACATAACCTACATTTAATTTAATCCATATATATCCCCTAGATCTATATAGATATCGGCGTAAGTCTACCATAGTCAAGAATTGGGCGCTCGCACTATTGGTATAATTACATATTAAGGCTTCCTCTCGCGAATCATGAATTTTCGGGACTTTTCTAAACCTAATCGTACTCATTTTTGGTATCGTTTACTTGCAATTATTTGCCGGAATTCTTCACGGCGTAACCTATTATTATTCGTTCACATTGATACAAATAGCATAGAATGTAATGATATTCGGGTATGCTTATCGGCGTCGCTGAAATCATATAAACTCCCGGACCCATTTCAACTTTCGGCGGTTTATCATGATTTCGGTTCTGGGACCGAGTTGCGTACACGTTTTGGTTTCATACGTGGAGGGCGCAACATGCGTATCGGTTCTGGTTCGAAATATACGCGTCGCACCGTGCTCGTATTAGACTTGGTTTAACGTGTGAATTTGGTTCCGCAGCAGCAGACGACGTCTCGCTCCCGAGATGAGAGTACCAGCTGCCGGTGCATATCGTCCCATATCCAAGCATGATTTTGACGGGTGGCTTTTGCTATTTGTCATGTCGAGCTGGCCCAAGTATCGTGTGAGCCGAGTCCCGCCTCGGAGAATTACAAATTCTAGGGTTAGCCCTCTATTCCCTGTGCATGCGATGCGTAGCTCCTCCATACCTCCTCCGCGCTCCTTAATGTCGCCCCTGGGTACTAGCCTCGTCGACGTGGCCGAGTTTCCACAATCAACATAGAGATTTTCTCGATTTTCTAGGGCAGTGAGATTAGGGTTACGAAAAATTCTTTTTAAGTCGAGGCTCTTGCGCCGAGTTGATCATCCGACCCTTCTCCGTTATTTCGTGTGTAGAATCGTTGCATTTTCCCACTCCCTTCGCTCGTGGTTGAGGGTATAGCCGGATCCGGTTGCGGCTACGCGTTCATCGTTTCGGGTTTTTGTGTTGGTCTCCATGCAGGGGTTTCATCACTTCATTCGCGATTCTTTTATGGATGCCTCTCGTGCGGTGGGCGCGAAGCCATCTCGAAGGTGTCGACCACTCGCTAAATGGAGAGATTCAACGTAAGTGTTCACATTATCTCTCGAATCCCATTGCTTTTATATCTCCTCACGTTCCGAGACTTGTCGTTTGTTGTTAGAGAATACAGTATCTCATTATTTTCGGATTGTTTTTTCGCAGAGAGGACAAAGCGTCGGCATCTCGAAAGCTGGAGACCTAGCCTCGTTATCTAGCGTTTGTTAAGCTTCGTTTTAATTTCCTCGGCGATGCTATTGTTTGATTTATACATGCACCGATGTTCTCCTTATCATAATTTTCTAGAATGTTATGATGTAAACCCTAGTTGGTTGGTCGGGGGTACTTCGCATCCCGATTTAATAAGTAGGCAATCTAATCTCTTTACACAAGCATGTGCATTTCTCGATTTTATCGTTGTAAGCGTCGATGCGACGCCGCAGTAGGAAGAGCACTCCGACTCACGGGTAAACCCTAAGTTCTTCAATACGGCTGAGGAAGTGATGCATCGATTCGTGGGTTTGTGCTTCCATTCAAATTTGATATCGTTTGAGACCAAACGCTAGCTACTAGAACCTATAACGTGGCTATGTTTTTATGTTTTGTTAAACCTGTCTCCCCTCGTGGCCGTGGTCAAAGGCGTCAATGACCAGTCCGACTCACTATATTTCGATTTGCTTCGTTTCGTTTTTATCGCGTGAATGACTAATGAATCGAACTCTCCCATCGGTAGTCTCTCGTGCACTAACAAGATTTAACTCCGTGATCGGATAGGTTTAATAATGGTAGCGTTCTTCACGAACGGAGGTAAGGTTGCGTCTCGTGGTATTTTAACATTATATCTTACCGCATATCAAAGAAATCCAAATACTTTGCATAGAGATTAATATACAGTGTGAAATCATATAGTCGACCCCTTATAACCTACACGTTGTCTCGTAATAATTATTGTTAGAACCGTGATAATCTACACGCCGTCTCGTAATAATTATTGTTACAATCGTTATTTACGCATCGTATTAGCGTTTTATCTTTTACCTCCGTTCGTTTCATTTAACGTTAAAAAGATCCTCAAAGTGCCGTGGGTTATAATTGCTCGGTACAATCAGAGGGATTCGTTTGACATAGGCCAAGGCATAGTATTTTAATTAACCACCACGCATTAATGTAGTTTGACTATACGTTTGTTCAATTAGTCGTAGGGATCATATATATATTTCATTTTTAACATAATTGATTCGTATTTATAGTCGATGTTAAAAGGACCTATTTGTGTTAGTTCTTGATACTTATTAATATATATATATTTTTGTTAAATGCATATACATGTATTCGATAGTGCATTTGATGGTGTACATTCAAAGATAGATTAAATCCATTGCCATAATATTTATTTCAAGGGTTAGAAGTGAATTTAAAATGCAATATACCCTATAATTGCTATGAAGGCTACAATATTTTTCTAATATACTTATGAGCATATAATATCACCTTGTATCTACATGAAACAAGAAAATATTTAATTATCTGTGGAGACTAAGTAACTTCAGATTTAAACCGACCTTGGTTTAGAGTTTCTGGGGTTTCTACTCTATGGATTTATGGTCTACAACTAACCGCATCCGGAAGGTGAAAGCCTTAGGATGGACTCGGGTAAATGTAGTACTAAAATCAATCATACCATTAAATTTGATTTTATATGTAGCCAATTCATACTATCATAAAACAAAATAACAAGAATTTCGAACATACCACAATTGCAAATGACCAACCTCCCAACCATAGAGTCCTCTTTGTCTCCCAGGGACTCACCCCCCGAGTCGAGATCACCTCCCGCAACGTACCAACCTCTCGATCTTCTTAGGAGCAGACTTATTTAAGCTCATATTTCCCCCAAAGCATGTTTCTAATTCTCGTGTCCCGGAATAGCAGGATGCTTTCTTTCCTGTTTAGCCTAGGCTTCCCATTTTGGGAATCTTTAAAGTTGTTTTATGCTTTTCCTCGACTTTTCCAGCCTTTTTCTTACCTCTTCCCAATTACTTTCCTCATCATTGGGGAAATTTAGATTCCCTCCTCAAAATCTAAATTAATTTCTTTCAAGGATTTTTTGAAAGATTGGGGGGGATTTGTTGCCTTATCCATCCTCATGGATTTGGCAAGTGATCTCTAATTCTCATCTTGGTCAAAATGCACAATCATTTTATTTATTTCCTCAAATTAAATATGCAAGTACATTCATACCATACTTATCCATTGGGGTCCACCCCCTTAGGATTAAAGTTCAAATGTCTAACTTTAAAAATTCAATCACACAAATTGGGGGTGTTACATAATCCTTAAAGTATTGATTAATGTATTCATAATTTGGTACTTCAGATCTTGGTTGATTTGACTATATGATTTATCGCTCTACATTTATGCATTACAAATTTTGGAAGGATCTTTTATATCCTTGCACATGATTCCATGTACTATTTCACATGGGCTTTTGGGTTAATGTCATTTATCTCGGATCCCTTGAAATTCTCGGAACTCTTGGCCATCCGTTGAGTTGGATGGGTGGAAGTTGTCCCACACCGGCCATCTTCGAGCTCTATCCAACGTTAATCTTTGAACCTCTTGATTGGACTGGGTCGACGTGGAAACATGGATGGTTAGGGTAACAACCCACCCCATGAGCCGCAACCTAGCTCATTTGTTACCGCTTCGATTTAGTCCCACTTTGCTCTCCGTCTCGACTCTAGAGGTAGCCCGGTGAAAAAACCCTCCCATGCAACAGATTTAGTCCCACTTAATCCATACCATACGAGCTTGCAAAAATCAAATCATATGAACCCTTTTTTTCAATATAGAGGAGCAAATATAAGAAACTAATTTTACTCACGTGAAACATAGTAAAGCAGAGTGTTGGGGTAAATTCGAGAACCAAATCTCAACTAACCAAACTTTAGATTATAATTCAAAAAATAAAACATACACATTCATATGGAGGTTGTGGCTCCTTCACCAGTAAAACTATTGTTCTTACTGAGATTTATATCACTAGGGTTGCAGAGTAACATAGTGTAAAACTTGTTTCTCCCCTTGTCTTTTCAAACTTACATCCCCCACATTACACAACACACTTGAACTTACATGTAAAATCAAAAAATATATATCTAAGACATTTAATTAGTGACAGACAAAATTTAATACAACGGATGGGCAAAAATGACTTTTTGAATTTTACAGATTTTGGGTGAAGTATACAACACTTGCAGATTAATTGTTTGCCCATACTCATTTACTAACCATGCATTCAATTTCTATTTGAATTTAATTATTTAACTCTATTGCGGAATGGGTTATGTACTCGCTCATAACTTGTCCTTCTCTCGCAAACACAATCCGCAACTTGCAAAACATTCCCCGAGGTATGGTTCGTCGTCGGAAAATTAAAAGCGTGGTTGTGATTAATTTTCCAACAAATATCCATACCAAGATAATTTCCCCACACCAATCAAAAAACCATAGTGCACCTATTTAGGAATACCTCCTCGCATAAATTCACACACAGAGAGACTATTATGACCCGCACAGTAGGGTATGATGAGACAGATCAATATCCTCTAAATATCCTCTAATAGTCCAATCAATATGATAGAGGGTATGAAACTACATTTACCGATCATTAACCAACCTCGTGACTCATGAATAAATGGACTCGAGACCCTAATATTAACCTTCTACCTTACGTACATACCTTGTTGAGACTAGAGATCGGTTCCATTGTTTTCGAGCAATATAAGCCGAGCGCAACAAGAGAAATTGGATGTCATGATCCTCGCAATCCGATGGGAGACCATCACTCTTCCTTGTAAGTTCCGCCCTCGCCCGTAAGTTGCTTTCCAAGGTGTCCCGCCGTAGTTTTGTGGTAAGGAAAGCAATCTTCACTCTTACTTGTACTCTAGGCTAAAAATCATTTCCCCTCACACTCCTCTTGCACCACACTCGCTTCCTTGGTCGTGGCCACCTCGGATGCCCCAAGCCACACAAAATTCATACCAGATCGCCCCGTCCGAGCTTGAGAAACTGGAAATTATGGGTTGCGGTAATGTAGGGAAAGTATACAAGGTTTCGCACAAGAGAACGCAATTCGTCTATGCCCTCCCAATAGTGCGAGATCGCAAGAAATGAAATATGCTTGTTAATATAATATAAGTTAAATTATATGATTTTATCATACAAAATTTATAATGTGATTTAGATATAATATATCATTACATTCATGATAAAATTCATATTAACCAAACACATGTAGTTATATAATTATAATTAATTAATAATTCCAATATTATTAATTCTACATTATTGTTTTTTTCTAAAGCCTTCGTTCCTTTCCCTGTCTTGTTCGTTGCTTCCCATTGCAAGAATGAATGTAGATAAGGATTCTTCACAAGGTTTTAATAACTTTCTCTCCTAAAATATTCAATGCCATATTTTAATATACGAAGTATATTTCCAAGAACAGAGAACATCCGCTGACAAAACAGCTTAACCGAACACATTGAATCCCCTACATGCCGGCCAATCCGGAGTTAGTAAATTATGAATGGAACCGACACGCCCTTATATTCAAATGAATGGGTAAAGTTTTGTGAAAGGTTTTCAACATTTAATTTTGTGAAAGATTTTAATAATTTCTTTTAAATGTTTTTCGAAGAGTTTTTAATATTAATAATTATATATATGTTTTAGTATTTAGTAAGTATTTCAGTTATTTTTTTTTAAATAAATTGTTTTGAACATTTTATTTAACTTACGTTATTATTTCATTGAAAATTTATTTAACTTATGTTAATATTTTTAGTGATAGATGTTAAATTTTAATGAATATTTTTTAAATTAATCTACATTTTAATAATTTATATGTATATTTTAGTGAATTATTTATAAATTAATTTAATTATCTATATTTTAATTTTTTAGTAATAATTATATATATGTTTTGGTTATTAGTAAGTATTTCTCCCGTATGCGGGTGTATAATGAGGTATGTGGTACGCGAGTGAGATGGCGGGATGGCGCGTGGCCTTTCACCACTCGCCACCCTACCTCGCATGATGCTGGGCTTTAATTTTGTTCCGTCGGGGTCTTCGATGTGGGTGGCCAGAAGCCCATCTCCCAGCGATCTCCTACTCTCTCTTAGGATATGTGTAACACCCCAAGTTTTGTGCTTTTCAAATTAGACATTTGAACATACATCCAAAGGGGAGTGGACCCAAATGGATAATTATTGTGTGGATATGGTTAAATACTTAATTATGAAAAATAAATAAAATATTATGCATGCACTATGACCAGATGAGAAAAGTGAGATCATATGCCTAATCCATGAGGTGATGGAAAAAGGAAAAAAAGACTTTCCCCCAAATCTTTCAAAAAAATCCTTGAAAGAAATTATTTCTAATTTAGATTTTTTGAGGAAAAATCTAAATTTCCCCAATGAAGAGGAGTAGTTGGGAAGAGGTGAAAAAAAGCTGGAAAAAGTCGAGGAAAAGCTTAAAGCGACTTTAAAGAGTCCCGTAATGGGAAGCCTAGGCTAAACAGAATAAAGCATCCCGAAATTCCCGGACGCGAATTGGAAACGAAAGCTTGGGGAAAGCACAGCTTAAATAGCCGCTCCCGCAACGCAGATTGAGGCTAGTCACGTTCGGGGAGGATCTCTGCTCGGGGGTGAATCGGGAGATAAAGAGGATTCTAAGGTTGGGAGGACTGGTCATGGTAGAGGTGTGCATGCATAAATTTGGAGATATCTCAGTAAGTCTCGTGTTAATCATGTCTCTCGTTTTTGTGAAATGGTGATGTTATATTCCTTTACTCAATTTATGAAATTGTGATATGATATTCCTTTATGCAATTTATGAAATTGTGATATTATAAGCTTTTATGAAATTTATGAAGTTGTGATGTTATAGTACATTATGTAATGTGTGAATTGTTATGTTATAGTTTCTTATGCAATATGTAAGGTTAAAGATTGTATTGTATGTGTAGCACTCATCGTAGGGTGATGAATATGGGCCTATTAGGAATATAGACCTTGAGAGAGACATGTTGAGTCTCATTCGGAAGTAGAAATAGAAACCACTTATAGAAGAGGAGTTAAGAAATTTTAGGAGGAGTAAACCTTTGTGAGGATGAGGTATAACGAGATGTTATTAAATAATAACGAGAATCCCATGAGATGGGTTTGAGACGTGACAAATGGTATCGGAGCTAAAGTTCAAAAATTGGGCAAGATATGTGCTCACAAAGAAATGGTTAATGTTATAAATTTTATGAATATTAAAAATATTTCTTCAAGTATGCAAATATCTTGGATATACTTTCGCATACTTTCGAGGTATGCATGTAACTTGATATGTGAGAAGTAGAAACCATTGATATGGCGAGTGCGAGGTTGTCACTTGCAGATTTGTGTGGTATGTTCGCAAACTCTGTGACTATGTTCTATTATTAAACGGTAGTGAATTGGCCACATATAAAATGTGTGTTTTATGGCAAGTAGAAGAAATTGGTACTTTTCGTAACGAGACTCTATCATTTGGCATTCGCTCCAGATTTTGTTTAGTTGTAGGACTCGTAGACGTTTCATGTAGAAACTCCGGAATCTCTAAACCAAGGAGATTGGTTTAAATCTAAAAATTCACCAAATTTCCCGAAATCATTAAATGTTATGTTATTGTATACACACTAGGATATTTTGTGCTTGTGGATATGAAAAAAAAAATATAAAAATAAATAATTAACGGTGAGTATGTGACATTGAAGCGAGGCATGGTAAGATATCGGAATATGATATTCGAAATGGTATAGAAAAAGAATATTCTACTATATCGGGTCGTTATAAGAGTAAATATGTACATTACAGACAGAAACCATCCTAAACAATTGGAGAACAATTATTATAGAAAAAAAAACTCAATCATAATTAAATTTCTTTAGTTAAGCATTTTGAATGTGTATATGTGGTTATCAAAAAGAAAGATAATAAAGCTATAATAGGAGACTTTAGCATAAGCATTTTATTAAACCAAGGAGTGGAGGTACATGCTGTAAATTTAGTACACATTTATGGCCTTGTGAGGGAAGTGACCTCTAACCCTTAAAAAAGAAAGTTAAGGTTAGGGTAAAATTTTGTTTAATTAACGGTATAAATTAAATCTGTGCCTTTTGCACACACCAAACCTACCAAATGCATGTATGAACGGCAATTTTTACGGAAAATACATATACCTAGGTTAACAAATAGCAATTATATTTTTCCAATCTCGACCACATAGGGTCCTTTACACAAGTTAACCTATATGAATATTTATATAATAACTTCATCTTTATATCGCATATGTTAACATTTCAGCATATATGATTAGGGTCGATGGAATGCGCATCCCCCTTCTGTGAGCCATATAAGTGGAAAGAACCAACAGGTAAATACAAATTTTGTATTTCTAAACAATAGAGGTTACGGCGAAAAAAAATTTGGATCAATGCACTATACATTGACCCGCTGTTCACAAGTCACGAATGGTAACGACGTTGACTACACCTCATGGGGTTCGTATGACGAAATAGAAACGAAACGGTATGTGAGAGATAACACGATGGGCGCGTAAGTAGAAACAAAAAACCCTAATCATTAAAAGGTAGCGGGGAATGCTTTAAAAAAAAAAAAAAGCCAATTCCTTTGTACGAGATTAGGAGGGTCTTCCGAATGATGTGATTGAAAGATACGAAAAGTGCGAAGCTAGAATGCTATAATTCAAGCCAGTGAAAAAACGGGGTTTATTGTCTGTTTTGTGGCATAAATTTCCAAGATTATGTGACGTAGAATTTTTGAATAAATTGGAGTGATTGAGTGGTATTTTATAAGATGTGAGTTAAAAAGAGACACATTTGTAAATATATATGTAAATATGTAATTGTAAAAGTTTAAGCATGGCTGAGTTAACCTAATAAAGGTTCATTAAAATCAGCGGTGAGAACATAATATTACGGGAGGAAAGCAGTATGGAAGGAATCATGAATCGACGCTACGTGGCGCCGATCAGGTGTAGTAACCCCAACGATTGATGATGTAGCACCCAGATTAACTTTGATATTAATATCAAACCTCGAAGGGTACAATTTGTCAAAATCACGACGTTTAAAGGTTGGTTTAATCATGCTATAGAGTGATTTGGTTATAAAAAAACAATGATATATAGTTAAACGGCTAAGTACGTACACATGTGGCACCGCGGGAAACCCGATTATACGAAATAGGTCACCACCGGGGAAAACCCCCGGATGCAGCCCCAAGACGCGGCCTCATCCCAGACCATACTTTTTTACTATTCAGGCGGCAAAACGTGGCGACATCAAGCCGAAAAAAAAAAAAGCGCGCGGAAATACGCCCCAGATCGACGTGAAGGAAATAACGGTCGGAATGCCAAGGAATCCTAGGATTAAAGCACGGAGCTGCGTAGATAACCAGGCCATAACTCGGGCCGCTATAAATCTTCACTACAAGCACGAACTCCACCAATGGCGAGAGAGCGGAACGCACGACTCCACACCTAGAGAGGATAAGAAACTATCGGATGAATAATATTGTGCGGGTGGTATAGGCAAAATGATTCTTGGAAACCCTAATTTCAATAACCCAAGAAGATCCGAAAATCTCAAGTTGCGTGTGGAAAAATTCGATTACTGTCAATGAACTCGTCTGGAAAACATTAAAAACACTCGATGAGGTATGGAAGGTGTTACATCCTACTATTTTACGCGAAGCAATCGATGCTCTGTTCTGCAGCAACCATACCGGTGACTACGAACGGTCATGGTGAACTTTAGTTGTAACGTGTGAATCGCGCGCGTGTGTTGCACGAAAAGAATCTGTCAAATCCCCTGTGATGGTGTGGGCGGTATACATAGAGCCGGATACGGATAGTATTTGTTCCGCCTGATAAACAGTAACGATGGGAATATTAGTTCTGGGTGGGACCAATGTCTGCACCGAGAAAAAGGGCGAAAAATCACAGTGCGCCATGAGAGTGGGAAAAAAAATAATAATAGATATACGCACCCGAGAGAAAATTTGAAAAAGAAATCAGGTACGCGGTGAGAGTGAGAAGAAAAAATAAAAATAAATATCAAGAAATCCGGCTAATACTTTTGTACCTGGAACGTTATGTAATTTCTATTACGAAATTTCAACATGCGCCCACGTACGATGGTATGTATCATGATTTTGTTAGCGCAGAGATCTTAATTAAAATATCAGGGTTAATATAGTACACGGTGGCGCTTATGATAAAAAGCAAGTATATGAGGTTTGTTATATATATATATATATGATATATATATGTAAGTCGGAATGCGTAGAGGGAGACATGCGCATCAACTTTATGGAGATATTTAATAAGTATACAAACTTAGTGATACAAATGTTTGAATTCATATATGTTATATAGTAGATATATATATAAGTGTTCTTATCCCAAGACTCAATTTAAATCCCATCGAACTAATGTGGCTTGAGAATCAGTACACAAAAGGTTTAGAAATATATATATAAATTATATATACTTATAGGAGCCAACTATACATAGAGATATATATATGGCCAATAAATAAATATAATAAAAGACCTATGTACGGGGAGTGAATAAGTTACGTTTAGAAGTAAGTGGAAAAAGAATTTCATACGGAGGCGTTACTATATCAAAAAATGTAAAGAGAATATGGATAGATATATATTTAGAAGGCGTGGGGAGCGCTTTAGTATTAAGTGGATTAATATGGAATATAATTATATACATATAATGTGTGGTTGTGATCATTCAACCCTTGGTGGGATTGTATTATGAAATATATTTATATACATGTAATGTGTGGTTAGGCATTCAAAACCGTGGTTGAAATATATATGATATGTATATCCACATATGTTTTTATCAACCAATGGTATAAGCATTATATAAAGATAGGGAGATTATTATATCTATACATAGTGGGAATATGTATTAGATATAAGTTAAAGTAAATAATATATGTGTATAAAAAGCAATAATTGATATATGTGGATATATTCAAAACATTAAACCAAGGAGTATAGTAATTATATATATATGTATGAGGTGCGCATTGAAGGAATATGTCTATGTGGCCTAGATATATATATATATATGTATATATATGTGTGTACATATATATATATATATATATATAGGTATTATATATATATTTATATATAATTATATGCATATGTATCCTCTAGGTGCACTCAAAGAGAAATTTCAAATCAAGGGGTACCTATACACATAAGGATAGAAGCAACATATGGGTGAAATATGTGCGAATGTAACCTGATGTGAAGGTATAAGAAAATGTGTGCAAGAATACTCTCATGTATCCATGGAGAAATTTATCTTAGGGATAAGGTGAGAAATGGATATATGAAATTAAAAGCTTTGAAGGGAAAAAAGTTGGGGTGTTAAAACACCTAAAATGGAATTTTATTGATATTCCTTATAACAATACAGTTGATTAGAAGCATGAGAGAGATATAAATGAAATAAATTGTCGGGTGATAATAGAGGAAAGGTGGATAAGATAGAAAAAAGTGACAATTTATATCTAATAGAGGTATGTTAAATATAAGTTGTAAATTCTTAAGTTACTATGGAAAATATATATATATATAATAATAATCATTATCATGAGAAATGATAGATTAAAAATGAAAGAAATTGCATGAGAAGCATAAGTTAAATCTACAATTAACATTATAAATATATGTGATTTTGTTATAATGGTAACTTTGTTGAGGTTACTAGAAAAGTGGAATGACATATTTTTAGCCTATGGGTGGATTATTATTACTCTAATTAGGGGTGAAAAGTAGTAACAAACCCTCTTGATGCATGGAAAGGTGACAGTGGTTAAATGAGTAAGTGGAAGATGTATCCTATAAATAAGGCATGTATACTTTGCTATAAAAGAAAAAGAGGAAAAGTACCAATTTAATTACAATTAAATAGGTGAATTACGTAATTGTGGAAACATTACATTGTGTTAGGCATGAATGAATGAAGGGATAACTTAAAAATTTTCCTGATGATTTACTTAAGAAGAATATTCTTGTAATAGTGGAAGAATGATTCTTAATTAATTGTTTATATTCTTTCGAGTTGGTATAAATTATAAGTTTAGAGATAATGAGTAAAAGAATTGGGAAATTATGGAGAAGTGATATTTCTCTCTTAAGAAAAAAAAACAAATATAGATTTAAAAATAAAAAGCATGAGAGATTTATGAGTTGCTTTTGTTAGAAAAAAAAAGTAGAATGCTTTTATGCATTAAAAAAAAGAAGGAATTCTTTTATGATTCGAGAAAAAAAAATTGGAATACTTTTATGATTCCATTTTAATTAATTCTATGAGAGAAATAGAAGAGGGGAATTAGCAAAGCATGAACATACAATTAAAAGTAAATGCATAAATTTCGGTGAGTCTTGAAAAAGGGGAAACTGTGTCAAATTTAATTTTGGCATTATCAAGTATTAATATTTGTGAATGTGATAAATTATAGAAATTACATTTATCACTGTAAAAGGAAACATGTATTCACACTATAAATTTTTTCCTATGCATTATATATATGAAGAATCGAAATATAGGGTGATAAAGTGTATGAAAGGAGAATTTAATGCTATAGACGAGGATAATGGGAAAGACAATATGAATATGTCACATCTGTGATAGGTGCATGTAGGATATATATGGAAGCGAGTTATATACCCATACATGTGCATGTAAATAAATTATCAAAGGATGTAGAAATATGTATGGGGTACTTATATGAATAAAGGTTATGCATAGAGTTGTTCAAATTTTATTTATCCCCTAATAGAAAATCACTGTGTGTGGGTATTCGCTTACTTGGGCGGAAATAATGGCGAGATGAATTCTATTATAAATTATTGACTTAACAATAGCGAAAACCCTCTCGATTGTCCTTGTATGGGTTCAAATTAAAACTTTATAAGTCCATCACAAAGAAAAAGGTAAGTTGGTACGAAGGCATAGTACATTAAATTAAGAGGTATTAGTTAAACTCTTTGGATTATGTATAGTATATATATGTCGGGTGGATATATATATATATATATATATATATATGATGGATTTTATATATATATGATGGATGTTATATTATATATATATATGGTGGACTATATATATATAGAGTGGTTCTATATATATGTAGAAAAAGAGTGGAGGATTTAAGGATATGAAATATAATGGTTTATATAACAAAAGTTTTATAAAAAAAGAAAATTTTATATATTCACTTTATTGGAATATGTGCAATGTGGTGAGATTAAGGATAAATTAAAATGAAACAAATTGCAGAGAGGCAAAAGTTAAAATCTACAAGTAACATTATCAAGATAGGCGATAGTTATATGTTATAATGTTAACCTTGTCAGAGTTGTATGAATATAATATCTTCATATGTGTTAAGTTATTTCTCCAACTTTATAACCACGGAGTTGAAGGAAAAGGTACGGAAGTACGATGAGGAGCGGAAAAAAGGTAAGCATAATCATGCATATAGTACGATTTGTTTTCATTCATTTATGAGTATAATGAAAAATTGTCAAATTGTTCCAACAAGTGTGTAACGGTGTACACTACGGGGAAACAAAAGAGGAAAAAGGTGAAGATAAAGCACCTAGAAAATCCAGAAAAAAAAGCTGAGCCCTGAACCAAGTTGCGTGAGGAAAGAATCTCACTGAAAAACAAGAAAGGATAAGTAGTGTACTAAAAGTGCACTAAACTATTATGAACTCGAACGATTTGATTTATAACTGAATGTCTTAAGTTATTGAAATGCGGAATCTTGTTGTGAATTAGCAATTATGTGTACACGATATTACTTACATTGGTATGAATTGTGGACGAGAGAAACGAGAATAAAAGATCTTCCATACGAGACTTCTTGCAAAGAAGTAGGAAGAAAAACAAAGCGCATAAGGCATCGATAAATAGAGTGGAGGCGGGGAGAGTACTCTGTTGGAAACTAATGGCTTAAACTTTAGCCCTACCATTGCTTATTAAATTTCCGATATATTTTATGTCTCCTTGTTGGAAAGGAAAAGTTATAAATTTTGTATATGATGCTTCTCACATGATTGATTTGGAATTGTGGTTCGGGTGGAACCGGAAGAGGAATTTCCTTCCGGGAGTCGCTTCAAAGATGGAAAGCTAGAAGAAATGAAAGTGCGAAAGTGAACAGTAGCTCGAGTAAAGGTGCGGTGGAGCACTTTCTTTGCTAAAAAAGCTACAAGGGCACGAGAGAAGCTCGGATGATGGAAAAGCATTCATAATTATGCTCAAAATCAACTAGTAGATAGTTGTCAACACCGAGGACGGTGTTTATCTTTCGAGAGGGGAATATGTAACACCCCCAAGTTCTATGCTTTTCAAATTTAGACATGTGAACATACATCCATAGGGGAGTGGACCCCAAATGGATAATTATTATGTGGATATGGTAAAATACTTAATTATGAAAAAATAAATAAAATATTATGCATGCACTATGACCGGATGAGAAAGTGAGATCACATGCCTAATCCATGAGGTGATGGAAAAGGAAAAAAAGACTTTCCCCCATATCTTTCAAAAAATCCTTGAAATAAATTATTTCTAATTTAGATTTTTGAGGAAAAATCTAAATTTCCCCAATGAAGAGGAGTAGTTGGGAAGAGGTGAGAAAAAAGCTTTGGAAAAAGTCGAGGAAAAGCTTAAAGCGGCTTTAAAGAGTCCCAGAATGGGAAGCCTAGGCTAAACAGGGAATAAAGCATCACGAAGTCCGGAGCGCGGGGGTGGAAACGAGGCTTGGGGGAAAGCACGGCTTAAATAAGGCTGCTCCGAGAGCAGTTGAGGCTAGTACGTTGCAGGGGAGGATCTCTGCTCGGGGGTGAATCATGGGAGATAAAGAGGATTCTACGGTTGGGAGGACTGGTCATGGTAGAGGTGTGCATGCATAAATTTGGAGATATACGTAAGTACTGTGTTAATCATATCCCTGTTTTATGAAATGGTGATGTTATATTCCTTTACTGCAATTTATGAAATTGTGATGTTATAGTCCTTTATGCAAATTTATGAAATTGTGATGATATTCCTTTATGCAAATTTATGAAATTGTGATGTTATAGTCCTTTATGCAATTTATGAAAGTTGTGATGTTATAGTACATTATGTAATGTATGAATTGTTATGTTATATGTGTAGCACTCATCGTAGGGGTGATGAATATAGACCTATTAGGAATATAGACCTTAAGAAGACTGTTGAATCTCATTCGAGTAGAATGAAATAATTATAGAAGAGGAGTTAAGAATTTTAGGAAGAGTAAGCTTTGAGGATGAGGTATAACAGATGTTGTTAAATAATAACCTAATCCTATGGAAAAAAAAAAATGAGTTTTGGGAGACATGACAATATGGCGCCCTCGATGATCTTATTTACGCTCCTCCCTATTGCACTGTTGCTCTAGGCACAGGTGATATCGGCTCACACACCCGGCCTGAGGATGTAGTGTGCTTTGGGTGGCTGTAAACTGTGCGGGATTCCATTATACCAACGGCTCTTTTGCAATCACCTACGCCGTCCTCCTCTCCAACCAATTACCCTCTCGTAGGCTCATGCGAGTTTCCTTTCGGCTCTCCCTGTCCCCCAATTCTGCCGACATTTTGTGCTCCCTTGCTCTCCTGACTACAATGCGTGCTGACGCCCAAGAATGTGTTGCGGGAGAGCAGTCTCGTGGGCAAGTGAACCGCAGGTCCTCCCCCTCCACCTCCGATTCTTCGTCCTACTCTTCGGAATTCGGCCCTGTTCGCCTTCCTACCTCCGCGACGGGGTCGTGGTAGGGGTCGGGATCGGCTCAATCCAAAGTCGGGCACTTTCGTCTTTCCTCCAGGGCGCACTCTCATCAGGGCTCGTCTTCAATTCCCCCGCACTTTCGACAATATCTCCCTCTTAGCCATTGTTACCATTGTCCTCACGGGAAGCTCCCTCGAGTCAAGTCATGGCTACTCCGCAGCCGACTATGACGACTAAAGACGATGCCGAGCCTCTCGGCGACTAACGAGGAAGCCGAGCAGCGCATTTCTCGAAGGATATCCGACAGAGTGTTGATCCCGGTGTTAATGTTGATGTGGGTCTGCAGCAGTCCCGGTGCTCCTAATGATGGCGGCTCCGCTAGCAAGGATTGCCCTCCTCCCGATGAAGACGATCCATACAAGTTTGCTTGCCTCATCGTTGAGGAAGAACCTCCCTCTTCTCATGAAGTCTAAACAGGGTTTGCATTCCCTGTTTTTTGGTTATTGTTGGAATGGAGGTATTCAATTCCGGTTGGGTGCTCCACTGTTCTACAGCTCTCATGTTCACTCTTTTGTTAAACTCGCCGATATCCCCGTGTGGGCGTGCATACTTCGGTTTATGATTTCAATTTTGGCACCGACTCAAAGCATTTCGAAATGTCGGTTTTGGGTTCTCGTAATGGGTAGGAACCGTAAAAATCCAGTGCCCTCTCGGTAATGTCTATTGATGTCACTCGTCAAGGTCCGTTTACAATCTAGTCATTGCAGCCAATCATCTCTTTGAGTCCGCTAAGGTCATAGTTTTTTATAGCTCTCTTGGTCAACTATCAGATGTTTCATCCATCAATGACCCGCATTGTAAAGCGAGAATGCCGCAAAGCATTTGGCCGGAAATCTTGAGACCGTCGCCTCTTTGTAATTTTATTTTGTATCAATATAGAAGTAGCCCCGTTCGCAAAAAAAAAAAGTATTTCAATTATTTTTTTAGATCAATGTCATTAATCATTGAACATTTATCTATTGCTAATATTTTTAATAATGGATGTTAAATTTTGATGAATATTTTTAATTAATTTATATTTTAATTTCTTATTAAATTTATATATTTTTTATTTGTTTAAGTTGTTTGTGATTTTCTACATCACCTCTTAGTTGTCTAGATTTTTTTTAGTATGTCTCTTTTCCCTAGCACAAAGCACAACCACCTTAATAATTTGTAAAGTTTGATCTTGAGTCAAGTTTGATCTTAAGTTGCCTTACTTACAAGGCCTATTCTTAACCAACTAAAGTTAACTAATTAATTTATATATTATTATATTATTAAATATTTTCTAATCATTTTTTTATTTTATTTTATAAAACAAAATAAAAAAATACATATGACTAAACTAAATAAAACGGAGTTGTCTTTAGTGCGACTTTTTGGAGTTTCGAAAGCCTGAATCCCTGTGAAAAAAAATTGAGGTAAAATCTTGGTTTTTGTTATTTAAACTGGTGTTTTGACTCAGTATATATGGATTTAGCACCCTCAAAAAACCCCTAGGCCACTTCTATTGTGCAAGATTAATAATCAAACTTCTCCTTTGAATAAATTCTCGCTAGATTTTAGAAAAAATTACACTCGAAAAAACCATCGTAAAATGCTTCGAAAAAGTCGCACTAGAAACTACTCGAAATAAAAATAAACTAAATATAATAAATATTATTTTAATAAATATCAATTTGCATCATCCAAAATGCACTATCGCTTGGCTTATCATTCCGCAATTCAATTTAACCGAATAGTAATTCTATTTAATTTTAAAAATAGAGAATCCAAAAAATAATATTATAAATAATTAAATTAAATGATTTCTTTAATTTATAAATCATTATTGAGTAAATTTCTTAGGTTGCAAAGCGCTCAAACTTCAGCCAACTCAAAAATAATACTTCCACATCAGACAAAAAATACCCAATGTCATCGAAATTGGAATTGAATGTAAGCTTTATAGCCGTTGGATTGGATTAGTGCTTTTATCCAAAATTGAAGAATTTTCTTTATCAAATTTGAATTGAATGTAATGTTTATAGCGGCTCGATTGTAGAGCTGCTTTTGTGCTTTTATTCAAACTTCCACATCAGACAAAAATACCCAACGCTATCGAAATTTGAATTGAATGTAATCTTTATAGCCGTTGGATTGGATCAGCACTTTTATCCAAAATTGAAGAATTTTCTTGATCAAATTTGAATTTAATGTAATGTTTATAGCGGTTGAATTGTATAGCTGCTTTTGTGCTTTTATTCAAACGGTCATGTGAATTGTATAGCTGCTTTTTGTGCTTTTATTCAAACGGTCATGTGACTAGATGAACCATATGGAATGACGCAGGAATCCAAAGTGCAGCACAATATCCCATCTATAAATTGGTTGCCAAATTGACAAGAAATGTTACGGGTTGTTTTGGTTCAACCTCTGCATGCTCTCTCTTCACAGCAGTGTGAAGCGTTCCTTGGTGTTGTTTGTTATCTCTGCATGTTTTTTCTTTTATTAATTATGTGCATCTAGTAATATATGTTTATATGTTCATGTATTTGTATGCTCATATGTTTGTGTGTCTCTGTGTATATGTTTGTGTATCTGCAAGTCTATATGTTTGTGTGTCTCTGTGTAGGTGCTTGTTGTGTGATGTTTGTGCAGAGTGAGAGAGAGATGAGCAGAGGCTTGAGAACGAAGGAGAGGAATCTGTATACGAAGGAAGAGTTTTTTTTGATTTTGTTTGATCGTGGATTTATGTTCTCAAGGTTTGAATCTTCCTCACATCCAGAGCGTTTATCAAACTCTGCAGTATGTTTTCCATATATATAACTATTTATTTCTCAAAGAGAGAGTCGTAAATGAATATGTAAATGTAAATAACATTAGAATGCATTTTTATTTGGTTTTTTTTCTCAAATTTAATGCAATGAGATCAATGTCTTCAGGATTCGAAAATTTGAACCATAAAGATTAAGCATCTATCTTAATCTTGTCCATCAAAATACACGGTATGTTTTTTTCTTCTTAACTTTTCTGTTTCACCCATGGATCAGCTAAATCTATTTGTTTCGTTCTATTTGTGCAAGATTCGTTATTCCTCCATTGATCGGAGCGATTTTTGAGGGTGATTAATTTTGGCAGGAGCGAACGGAATGGTTACTCGTGCGTGGGTATATCAAACATGGCGGAAGAAAAAATAGAAGAATCCACTCAGGCGTTTCATCATGATGAACAGGTAGGTTTCTCTGTCTTCTATTTTCTAAAATAATTAATTCCGTCTAAGTTATAAATGAATAATCAATCCAGAATTAGTTGATTAGATTACGATGTTTGATTGTTTACAAGAGGCTTTATAGTTTCCCTTCTCAGATAGAAAATACATATCATAAAAGCTGTTACGTAATAAAGTTTTGATATAAATTTGGTTTTATGTGAGATTTATCTCGTCAGCCTTAGAACTTGCCCAAATAGCCGATGAAGGATGCATAGATTAGGCATCCACGTCAGATTTGCAAGCAATTAGAATTCGCAGTGCTCATCGAATTGTGCTGTATGTTTAGTCTTTATAAATTTTCCTTTTCAGTCAACGATTTCCTGGATCAACTTTTTTCCTTATCTTTTCTTCTTTTCTTTAAATTATTTTTTTTCTTTTCCATTCTTTTCTTTAAATTTGTTTTTTCTTTTATTTATTGGTATAGTTCAATATTCGTGATTCTTCAATTGTCAAATAGTTTTGTAATAATTAATTTTGGTAGCCTAAAAGGAATGGTTACTGGGCATGCAAACCTCATATGGCTGAATACAAAGAAGACAACCGCCTCAATTCAATTTTTAAATGAACACGTAGGTATCTCTTTTCTATTTTCTAAAATAATTAGGATAGAACTATAGTTCTCTTTGTTTTTAATATTTGACATTGACATTTGATACGATAGAAATCAATAAAGATTATTTGTAACAACTTTAGTAGCTCTTCCCTCTCCAATAAAAAAAATTGCATATAACAAAGGCCATAATCAGGTTACACAATATTGTTCTCGTATGGCAACCCTCCTCGTAGGAAATCTTGAATGGATATCTTTTGCTATTCCTATATATAAATAGTATAAGATTGTTAGTTATTTCAAGTAATCATAGAATAAGATTTCTAATGTTACATTCAGACTGCCTGAACTTATTGGCTAATTTCAAAAGAAAGACTCGATCCACGAGGTCCATTATCCTACATAAACGAAAAAACCCATATGACTAACGTGACACTTTCAACTTACAAGACAATCTCAGTAACTAATACGAGAAAAGTGATATCAAAAACCCCCCAATTTCTGTAACTATATAGTTATTGCCCGACTTGGAAAAAATAATATACGTAACCGAAAAAAAGGCATAAAAGGTTGATAGACAACACAACATAAATGCCGTCTTACTTCAATTTTTTTTTTTTTTCTTTTTGGGTCTCCCATTCATATGATCAACTTGGCCTTGGCCAGTACTCGTTTTATGTTATCATTCTATTGATTTATTTGCATGTCTCGTTGCATGATCAGTCTGCATGTAATCGACAACGTCTTTTTGCAAAAATCATAGATTCCTGTACTTATGTCGAACTAAAAGGAGGATACGAGGTCTTTGATTTGGTTTGATCTGAGATGAATGGTGACAAGGTTCAAACCCCCCCACCCCAATAATGAACTTAAAAAGTAAGTATCCTTGCATTTGCAAGCAATTAGATCCAGAAGCGTCTATCAAAAACTGCGATATTATATATAACTTTTATAATTATTACCTCTACTTTTTATTATGTTAACATAATGATTACAATTCATTTTATTATATTATCATAATAATTATAATTTATTTTATTATATTAATTTTATTTTATTATATTAACATAATAGTGGTAATTTATTAATAAATTTTATGTGTGTAATTTTTTTTTTTTTAGATTTTGAATTATTATTTTCTTTTAAAGTTTTTTTTCTTCTCATTTTTTAATTATTATATATATATATATATATATATATATATATATATATATATATATTTTTTTTTCTTTTTTATTTTAATTATTATTTTTTTGAAATTTTTAATATTTTTTGTTATTTTAATCATTAGTTTTTGAAATTTTTTATTATTAGTTTTTTTTCTTTTTTATTATAATTTTTTAATGACTAATCTAAAACATTTATATATTTAAAATGCGTATTCCATAAAATTTTCCATCTATTAAAACTCTTTCTCACAAACTCTCAAATCAATTAAAAAAAATCTAAAAAACATATGAAATAAGTTGAATAGACATTTCATTTCTTGAATTAATTATGATTATTTGTTTGCCTAAATATTATTTTAGGCTTCAAATCATTTACATACAGATTTCATTTCATTGAATTAATTATAATTATCTAAATAATATTTGAAATTTCAAATTATTCAAACTAACTATTTTAATTTCTTTTTAAAGTTTTTTTATCATAATTTTGTTATAATTTGAATTATATTTTTGTAAAATCTCCACAAATCCTTATTTAAATTTTACACAACTAAGTCCATATTCAAAATTTTGATAATCTTATCAAATTTTTAATACGATTTCAATAAAATCTTTTCTTAAATTTTTTTACTTTCCAACAATATAATTTTTTTTATTGAAATCATTCGATGTAATCCTCAAACTTGTCCCAATATGATTATTAAAATTTCAAATCAAATTAAAATTAAAATCAACTAAACTATATTAATTTAATTTTTTTTAATTTCTTTTTTTCATCACACTAAATTGGTGTGATTTGACTTTTAAATTTAGGAAACCATACATACTCTATTTCTCCGGTTTTCCGTTTTGAACTTGTGATTTTTTTAAGAAGAAACACAATTTCTTAACCATTACCCACTCAAATTGTATTGTATATGATTAATGTTATAAATTATAATATATAATTATTTAAGATTGATTATGAATAAATTAGTGTTTGTGTGGGTATAATATGATCGTGTTTTAGGTTAGAGAAGACTAGGATTTGTTGTCGAGGCCTCCCAGAGCAGTTGTCCCCACCACCATTGACAAGAGGCACCACACGGCGTGCGCCCAATTTCTTTCCACTATACAACGACGACACGCCATGGATGACCGCCCGGGCCGACATCGACGGGGTAGTAATGATCGAGAGTGCCGACCAGGGGGTTGGAATTTGGATTTCTCCTTACTCGTCACATAAAATTTTTTTTGACGTTTTGAATCATTATGCTTCCCCTTCAAAAAAAACGTTATCTTTAATATTTTACCCTTCATTTTTTTTCTAAATATGATTTAATCTACGGTAATCGATGGCAAATGTAACCATCGAGGTAAAACTAGAACAAGGCTTGAGTAGGCCTGTAGAGTAGAAAGTCAAAAAACTTGGCACTGCCCGTTGAGGGAAACCAGTGCAAATCAAGTTCCATCAAAAAGACCCACACAGGGGCAATGTTTAAGTCTAGAACCATACAGTGACAAATTGCAAACTTAAGACAGTGCCATAGCAAAAAAAACAAAAACCTGGGGCTGAGCAAGATCACTCATCCGGTTCCTCTTCCTCGACTCTGCACCAAAACTCATCTGGTTCTCCATCAGAATTGTAGAGGTCCGCAGTTGAGTGAATGATCTTGTTAGCAGCAGGGGTGCGCAGTCCATCGCCCGGATGTTTCTGGTGCAGAGCGTTGGCATTACCCCGGTCTTGAATTGCATTCTGCTGCTTTTCCTGTACCATCTCGATATCCATATTCATGCCAATGCCCTGTCCATCAACATCCTCGGTGCTGGCTCTGTTCCGTGCGGGCATTTCTTCATCATGCTGCCCATCAAGACCAACCCGCTCTTCATCAATCTGCACCCCAAGACCAGCCCTCCCATCATCATATGGGGACTCTCGGAAAACCATGGTGACAGTGGCTGTAATACATGGGCGGTTCAAAGCACTTTGAAACACAAAATGCCGGGTTTGAGAGTGAGCCGGAGCATTCTGGCCGATGGTGTTCCAGCTCTCAGACCTTAGAATACGCCCACGAGCAACGTGAGAAGTGCTGGCTGAGCCAGTAAAATCCGCAGCCGAGGTACTAGAAGACGGGGAGGAGCGCCTGTAAACCCTCCTAGAAGGACCCCGACGGCATCTCATTCTGTGCCTTAAACGAGGCATACTGTCAATCGTAGCAGAAAAGCTTGGGGAATGCTGAGAACCAAGCTGAGCGATGGTGGAGTGAGAGCGCGTGGGAGCTATGGGGATGCTGAGCAGGTTCTCAAGCCAAATCCCGGACTGATGCATACAATTACCCGCAATGGAGAAATGAACATTGTCGCCCAGGACAATGCAACCATGAAGTTTGGTGCGCTTGCCAGTGACGGTTCGCTCGGAGGAGAGCCTCACGGTGGGCGAACAATACACAGCAGAAGGCCGAGGGAAGCTGCTATTAGCATGCTCGCTCTCCATTCTGCAATCAAATGCCTCGAAGCTGTTGCCGTCCCAGCAAATTAACTGCACCATGGAAGGAGTAATGACGAGATCTTTGTTACCCTGCATAGAATTCTCTCGAATTGCGTTTGGAGAATTTTGAATCGCGCTCATTAAGTTTCGACTTAAATGTCTCACGCCTGAGTACAGCTGCCAGACGTTTGCCATGCGATGAGGCCAGCTGCAAACCTTAATGCCGCCCGCTCCCACTTGGTTCCTATGTTAATCACCCGCATCCGGGTATATTTTACCCTTCATTAATGATGTTCTCATAATAAATTAACCCTTCACCAATATAAATAAATAGTCAATCTAAATACAATATTGAATTAAAGAAACCTAAAGAAACAGTAACACTAGTTTTTTTTAGCATGTTTGAATAATGAATGTCTAAATATTACTACTATTGTATAATTTGGTGATAGCTACCGTCAATAGAGTTGTCGTGTAGGTGTAGTCAACTTAATCTAATGCTAATAAAATATTTGTGTAGTCAACTTGCAATCTAATGCTAATAAAATAT
The DNA here is from genome assembly GCA_034641835.2 of Pinus albicaulis. NCBI lineage: Eukaryota > Viridiplantae > Streptophyta > Pinopsida > Pinales > Pinaceae > Pinus > Pinus albicaulis. The sequence continues at coordinate 737 of JAXQQM020064245.1, read as the reverse complement.
TTGTTTTAATATGCTGTTGATAAATAAATAATGTTATTTTTGGTGATTGGAATTGTTGTAATTTTGTATTAAAGTTGAATCTCATAATTTAGGTATATTTAATTAAATGAAATTGTTGTGATTTTCGTAATTGGATTATAAAGATGAGCTTCCCATATTTTGGATTGCCTAATGGAAAACTTCAGCATAAACAAGCTCAAGCATAAACGTGATGCCCAAATCATTTCTATGAATCAAGGAAATCTGAGATGAGCGATAATATTGGATTAATTGGAATGAATGGCCAATTTCAGGTTTTAGATTAGAAATGGGAAACGTTAGGCGATTTTATAAAAATAAATCAAATTAAAATGGCTATAGCTTGCTACTATAATCTCATAAAATTGAAATTTGGATCAAATTGATGAAAATAATTTACATGGAATCTATAGAAAATAATGAAAAGAAAGAACTTAACAGGTTTCTCAGAACAAGGGTTTTATGAGAAACTGCGAAAAGAAACAACCTTCTTAGTAAAAAACTTGCTCAGTCAGTAAGTTGAGCCCCTTTTTACCACATTAAAAACCAAGTTTGTAAGCGAGTGAATTGCTGTGGAGAAAAATCACAACATTACTAACCTACCCAATTAAAATTAAAATTAACTAAACTATATTAATTTAATTTTTTTAATTTCTTTTTCATCACACTAAATTGGTGTGATTTGACTTTTAAATTTAGGAAACCATACATACTCTATT